>CM056398.1:3780954-4195430 GCA_029718625.1 Synaphobranchus kaupii | reverse complement strand
GGCCAATTGCGTTACTCGTTTGGATCTCATTGTTGTATAAATATTTTTATAGCACATCACATAGTCACCAAGTAAAAATCTGTACATCACAAAACATTGTCAATTAAACTGATTATGCATGGCAGCAGTGTAATGAATAACCAGATGGCTTACCTACACTTAGAAGGCCACAAACATGGCCACACGTTCTGGTTCTCATCTGCTAATGAAGGGTTGAATGTCCAATCTGTCCAGAATGTCACTGCACATGTAATACAGACAGTTGTGGCTTCTTTCAGTCATTGAGTTCCGCAGTCAGATTTTTAGCCAACAAAGGGTAAAAAAAAGATCTAAGTGAAGGACACAGGGTGATAAATTCAACTAACTCCTCCGCTTCTTTGAACGTTCTGATTGAGTAATGATTTGTGATGTTTTTGTGTATTGTATCAGAGTGCAGATTCAACATCTCATGTTGATTAATGTTAAAAGAATAGTTTGGAATTTTGGACATAATGTCTCAATTACGACTTACCCATGATGTAGTTGATTGATGGAAACCATTTTCAGCTAATTCCATGCTGTCCCTTCTTTTGGACATACATACGTTGCTAATGCTAGCGCAACAAAACCGGTAGCATCCACTACCAAATGCACTTAAACACTCCACAGTGCACCCAAAGCAAATAAAATACGACGACAGTCTATTGGGGGAGCGATACTTTACGTTACCTATGAATGTAGTGCCGGCACTGGTCGACTACAACAAGAAAGTAACAAGTAACAAGTTGCAATGGCCACATTTGCTCCGCCGCCGTACTTCCACAGAGAATATTAGGTCACCACGAAGTAAAGGATTCCACGATAGTTTGACTTCAAAAATGATGGCATAAACACTCAAAATAACCCTGATAGACTGTCGTCGTATTTTATTTGCTTTGGGTGCACTGTGCAGTGTTTAAGTGCGTTTGGTAGTGGATGCTACCGGTTGCCATAGAGTTGCGCTAGCATTAGCAACGTGTGTATATCCAAAAGAAGGGACAGCATGGAATTAGCTGAAAATGGTTTCCATCAATCAACTACATCATGGGTAAGTCGTAATTGAGACATTATGTCCAAAATTCCAAACTATCCCTTTAAACCTTGTAGTCGCTTTTCACCAGCAACCCCACCCCCCCCCCCCCCCCCCCGCCTTTACAAACAGACTGTCACTATCATCATGTAGCCTACTAACCCCCTCTTGAGCTGACTCCTTTACTGCAGAAATGACATTGGCTATATTACTGAAATTGATTGCGTGGATCAAATTCAGTAATATAGCCACTGTCATTTCGTAAACCAACCTCGCTGGAAGGATGGGTCAAAGTTCTCAGTCCCAAATCTTCTCCCAGGGAACTTTATATTAGGTTGAGAGGGCTGCTGAAGACTGGCAGTGGTGGAAGTAGAAGACTTGGTGGCCATTTCTTGTCCTGACTGGCCACCGCAACCTCGGAACCATAACAAAAAACTCCTCGGCAGAGCCACACAATAACCTCCCGGTAAAACGGGATAGCCAAGAAATCTGGCACATATAAACAAAGGAGAAAAGGAGAGAACAGGAAAAAACAAGGCACCTTCGGAACGTGACTATAACGCCTGATAACTGGTGAAATAAATGAAAATAATATAAAACACGAACTCTCAGAAACAAAGAGAGTAGGGAGAGAAAACAGAGAAAAGGAAAAAATAAGGGAACAGAAAACTAATTCCCTGAGCTTCAGGCAGTTGAAAGCTCTACTACGAAAATAAGAAAAGAAGATCTTAAGCAGTGAGAGAAACACAAACATGATGTAATGAAACAAAATGAGAAAGAAGTGCCCGGAAGCAGAACCCAGGGGAATAAATACCTGGCGCCAGGTAAGACAAGTGAAAGAGATAATCACCTGGGTAAAGCTAAAACCTGCAGCGGAACGCAGAAAATCAGATAGATTGGAAACGTGGCAGGCATGGGAAACGACAAAATGGTGGGAGACCATGACACGTTGTTGATGTCACTATGCGTAGCTGTAAGGGGGAGTGTAAGGTTCTGAGAACCAAAGGACTTCTAAAAGCGTATCTAGAGAGATACGCCACAAAAGGCAGAAGTAGCCGCACGAGGACTGGGATAACACAGGATCGGGAGCGAAACTTCCCTAGCACAAGGCAAAACAAAGCAATCTCCAAAAACTGAGGCGATCTCGATAAACAGCGAGAATAACTATCAAAAGAACCTCACACACTAAATAATTAGGTGTAACAAGAGGTAGTGAAACAAAACAAAAGAAACACCCTGTTTAAACGGGCAAGAGAACGACAATGAAACTAGAACCTGTTACCTACAGCTCTAGGTGAAAACGAGCTGAACAAAAAGGTAACTGGCAGAAGAGTACAAAGGATAAAGAGAGAAAGGAAAGAAAAATACTAAAATAAATCTTTCTCCTAACTCTAAACCGGACTTGCTGCGTTTCCTATTCGTATGAACCAAAAGCGACCGAATCGTATACCTTACCGACTTCGTTGTCAACATAGCAAAGACAATATCGAAGTGTCGGAAATGTGGAAGTCCTGGGCTATTTATAGCCAGCAGGAAACGCAAAACAGGTGTAAGGAATAATTGTCGGGTAAGCTACAAATACCGGAACGGAGGCGGAAAAAATCCGATAGAGCGTCCCGACGACGCTAAAAAGAAAGACAGCAGAAACAGCAGAGGCTGCAAATACCCATGACAGTAGCGATACTCTTATTCTTTTTGTTACATTTGTATTCAGAAAAGTCATATTCTTTTTTGAGCCATTTTACCTAATTACAAGTGTATGGGCAGTCACTTGCTTGCTAGCTAATGAACACTATGCTTGTGATGTCAGCACATTTTTTTCAACCGCCCTCTCCCTACAAATCCTCACATTAAAATTCTCACCCTCCCACCAATTTCCTCCAATCATGACATCCAATACTAAGGAAAAGGGGTGTGTTTTCAAATTTTTGTAATTTCGCAGAATTTACAGTGACTACTGCCCACCACCCATAGGCTGCTTCTTAAATTTAATATTCCAAAGTTCATATGCTGCCACAACTGCGTGTTAGCTGTGTATTTTCTCTGATATAGCTAGTTCTTTGAACGGGAGGCATTTATGCGCACAATGACACATTTTCTTAGAATACAGAAGATTGAAAGCTTAACATTTTGTCTGTGTGGCTTGCCATTAGACTAGTGTTGGTAGAGGGGCATCAAAGAGCATGCGAAAGGATCGAGAACTCTTTGGTGAGAGCATGCGAGGGACAGTTTTTATTGAATCTTCATCTCTAAATGTTGATCGGGATATTTCAGCATTTCTGAAAGTTGGTCGGAACATGTCCCTACCATCCATAGCTAAATCTACGCCTAGATATTTACGCACTTTTGGGCCTAAAGAATATCAAGATTCTAATTTAAACCCTGCAGCTTCTCACGGTTGAGACTGAGACACTATGAATAAATCATTCATGTGTAGACACACATGGTAAGTAAGGCCATTTGCTGTGCTTGAAGGTATGTCTATTGTGGGGCCATACAGTAAACAAGGCCTGCAGCTGGATCCACAAACTTGGGATGAAATTTAAAAGTTGATGATGTCAGACACTCCTTTCTGAGCTAGCTATTTTCATATAAGTAGTTGTGTTTTTTACTTGCATGCCTAAAGCCATCTCCAAAAGGATTGTGTTACAAATCTCAATTTAAGTGGCACCCCCTTGGCAAAAGCATATTTTTTCAGCAGGTGATCTTGTTTGCTCTGCATTACTCACTAACCTCCAGAGCACACAAGCCTGCAAAATTTCAGGTCAGTTGGTATTTTTGTTGAACAAGGGTGCTAAATTGTGAAACACTGTTTTTCAAGCTGTGCCTTATAGTGTATGTAAAAGGCAAGGGTTTTATCTTTTTGTTGTGCAGTACAGGGCATATATCCATTCCATATGGCAAACTCCCAAGCTTCTGTGACAAATTCAAAATTATAGTATTTATGAATGTCTTATAATGTCTTATTTAGCATCAGAATTTCACACATTTGACACACATCAACATTTAAAAAACTAGTGCAGTGCCCATTCAAAATGTGCCTGTTTGGAACGGGCTGGACCTTGTGGCGTGCGTGACTTTATGGCATCTTGCCTGACTCGTGTGGAGGTTCGCTAGCTGGAGACAATTTCATGCGCTTGGTGTCGCAATCTGCCAAGAGTGATGGGCGCTTCTTTTTGGGTATTTCAGGAATTTCTGCATTGAGCAATAGTTGTTCTTGTTCTTTTTGGGTTTAATGGTGGTCGGGCAGTTTCAGACGCAGCTTTCATGAGAGATGGTACGCTCTCAAGTAGTTCCTGGGAAGATTTTGCGCTGTGACATTAGTTCCAGATTCCGCTTTCATAATAGTGGCCGGAAAATGGTGTAAAGTAAACAAAGCCACTTGTAGACGACTGGCGATTTTTTGACACTGCCCTTCCTAGGGTCCTGAGCAATGATTGATGCTAGATTGGACAGCCTGGAGGGACCTGGGCGGGACACTATCTTAACAGTTCGGGCATAAGCCCGAGTTACGTGAACTCCTGTGAGGTTATGTTTAGGGGTTGGGAAAAGGTTGATGCTAGATTAACAACCAATCACAGCAGAGCGTCCCTCCCAGGGTCCCGCCCAGGTCCCTCCGGGCTATCCAATCTAGCATCAACCCTGAGCAATACACCTAGCGAATTTCAACTTCATACAGTGCCCGAAATGCAAACACACAGACAGCAGACACAAAGACACACAGAGACGATTTCTGCCTTTATAGTTAGATGTTAAGGAGATGTCAAATACAATCCCCTTTAATGAGGTTGAACGCAACAATTTTATTTGGCTATCAGTTTTTAGCTAGCATGCTGGTTATTATGAATTACCATGTTGGTTACTATGCTGGTTACGATGGATTGCTAAGTTACTATGGATAGAAACTAACAAGCAAGCTAGTAGTAATTCGGTAACTAAGCGTATTGTTTGTTTACACACTGGTATCCTAAGGTACCAAACTTTTCTAGGCAACACAATGCAGAAATTACCTATGTCATTGTAAAATAACAATCATTGGAAGTTTGGTATTTTTAGAATAGAATAGAACAGAATAGAATAACTTTTATTTTCCCGAAAGGGAACTTCAGTTGTAGCCACCAGCAACAACAAAAAAATACATAGACAGTGGGGCAGACCCACAACACACAAACAAACATATAAAATGCCAATATGGCCCATTCTACAAAAGTCATGCAAATTGCTGTCCCTCTCTGATAAAAGAAATTGACCAAAATCTTTCAATGCTATATAATTAATTAGATCATTTTATGTTTTAATATAATCCAAGATATAAATTGCAGTAATAATAGTTACATTTATCCAAAATCAACACTTATACTCTTGGGAGTATAAATTCCTATTGGGAGATGGCTATCCCCACTATCAACCCTTAAAGGATAAGTTCGCTATTTTGGACCTTGGACCGGTCTGTCTTCCATGAACCTGACACATTGAGTCCATATTTTCGCTGATCGGTCCAGTATTGAGCTAGCTACAGATTTCTTGTAGGCTCTCACTGGGCTACAATAGAAGTCAACGGGGCAATTAGAAATGTTATGGAAAAACAACGATAAATGTGCTTTCATGTACAATAAATGAGACGGGAAGCTCAGGGTGTATTGTTACCGGTCTCAGTATGCTCTCCTGTGAAATGTATCTCAATCCGAACATTTTTACGTGCTTAGCATGGCTTGGAAGTAAGCATTTCTCTGTTGCTTGTTTTCGCTGCTCCCGCGGAGTACTATGTGTCGGGGGTGGGGGAGCGGGAAGGTGTGCCGGCCGTTTACAAAACTATCTATGTGAGCAGTCTGCGTTTGTTTACCTGCAGCAACGTAGGCTACAATTTCCACAAAAAACTTGGATGATGGATGACTATAATGATTACGAAGACGAAGAATTTGATTTTGACTTTGACGTTACTGGCTACAGATTTGAGCCAGAATACACGGACACGGAACTACAAGAGATGGATGATAAGAGAGCAAGAGAAGAGAGAGAGGCTGAAGTTGCGCAGGTAATGTAAATTATTACAAATGATGATTACAAACACTGCGTTACAAATAGTTCTGCTGTAGGCTACTAGCTAGTAAACTCCAATGGGAGGTCAGGATTTGTGATCAACTGCTTTTCAAGCGGCCTCTCTACAACGTAGCTAGACTGCGGAAGTTTACAGTGTGAGGTAGTGCGGTCGGAGAAACAGTTCTGTTTCAAATGGAACTGTTGTTTCAACGTTCGGTTTGCGTTTGCGATAGCCTACATTTCACAGGAGAGCATACTGAGACCGTAAGAATACACACTGAGCTATAAAAGCACATTTATCGTTGTTTTTCCATAACATTTCTAATTGCCCCATTGACTTCTATTGTAGCCCAGTGAGAGCCTACAGGAAATCTGTAGCTAGCTCAATACTGGACCGATCAGCGAAAATATGGACTCAATATGTCAGGTTCATGGAAGACAGACCGCAATTAGGGTCCAAGGTCCAAAATAGCGAACTTATCCTTTAAACTGGTGCATTAAAAAATAATACCCAAAATATTTTTGCTAATTATGTGACTTGTCTCATTCAATAAAGCATTTGAATTTTTATCAAATATAAGTTAAAATAATGCAATCTATTTTGAAATAAATTTTATAATTCAAAAAACCTATCGAAAAAATGTTGTCCCCAGTTTTTACAGCACAACCGAAACGTACACTCTTTGAGTCTGTGCAGTGAACCTGCTTGTAGCCACACACCCCTTTTTTTAACCAGGAAATTAGACAGCCTTCATATGAATCAAGGCCACATGGTGAGTAGCTAGGTTTTAGCGTTTTGATATAATTGTCCTTCAAAGTAAGAAAATTAGTCTGTGGTTTTTAGAAACGTCACACCCAAACACCCAAGTTTTCATATTAGAGAAAAAAAGTTGATTTCATAACTGTAGATTTGATTAAACGGAAGGTGCATCTGCACAGAGAAGTGGTTGCTAACCATGTGCTTGCTAAATCTTTTGTGTTGTGGCCGAAATGAGCCAAAATTGTCACAACCGAAACAGTCACTACCGAAACAAATGGTATTGTTTTGACAGGCCTGATCGGTTGGTGACACTTGTCCGTAAATTCTTATTAAAGACAATAAATAGTGAGACAATGAAAGCACATGTACAAACCTCAATTCCAAAAAAGTTGGGACAGTGTATAAAATGTAAATAAAAACAGAAAGCAATGATTTGCGAGTCCTTTTTGTATTCAATTGAAAATAGTACAAAGACAAGATATTTCATGTTTTAACTAATCAACTTTATTCTACATTTCATTCTCTATTCAGCTCATTCTACATTTGATGCCTGCAACACCTCCCAAAATATTTGGGACAGGGGCATGTTTACCTTTGTGTTACACCTGTCCTTTTAACAACACTCAGTAATCTCTTGGGAACTACAATAATAATTGTTGTAGTTTTGAAAGCAGAATTGTTTCCCATTCTTGCTTAATATGAGACTTCAGCTGCTCACCTGTCCGGGGTCTCCATTGTCATATTTTGGGCTTCATAATGCGCCACACGTTTCCAATGGGAGACAGGTCTGGACTGCAGGCAGGCCAGTCTAGCACCCGCACTCTCTGACGACGAAGCCATGCTGTTGTAACACGTGCAGAATGTGGCTTGGCATTGTCTTGCTGAAATAAGCAGGGATGTCCCTGAAAAAGCGATTGTCTAGATCGCAGCAAATGTTGCTCCAAAATGCAAGTACCCTTCAGCGTTAATGGTGCTTTCACAGATGTGCAAGTTACCCATGCCATGGGCACTAACACACCCCCATACCATGACAGACGCTGGTTTTTGAACCTTGTGTTGGTAAAAATCGAGATGGTCCTTTTCCTCTTTGGCCGGGAGAACACGACGTCCATTATTTCCAAAAACAATTTGAAAGGTGGACTCGTTAGACCACAGCACACGTTTCCACTTTGCGTCAGTCCATCTCAGATGAGCCCAGAGAAGTCGGCGGCGTTTCTGGATGTTGTTGATATATGGCTTACACTTTGGGTAGTAGAGTCTTAACTTGCATTTGTAGATGCAGCGACAAATTGTGTTTACTGACAATGGTTTTATGAAGTATTCCCGAGCCCATGTGGTTATATTCATTACAGAAGCATGCCGTTTTTAATGTAGTGCTGTCTGAAGGATCGAAGGCCACGGGCATTCAATATTGGTTTACAGCCTTGCCCGTTTTCTCCAGATTCTCTGAATCTTTTACTAATATTATGGACTGTAGCTGGTGATATCCCTAAATTCCTTGCAATCGTGTGTTGAAAAACGTTGTTCTTAACCCCTTGGCGCAGATGGCAAATTTCACCTATTTAGGGGTGCTCTGTTTAAGGCTTTATAACTCCAGGTGTGAGCATCACATAAACTTGGTAAATGGCTTAAATGAAAGAAGACAGGTGTACCATTTACAATACAAACTTAGATTTGTTTATTTTCATAATTTAAGTCAAAATAAAGTGCCACAAATGCAAAGAAACTTTGGAGAAAAAAAATTTAAAATAGATTTTTTTTTATTTTGCTGAGAGCTACATAAGTGAAATCGGTAATATATATACATTTCCTGGATCATAAACTCCATGTCCACAAGTTTTGCTAAATCTGAGGATGATATGCAGAACTACTAAAGGTCTATGATGCAAAATATAGCAGTGTATCCTGTTGTCCATTAGTGTCTCCAAATCTATCCAAATGGCTAAATTGTGCACTGCTGCAAATAAAAAAATAAAAAAGATATATTTAACTACAAATCAGTTTGGGCTCATAAAACTCACTTTTGCATAATTTCCAAGTGAGAATTATATATTTTCAGCAGTATAGGGGGGTAGATATCTATGGCTCCAAAACCCCTATGCAAAACATGTCATAAAATGAATAAAATTAGTTTTGTACATTATAACGCATACACATTTGCTCCTTCTGGTGGCTTAAGATAAAAAACATTGATATCACAGTGTTACATACACCTAAATATGTTGCCTAATCATTCACTCTTGTACCTCAATAAAACATCACTTGTCCCTGTACTCTACAGTATGTATACTTTTGTCCTGGGATTGCATTTTTCTGTATTCTTTTAATCTTTTAAGTTTTCCTATTCATAATGACTCCAAGGAAATATTTACCTTAATCTACCACATATCAGCGCACAGTAAATTGGAATGAGCATTTGTCATGCCCTAAGAGACTAGTATATGCCATAGCCTATATTATGTATGATAACATGAACATAAAATAGTTTTCCACCATCTGTAAAATGCTGCCAAATGTTCTATCTTCAATGAACATCGGTAGCCTACTTCAAAAATACATTTAATTAACGATTGCACTACAGTATGTGAAATGCACTCAAAATGTGAAAATAACAATAGGGCTATCAAACATATTGGAAAGACAGTGCTCGAGTGGAAACACGAATGTACGTATGTAGCCAGCGAGACCAACAGTATTTTAGACGCAAAAATACTTACATATCGCAAAAGGAAAATTCCCCTGCATAATGTGTATTGTATAGCGCTTGCGTAATACTAGACAGTTAAAACGAAAACTGCCGTTACGCTGGGCTGTAGTAAATTGCTCAAAGCACCCAAAAAGACTTGGCATATACCGTTGCGAAGGTTATAATGTACTCTATTGGATAAAAAAGCCGACAATTAAACCAGAATGAACTGTAATGCATGAGACAGGCTTACAGGGCATGGGGCTATTACGCGGCGACGTTTCAGATAGTGTAATAGCGATATAAAGTGTTGTATATTTCACAAACCGATTGTACCAGACAATAAATGACAACTGAATTTTGAAAGGAACATCTCGATGTGTAAAACCAATGGTAGGATTGTATATTTATTTCATATTTTGTAGCATATATTGCTAGTAGAATACATGGTAGAATGTACAGTTTATTTAGCATTTCAGTGAGCAGGGCTTTTCACGGCTTTTCTGGCATACGATCAGGCTATTGTTGGGTTTATCTCGTTGCTATGACGTTATTCTAATTGTATATGATGAATAAATATATTTATGAACTCAAACATAGACGCTATTGTCCACTATGTCACGCATAGGTAGGTATAGACTAGGTGGGGGGTTGCTTGATAAATGGACTTGCTACAGGGATATAGTGACACTTAGAAACTACATATTCGGCAAAAATCGTCACGAACCGTCTAACAATAAATTTAAAACACAGAGTTTGTGATTTCCAATAATAGTTCGGCTGCAGTAGCGAATGTCTCAGTTGAGCAAAAAGGTGGCGCCGGCGCAAAGGTGTTAAACTGTTGGACTATTCGCTCATGCAGTTTTTCACAAAGTGGCGAACCCATCCTTGCTCGTAAATGCCAGAGCCTTCGTAGATGCTCCTTTTATACCCAGTTATGAGAGCATGACCTGTCACCTATTCACTTATTTACCTGTGGAATGTTCCAAACAGGTGTTTTTTGAACATTCCACAACCTTCCCAGTCTTTTTTATACCCCTGTCCCAACTTTTTTGGAACGTGTTGCAGGCATCAAATTCGGAATTAGCATATATTTACAAAAAATCCATGAAGTTGCTAAGGTAAAACATTAAATATCTTTTAAATATCGTTTTCATTTAAATATATAGACAACAGAATTTACAAATCACTGCTTTCTGCTTTTATTTGCATTTTACGTACTGTCCCAACTTTGGAATTCAGGTTTCAGTACACACAATTCACACAGTTCACAACCGCAACAATGTGGTCACAACCGAAACACCTGCTGTTTTGTTAAAATTTTGAATAATATGAATAATCAATCAAATATCCAAGATATTGTGCTGGTGAGGGTATATATAATCTCATAAATACGAATCTATCAAATTCATGTGATCAAATCTGTTTGTATGGAGTTTTCACTAAATGTAATTAATCCAATGTTTTATTTGATTTAAAAATTCAAGGTAATTGATTCAAATTCAACAGCAGTCAAGATTTTTTTTCAAAAATGTAATTTTCAAAGGGGTGAATTAAACTTATCAATTGGGTATGTCATTTTATTTCAAAAGCAGGGTTTACACCATGTTTCGGTTGTGACATATTTAGGAGCAGTCAGTAAATTCATCCTTATTCTGAAAAAATTACATGTGATTGCACTGTACATCAAGTATATTTATGTATCTCAGATAAAGTGTAACACATATATTATAAAAGAATTTTGCAAAAAGAATACAAATTTACACTTTTCTCCAACCCTCAATTTGCACGACTTCTGTAGAATGTCCCATATATATACAGCCAAACATCATGATTAAAATAGCCCCCGCTGTCCCAAGATGTCCAATGTCATCAATCAGTCCAACACACAAACTCTGCCTCGGCGCCTCCACGACTTTCCTTCATAGGCTACATGCAGTGTTGTGGTCTCTGTCCACTGTCGAAACGGAGCTCAGCCTTCCCAGTCGCCGCCTCACCCCTCCCCCGCATTATCTTCTGGTTTCTGGTTGCCTTTTGAAGATTGCTCGTAGTCCCAAATCAGTCCTGACATCTTCAACTCCAGTGAAGAGTGATGGTAAACTCCGTGGTTGCAACGGACATTTCCGAGCATAATGCGAATGACTCTCCATGGTGACGACCACAAACAAAATCATCCCCACTACAGACACACAGCGCATGAAAAAAAAACAAAAGACAAAGGCCCGACACAACAAAAGACATTCAAATTAACAAACACGAACACAATGATGTCACAGACTTACCCTAAAAGTACACAGAATATTTGCTACCAATTCATTTGATCACAAATACTCCATATCACTGAAAAAGACAGAGCACTGCAGTCAATTACCAAAATGAATATTCATTGTTGTGCTGTTGTCCGGTAAGTGCTTTCTGCTTAATCTTAATTTAGTATCAATTGGTTCCTCTCATAAGTGTAATGGTGGTGTGACGTGTGAGGTAGGAGGGGCCAGACGCAGCAAGGGGGATTCATTAAGCACTAGGCCACTAGGACGGGAAACCCCGTAGTTAAGGGAAGGAGACAAGACAGGGAAACACACATACCAAGGCTACTAACCGGCTCACTGTCACACACCAATGAGTAGAAGCGCTAACACCAGGTTTCTCAGTAAGAAAACCAAACAAGGCTAATGGAACAAAGCACTGGGCTCCCATACTTCTACGAGCAAAGTGACCAAAGAAAGAGCCAGAAATAATAAACGCCCTGTCTCGGTAACGAGACGCATAAGAACAGGCGAGTACCATAATGGCACAAATAACACACACCAAACGTACCGAACACTGCAAACTAATACGAATTAGTATACGAGGAGGCGAAAGGAACGGAGATCTAATGTTCCAAGGCTACTCCCAGAGACTCGCAGTGAAACGCAAACCTGTCAACAAAAACTCCCAAGCTCCATATGAGGAGAGACATACCTGGAGAACGAACAGAACTACAGTTCCGAACAAAATCGCCCCGCAAGTAAAAAGGACGAAACAGAACAGCTGCACCGGAATTACCGGCTAAAAGACTAATGCGAGTTTGATAGAAAATAAACGCCCTGCCTCTTGGTAAAGAGGAATGTAACGAGGAGGTGAAGGAACAGATAACATTCCATGGCTACTTTCATAGGCTCGTAGTCACATGCAAAGACCAGGAAGCAGGAACAGAAAAGAGCCAGGGGAGATGAGTCCTAATAACTACATCTACATAGGCAAGTACGCCAGGGGGGGAAGCGTCTGGATAACTACATCCACATAGGCAAGTACGCCAGGGGGGAAGAGTCCGGATAACTACATCCACATAGGCAAGTACGCCAGGGGGGAATAGTCCGGATAACTACATCCACATAGGCAAGTACGCCAGGGGGGAAGAGTCCGGATAACTACATCCACATAGGCAAGTCCCGCATTACTCCAGAAAACGAAAAGAGGTAAACGCCCGATCTCCCAGGAGAGAGAAACATTTTACAGGCGAGCCGACGGAGCACCATCGTCCCATAACTTTACTAGCAAAAATGACTAACACAAGCTTAGTAGAAAATAAACGCCCTAGCCTCTCGGTAAAGGAAAATGTAACGAGGCGAAGGAACAGAGAGCTAACGTTCCAAGGCTACTTTCAGATATGCGCAGTCACACACAAACATGTCCACAACATCGCCCAAGCTCCATGTAAGGAGAGACATACCCGGAGAATGAACAGAACTACAGTTCCGAACACAATCGTCCCACAGGTAAAAAGGACGAACAGGACAGCTGCACCGGACATCCACCGGCCAAAAGATCAACGCAAACTTAATCGAAAATAATCGCCCTGCCTCTAAGAATAAATAAAGCCCTAAAGTCAGTATGATAAAACGGCCTGTCTCTTAGTAAGAAACTACCATACAAATACACACAATCAAACAAAGAATCCTCTCGCTTTCACGGAAGACAGCAGACAGAGAGAGGAGAAAGAGACAGAAAAGGGCAAAAGATCTAGGCAAGAGACAAAAAGGAAAGACCAGAAAGCGGTGACAGAAGCGAGCACCCAAAAAAGGAATTCTACCTTAAAGCTCAAAGCACAAAGACAAGTCCCGCAAAACTCCAATAAAGCACAACGGAGCAAAACGGTCTCCTTAAAAACCTAGATCTAAACATACTGGCTAAACATTAAAAGGGCAAAATAATACCGCACACAAAACAGCACAAATAATGCCAGACAATACACCACAATACAAATCAACAAACAATCAATCAATATCGAAGCCCCGAACGAAGGAATACTGAGGTTTAAACTCACCGGACAAACACGCACACCTGTGAACGCTGACGAGACTTCTCCGCGAAAAGCCGAGACGGAGCCAGAACTCCACTAACAGAGCAGTGCCCACGTGTGGAGACCGAGGAACACGACCGCAAGGGAAAAAGGGTCATAAACCATGACAATAAGTTGTTTATTTGCATAAAACAAACCTGGGATAAATAGCTGCCTATAATATAAAATAGAGTAGCTATAATAATTTGTCTGAGTTATGTTTTATCTTGGATAGAATCCTACTACTATAATTGGAGAGCGGTGTATGTGTTTGTTTGTTTGTTTGTCTGGATTTGGACTGCGCACCGTTCCTCCGATCACCTCCAAACTTGCCAGAAAAAAATAGGTCAGAGGTCCGGCCTTTGTATAGGGTGCTTTTCATTTAGTTTATGTGAACACTCCATTGACAGTTTTACTTTTTATTTGGTTTCTACATTGTAACGATCAGCGTTAGCGTCACCATGTTCCATTTCTATGAGTTGCCATGAGCATTCGCGTCAGTGTTGTTGCTAAGCGCCGATCAAAGCAAATCGAAATGCAGACACAGACAGGATTTCTGCCTTTATAGTTAGATGGAATGTTTCCAATTGATGGCAAGAGTATTATTATGATGCCAATAGTATGAGACTTGTTAATCTCCCTTTGTTATATTGCATTATTCAGCTACAGTTAAAAACACAAACTTCTCTTCTTTTAAAATAATTTTTAGAAAAGGAAGCAAAATAGCTATAATAATATAGCATAGCATCTCCCTCAGAGCAATACTGTACCTATTGATAAATGAGAAATTAATTATCTGGGTAGGAAAAACAATTAAATAAGTTTAATGTTTTTTGTTCAACGTTGAAAGTCTGAGAGTTGTTGGTATATATTTAGTAGGGTTCTTTTACTGACATAGTGCAACATGCATACTAGAGAACAGATGCAGCATGCAAAACAGCATTTATGGATTTAGTGCTGTTGGAAGTATAACGTTATGGCAACTATAACAGAAAAACTGAGAAATCAAAATCTGAAGATTGTGGCGCTTGTAGATTCTTTTGCTCCATCTGTGCTTTAATTTACTTGGGATTGATTGACCTGTTAATTGTATACAGGACGGTGAACTATATTTATATAGCCTAATGATTTGAGCCTTGGCAAACTATACAGTTCTTCTCAAGAAGAAATGCATATGTTATAGACATACATCCTGTAAACTAATATTTCTCAAGTGACTTGTTGATGATGCTCACCAGGGTGCACAGCCAGTGGAAATAGAAAGCCCACATCTGGGAAGACAACATATGGGTAAAGGATAATATATCCTCATTAATAAAAAGGACATTTGAAATCATGTGCAGATGTCATATCACATGTCTTTATGCACAGAGTCAGAGTAGCTGGTTGTGAGGAGCTTATCTTAGGTTCTTTGGGGCTCAGTGCAGATTCTTTACATGAAGACCAATTTAAAATGATGAAGAGGTAACTTACTAATGGGACAGTATTGGGACACCCGTCTAGTTTTGTACAGGCTACCAATAACATTCCTGATTTTCAAAGAAACAAAGCAATGGTAGAACCTTCTGTGGCCATTTCTATGCTGCATAACCTCATCGGGAGAGAGTGGGTAGATCTTTTGGTCCAAACAGAAATCCCAGTGCTTAGTACAAAATTATCCCCTTGAGAACAAATATACAGTGCAGTACGTAAGTATTTGGACAGTGACACAATTGTTGGTGTTTTGGCTCTGTACTCCAGCACATTGGATTTGAAATGAAACAGTGGGCCCTATCTTGGCGATCTTGGCGCTTGGTCTAAGCGCATGGCGTAAAGTTCATTTAGGGCGTGTCCAAGTCCACTTTTGCTATTTTAACGGCGTGTTTTTTGGGCGCTAAGCACGGCGCAGCGTGTAAGTGGGCTGAACCTAGTCTCTTCATTAATTATAGGTGTGTCTTGGGCGTGACATGCAATAAACCAATCAAAATGTCATATCTCATTCCCTTTAAAAGCCTGCTTTTCCACCTTGGCGGATTGCTTATATGATGGCGAAACAGACATGCTCCTGCGTGTTTAGTGTGATCAAGGAATAGGTCGGACAAACCATTATGAGTTCCCGGTAATTCCCGACAGTGCTGTTATTCTACAAAATATATGTGGTTAAATTTAGTTAAAGGCACCTGCAACAGCTGGGAATAAGCTACCAATGGCTTCCGTCTCACCTTAGAAAACGCCAAATTAGCCTGCTTGTTTAACAAATTGTTAAAGCTTCATCCGAAGTTCATTACCTGCATTCTAATTTTGATTAATAAAATAAATAACGTTTTTTTGCCTTAATGATGACAACAAATACAATAAAGCTGTCAGGTTGGCAACCCATAGGTTCACGCATATTTTCCCTTCTTTTATAATGTCCTGCTTATGGAAATGTGACCAACCAGTTTTACTGGTAGCGTAATGCTTTAAAACAATCCACTTTCCCAGGAAGACCGTTAAAAGTGCGATTTACAGCAGGGGAAACAGACCTGCTCCTCTAAAGCGCACATGGTATTTAAATTAATTGTGAATTAATTGTAACGTGCTGCAAATTTGTTTTCATTTCTAATTAGACGCTTAGTTCTCTTTAAAATATTTTGTTCAGTTATGGAATAACAGGTGAAATCAACGGGGTTTTAATAAGCTGAGGGTATGGAAACCGTCACTGTAATTAAAAAAATATGAAGGACGAAGAATAACTAAGGTTACAATTCAGTTAACATGGTGACATTTACGTATCTCCGTTTTTTAACCATAGGCTATCGAAAAAAACCTTATGCATAGCGAATCCGCTGTAGCCTAGGCTATTTGAAAAACAATAAAAGCAATATTCACTGGACAAGGTTTTAAACTTTTTTCAGTCACAAACCATTCTATTTACTTACAGGCTGTATTCCTAGATAAACAGACCTGTATTGTAATGACATCTGAAGCACATTTTCAAAACTCAAATGTCCGTCTATTGCAGTGCGCGAGTTTTCCATTGAATGACAATTCACCCATTAGGTGTAAATGACAATTCGCGCATTAGGCTTGATATAGATGTTATCAGCTCCTTTTTAACGGATAGCCATTGTCCCGTACCATCGCACATCGCCTGGATGTTGATGGAGTGGGCTGAGAGCAATGTAATGTGGCATCGTTTCCCTTCGCTAAGGGAAAGGTATGTGGACCTATGGAACCTTTTATTATTATGCATTTTTGACATAGCCTACACAATAATAATATTTCGCATTGTGATCTAGATATTTTAGTCATGCTTGTGCGCGCCCTGTGTGTAACAGACAGGATGATACGCGCGTTGTGCACACGCCTATGTAGACGCACTTATATGTAAACAACTGCGACATGACTTTAGACCAGGTTTGTGGTGGTTCTAGCGCAAGTGCTTTCTGCTGGCTCAAGATAGCAATACACCAGAAAGAATCCTGGCCACTCCTCGTCTTAAGACCAACACGCCCAGTTCACTTGTAATGGGTGCAAGAATACATGGTAGTTAAAGGACGTGAACGCAAGGCGTTATTATGAACCATGCGCCGGGTGTAGGATAGCAAAGACACTTGCGTTTGGGTTAGCGCCGCTTTGCGCCGGGTGTAAGATAGGGCCCAGTGTGTATGAGGTTACAGTCCAGACTATCAGCTTTAATTTGCGGATATTTACATATATATTAGATGAACCATCTAGGAATTGCAGCCCTTTTGTCATGGTTTCTAGCAGCCTCTGCTGTTTTTGTGTTTGGTTTTCCTTTTGGCGTCGTCAGGATGCTCTATCGGATTTTCCGCCTCCGTTCCGCTATTCGTATCTTGCCCGACAATTATTCCCTACACCTGTTTTGCGTTTCCTGTTGGCTATAAATACCTCAGGACTTCCACATTTCCGCACTTCAATATTGTCTTTGCTATGTTCATAAACAAAGTCAGTAAGGTAAAGGAATTTTGGTTGCTGCATTTCTGGTTAGTACAAATAGGAAACGCAGCAAGTCTGGTTATAAGATTTAGATTAGATTGGTTTTCTCTTTCCTTTCCAATCTTTCTTTATTCTTCATTCATTTCACCTGTTGCCAGTTGTGTTCAGCTCTTTTGCCACAAGTGCTTTGGCTAACAGGTCTTGTCTATTCTTTCCTTCACTCGTTTTATCGAGTTTTGTTTCACAACCTCTTGTTCGCCTAATTATTTAGTGCGTGAGGTTCTTTTGTTAGTTATTCTCGCTGTTTATCGAGATCGCCTCAGCTTTTGGAGGTTGCTTTGTTTTGCCTTGTGCTAGGGAAGTTTTGCTCCCGATCCTGTGTTATCTCAGTCCTGGTGCGGCTACTTCCGCATTTTGTGGCGTATCTCTTTAGATAGGCTTTTAGAAATCCTTATCGGTCGCGTTTGGTTCTCCGAACCTTACACTCCCCCTTACACCTTTTGTACATACAGTGCTGTCCAAAAGTATTTGGACAGTGACACATTTTTTGTTTTGTTGGTAGTTTTGGAAACTTGATGACCCCAAGATGCTACTTCCCTCTGTAATTCTCCAACAGTGATCCTTGGGGATTTTTTGCCTCTCTTACCATCCTCCTCACTGTGCGTGGAGGCAAAATAAATTTGGGTGTTCCAGGCAAGTTTGTAACAGTTCCAGTTGCTTTCAACTTTAAGTATTGCCCTAACAGTAGATATGGGCATTTTCAGGTGAGTAGCTATTTTTTTTATAACCATTCCCTGACTTCCACTGAGCTCAACACACTTTTCCCTCATTTGATTTGTGTGTTCTCTTATCTTTCCCATGTTGATGTATGAATAAGGGAATATGTCACCTCATATTTATACCCAAGTGAAACAGGAAGTCATGGATTACTGCTACCTAATCACTCTGATCAACTTTAAAAAGTAAAATATAAGTGGAAAAAATGCTTCAGTTACATTTTGTTCATAAGAATTTCTAGGGGTGCCAATAATTGTGGCACACGTGGTTTTGTTAAAAATAATTATTTCTGAGGGATGAGGGATTTTTTTTTTCTCTGAATAGATTTATTTCAATTAAAGGTAAAAGTTTTCTAATTTTTTCTGTGTGAGATTAAGCTAATTCACCAAAAGGTGATTTTTTTTATAACCCTTTTTATTCATCTTTACCAGGGGTGCCAATAAGTGTGGAGGGCACTCTAGCCAAAAACAACTATTTGGTGCATTGATAAGAAGCAACATGTAACGTTCCGTTCCCTTCCTGTCCGTGTTCCGGGTTTTTCTGTTTGCCCTCCGTGTCATGTTGGATTCCCTTGTCCGTGTTTTCCCTGCTGCTGCAGGATGGGCGTTTTTCCTGTCATGTTCGTGCTTTCTGTCACATTTGTTTCCTCCTATCGGTTTCCTTTCTCCGTGTTCACATTCCTCACCTTCGAGTTTAGTAATCACTCCCTGTTAATTACCTCACCTGTTTCCCATTTATGTTTTCATTTTATCCACTATTTAAACCCCTGGCTGGCTGCTAATCGGCGCCAGTTCGTTAACTAACCTACCTTGTCTATGTCCTGTCACGTTTCTGGTCCGGAGTTTGTGCAGCTTGCTGCACTAAATGTTGTTCACGTAAACTGCGGTTGGTAGCTATCTTCCCTGAACTGTCTTTGTTGCATGCTACTTACCTGTCTCCCTTCAACTCTCCAGACGCCACGATTCCAACTCCCTGCAGCAGTGTTTGTTTTCCCTTTATGTTGTGTGAGTGTGTTGCGGTACTCCCACCTCCAGCTCGGGGAGAGACCCGCTGTCTAGCCTGCCGGCTCGCTTCCGTTGTTGTTCCTGTCCGGCCTCAGCTACCTCCTGTACTGTGGTTACGGTTCCAGGATCCCTGGAGTTCAGCCGGCTCATACGAGGTGTCCCCAAGCTACACCTCACCAGCTCCGTGGGGTGTGTTCGTCAGCTAGACAGGCGGCGGACTATTCTACATCCTCACCTCTCATGCAAATACCCAGTCTGTATACCCTGCCTGTAACCTCTGCTTTGTCCCCCTATCCAAGTCAATAACCCGGTCCAGTTCCTGTTCAGTCCCGGAGGGAGTTCTCCAGTGAAACTTAAGTCCAGTTTCGGCTTGGAACAGTCGCGCCGTTCCAGAACCTGCACCAGTGTGATACTCGCAGTACAGTACCGTCCCGGTGGCTAACCCACCATTCCAGTAAATTCCAGTTCCGGCTTGGAACGAATTCCGTTCCAGCATCCGTTTCCAGTGTGGACTTCACGTTCCAGTCCAAGTCCAGTTCCTGTCCAGTTCCAGTTCAGTTCCAGTCCAGTTCCAGTCCCGTTCCTGTCCAGTTCCGGCTTGGAACATATTCTGTTCCAGCACTCGTTTCCTGAGTGGACCTCCCGGTCCAGTTCCAGTCCAGTTCCTGTCCAGTTCCAGTCCAGTTCCTGTCCAGTTTCGGCTTGGAACATATTCTGTTCCAGCACTCGTTTCCTGAGTGGACTTCCCGGTCCAGTTCCAGTCCAGTTCCTGTTCAGTTCCAGTCCAATCCCTGTTTCCAGTTCCGGCTTGGAGCAGCAGGGCAGCCCTTTTTGTTCCGGCTTGGAACTCACCGGACTTACAAGTCCAGCTCCGGCTTGGAGCAGTCCCTATGGGATTTTTGTGTTCTATGTACTAACCCGTTTTCTTATACCTTCTGTACAGCTTTGGGACTACCCCAAAGCTTAAATAAAAACCCCCTTTATTTGAATCTGCCTCTTGGTCGTTGCACTTGGGTTCGACCCGTTTCAGGATCGTAACAGAACGAACTGGCCAAAGAAAACATGGACCCAGCCGACCTTGATCAGATTCGCCACGCCTTCTCCTGCCAAACTGCGGTTAGCGACCAACAGAGCCGCCGTTTGGATGACGTCTCGGAGGTGCTGAGGGGCATCACGGAGCAGGTGGCGCAACTTTCACTTCACCAGCCGTTACCGCGAATTCCTACGGGCCCCATTCCTCCCGCTCCTGAACCCCTTCCGGAGGCCCCAGCTCCCACTTCAGGCCGGGAGCCCCGAGTGCAACACCCCGAGTTATATCGCGGGGGGTTGGGGAGATGTCGGGAATTTCTCTTAAAATGTGACATAGTGTTCCGCATGCAGCCTACCTCCTTCGCCTCCGACTCCAGCAAGGTCGCGTTTGTCATGAGCAGCTTGGGAGAAAGCGCCCTGGAGTGGGCTACATCTATCTGGGAGAGCCAGGCTCCGCTATGCAGCAACTACGCAGCCTTCACCGCCGAGATGCGGCGCGTCTTTGATCACCCTACCTGCGGGCGAGACGCCACCCAACGCCTACTCCAGGTTCGTCAAGGCACGCGCAGCGTTGCAGAGATGGCAATTCAGTTTCGTACCCTCGCCGCGGAGTCCGGATGGAACGACACCTCCCTTCAGGGGGCGTTCCGCCAAGCTCTTAGCGAGGAACTCAAGGACCAGCTTGCCACTCGAGAGGAGTCCAACTCCCTTAATAGTCTCATCAGCCTCGCCATTGCGGTCGATAATCGCCTTCGTATCCGGGCCCGTGAGCGGGGAGGAAGCTCTGGCCGTCACCTACCCTCCGGCTCTCCTAACGTTCGCTTTCACTCTGCTATTCCTGGATCTAGGGCGTCTACTGGCGTCTCCGAGGAGGAGCCTATGCAACTGGGCAGAGTTTCGGTCGACCCCGAGGAGCGCCAGCGCCGTTTCCGCACCAGGTCCTGCTTTTACTGCGGCAAGCCTGGCCACCAGATCGCCTCCTGTCCCATCCGCCCAAAAGATTGGGCTCGCCAGTGAAACTGGGCGTACTGACGAGCCCCATCATCCCTAACCATGCAGCTCAGGATCGCCTTGTATTCAAGGCTACCCTCCTTTGGAGGGACAAGACCGCATCCTCCTCGGCTCTCATCGATTCCGGAGCGGATGCCAACTTTATAGATATCTCCTTCGCCAGGAGGGCCGGCATTCCCACGGAGCTTCTGCCTTCTCCTATTTCTGCTCTGGCTCTGGACGGCCGCAGCTTGGGGCTAGTCACCCACTCCACAGTTCCTATACAGCTTGTATTATCTGGAAATCATCGAGAGTCTATTCAGCTCCTGCTCATTCATTCTCAACAATCTGCTCTTGTTTTGGGTCAGACCTGGCTCCGCCTCCACAAGCCTCACATTGACTGGAAGTCCGGTCGTATTCTGGCGTGGAGTGCCCACTGTCTAGCCAGTTGTCTCCGCTCGGCTCTACCCCCTCCGGGGTCCAATAATCCCTGTTCTGAGCAGCCGGCGCCCGATTTATCTAATGTTCCTAAACAATATCACGATCTGGTGCAGGTTTTCTCCAAATCACGTGCCTTGTCTTTACCTCCTCACAGGCCATACGACTGTTGCATCGATCTGCTGGCGGGAGCCAAGCTGCCGTCTGGTCGCCTCTACAGCCTGTCGGGACCGGAGAAACTGGCAATGGAGGAGTATATTCACGAGTCCCTCACTTCAGGAATTATCCGTCCCTCGTCATCCCCGGTCGGTGCAGGGTTCTTCTTCGTTGGGAAGAAGGACGGCTCCTTACGGCCCTGCATCGACTACCGTGGACTGAACCAAGTCACCATCCGTAACAAATACCCTCTTCCCCTCATTAACACCGCCTTTGAACCCCTCTCGCAAGCAGTTACGTTTTCCAAGCTCGATCTCCGTAACGCTTATCACTTGGTGCGCATACGGGAGGGGGACGAATGGAAGACTGCTTTTAACACTCCGTTGGGCCACTACGAATACCTGGTGGTCCCTTTCGGCCTTACTAACGCCCCAGCAGTCTTCCAGGGCATGGTGAACGATGTGTTACGTGACCTTCTCGGGAAGAGTGTATATGTTTACATCGATGACATTCTGATTTTCTCCAAATCCCCCCAGGAACACGTTATCCACGTCCGGGAGGTTCTCCAGCGGCTGCTGGAGAATCAATTATTCGTCAAAGCAGAGAAGTGTTCATTTCATGTTTCCACGGTCCCGTTCCTCGGCTTCATTATCGAGGAGGGCAGTCTCCGGGCGGACCCTGCTAAGATCAAGGCGGTGACAGAATGGCCCCAACCCACCTCCCGCAAGCACCTTCAGCAGTTCCTTGGGTTTGCTAATTTCTATCGCCGCTTCATCCGTAATTATAGTGTCATTGCCGCTCCCCTTACTAAACTCACCTCTGTTACCCTACCCTTCTGTTGGAATCCCGATGCCCAGCGTGCATTTGATCTGCTCAAGGCTCGGTTTTCCTCAGCTCCTATCCTCTGTCACCCGGACACTTCACGTCAGTTCACCGTTGAGGTGGATGCCTCCGACACCGGCGTGGGGGCCATTCTGTCCCAACGAGCCGCTCTGGATAGCAAGCTCCATCCCTGCGCCTTTTTCTCCCGGAGACTGTCCTCCGCGGAGCGAAACTATGATGTCGGGGATCGGGAACTTCTGGCTATCAAACTGGCTCTTGAGGAGTGGCGCCACTGGCTGGAGGGGGCAGGTAATCCCTTTATTGTTTTAACCGACCATCAGAACCTCATTTATTTAAAATCTGCCAAGAGACTGAATGCTCGCCAAGCTAGATGGTCGTTATTTTTTGCCCGCTTTAATTTCTCTGTTTCCTACCGCCCCGGTTCCCGTAATGTTAAGGCAGACGCCTTATCCCGTATTTTTTCCCTCCCCTCCAGTCCTGCTGATCCGGAGCCCATCCTACCGGCTTCCTGTGTGGTGGCTGCGGTCTCTTGGGAAATCGAGGGCATTGTGAAGGCCGCTCAGACCTCCCAACCAGATCCCCGCAGTAACCCTAACTCCTGCCTTTTTGTGCCCAATTCCGTCCGCTCCCAGGTCCTGGATTGGGTTCACGCCTCGTGCCTGGCATGTCACCCGGGGGTAGCCAGAACGATCGCCCTTGTCAGGAGGAGTTTCTGGTGGCCCACCCTTAAGGGGGATACCCGTGCTTTTGTCCTGGCCTGCTCTGTGTGCGCCAGGAGTAAGGCCTCCCACCAGCCCCCCTCTGGTCTTCTCCTTCCCCTCCCTGTCCCGGGCCGTCCTTGGAGTCACATTGGCGTTGACTTCGTCACCGGTCTGCCATTGTCAGAGGGTAACACCGTTATTCTGACAATGGTGGACCGGTTCTCCAAGGCGGTTCATTTTGTTCCCCTCCCCAAACTCCCGTCTGCCCTTGAGACCGCTGAGCTCCTGGTGTTGCATGTGGTCAGGCTGCACGGGATCCCCTCGGACATTGTGTCTGATCGTGGGCCCCAGTTCTCCTCCCGGGTTTGGAGAGCGTTTTGTGTGGCCCTGGGTGCCTCGGCAAGCTTATCTTCTGGTTTTCATCCCCAGTCTAACGGCCAGGCAGAAAGAGCGAACCAGGACCTGGGAGCCGCCCTGCGGTGTGTCACTGTGCGTAATCCCGCTTCTTGGAGCCGTTTTCTCCCCTGGGTAGAGTATGCTCACAACTCCCTTAAGTGTGCCTCTACTGGGTTATCTCCGTTTGAATGCTCATTAGGCTATCAACCCCCTCTTCTCTCTACCCAGGAGGCGGAGGTGGCTGTCCCCTCTGTAAAATCCCACATGCTTAGATGCAAACATATGTGGAGACTGACGCGCACCGCACTCCTCCGCGCCAAATCCCGTTCTCAACGTCTAGCGGACCTTCACAGGACCGCAGCCCCGCGGTATAGGGCCGGTCAGCAGGTCTGGCTCTCCACTGCCAATATTTCCCTTCCCTCCTCTTCTAAAAAACTCCAGCCCCGCTTCATTGGTCCCTTCCCCATCATTTGTTTAGTTAATCCTGTCTCAGTTAAACTCTCCCTCCCTACCTCCCTCAAGGTTTACCCTGTTTTTTCACGTTTCCCAGATCAAGCCTGTCTCCTCCAGTCCCCTCAGTACCCCGTCCATCCCTCCTCCTCCCGTCCGAGTGATCAACAACGCCCCGGCCTACACGGTTAACCGTGTTATTGATATCCGCCGTAAGGGCCGGGGCTTCCAGTATCTCGTGGACTGGGAGGGTTATGGTCCTGAGGAGCGGTCGTGGCTCCACAAGAGCCTTATCCTGGATCATTCACTTATCATGGATTTCCATAAACTCTTCCCAGATAAAGCCAGGCCTCCTGGTACGCCAGGGGGCGTACATTGAGGGGGGGGTACTGTAACGTTCCGTTCCCTTCCTGTCCGTGTTCCGGGTTTTTCTGTTTGCCCTCCGTGTCATGTTGGATTCCCTTGTCCGTGTTTTCCCTGCTGCTGCAGGATGGGCGTTTTTCCTGTCATGTTCGTGCTTTCTGTCACATTTGTTTCCTCCTATCGGTTTCCTTTCTCCGTGTTCACATTCCTCACCTTCGAGTTTAGTAATCACTCCCTGTTAATTACCTCACCTGTTTCCCATTTATGTTTTCATTTTATCCACTATTTAAACCCCTGGCTGGCTGCTAATCGGCGCCAGTTCGTTAACTAACCTACCTTGTCTATGTCCTGTCACGTTTCTGGTCCGGAGTTTGTGCAGCTTGCTGCACTAAATGTTGTTCACGTAAACTGCGGTTGGTAGCTATCTTCCCTGAACTGTCTTTGTTGCATGCTACTTACCTGTCTCCCTTCAACTCTCCAGACGCCACGATTCCAACTCCCTGCAGCAGTGTTTGTTTTCCCTTTATGTTGTGTGAGTGTGTTGCGGTACTCCCACCTCCAGCTCGGGGAGAGACCCGCTGTCTAGCCTGCCGGCTCGCTTCCGTTGTTGTTCCTGTCCGGCCTCAGCTACCTCCTGTACTGTGGTTACGGTTCCAGGATCCCTGGAGTTCAGCCGGCTCATACGAGGTCTCCCCAAGCTACACCTCACCAGCTCCGTGGGGTGTGTTCGTCAGCTAGACAGGCGGCGGACTATTCTACATCCTCACCTCTCATGCAAATACCCAGTCTGTATACCCTGCCTGTAACCTCTGCTTTGTCCCCCTATCCAAGTCAATAACCCGGTCCAGTTCCTGTTCAGTCCCGGAGGGAGTTCTCCAGTGAAACTTAAGTCCAGTTTCGGCTTGGAACAGTCGCGCCATTCCAGAACCTGCACCAGTGTGATACTCGCGGTCCAGTACAGTACCGTCCCGGTGGCTAACCCACCATTCCAGTAAATTCCAGTTCCGGCTTGGAACGAATTCCGTTCCAGCATCCGTTTCCAGTGTGGACTTCACGTTCCAGTCCAAGTCCAGTTCCTGTCCAGTTCCAGTTCAGTTCCAGTCCAGTTCCAGTCCAGTTCCTGTCCAGTTCCGGCTTGGAACATATTCTGTTCCAGCACTCGTTTCCTGAGTGGACCTCCCGGTCCAGTTCCAGTCCAGTTCCTGTCCAGTTCCAGTCCAGTTCCTGTCCAGTTCCGGCTTGGAACATATTCTGTTCCAGCACTCGTTTCCTGAGTGGACCTCCCGGTCCAGTTCCAGTCCAGTTCCTGTTCAGTTCCAGTCCAATCCCTGTTTCCAGTTCCGGCTTGGAGCAGCAGGGCAGCCCTTTTTGTTCCGGCTTGGAACTCACCGGACTTACAAGTCCAGCTCCGGCTTGGAGCAGTCCCTATGGGATTTTTGTGTTCTATGTACTAACCCGTTTTCTTATACCTTCTGTACAGCTTTGGGACTACCCCAAAGCTTAAATAAAAACCCCCTTTATTTGAATCTGCCTCTTGGTCGTTGCACTTGGGTTCGACCCGTTTCAGGATCGTAACACAACAATGCACTTGTGAGCTCAGCAATAGCACACAACCTGGTAGACCATGGAAAATCACTGTAGTGGACGTCTGAAGAATACTTTCATTTGAAGAAAAACACTTTTCAACTGTCAAACAGATCAAGAACATTCTCTAGGATGTAGGCATAGATTTGTAAAAGACTAAAATAAAGAGAAGACTACATCAGCATAACCTCGTAGGGTTCACTTCAAGATGCTAACCACTGGTAAGCCTCAAGAAGAGAACCGTTAAGAGTTTGCGAAAAAGTGCAGTAAAAAACTGTATAGTTCTGGAACAAACTGTTATGGACAAATGGGATTAGTATCAACTTCTACCAAAATGCTAGAAAGAAAAATCACACATGTTTTTGTGAGTTTTCAGAAGATTGTCCCCCCCCCCCCCCCCCGGAAGATTGGGCATTATAGAGTCGTAGCTTGACCCAGAATAATTTGCGAATACATGTGTAACCTTACACGTATCATCGCAAATATGCAGAACTACTAAAGATCTGTGATGAAAAATATAGGCAGTGTAGTTGTCCATTAGTGTCTCCAAATCTATCCAAATGGGTAAATTGTGCACTGCTCTAAATTAAATAAATATATATATTTAACTACAAATCAACAGTTTTGGCTCATAAAGCTCATCTTTGCATAATTGTCAAGTGAGAATTACTATGATTTCATCAGTATAAGGGGGTAGATATCTATGGGTCTGAAACCCCTTTCCAAAACGTCATAAAATTAATAAAATTAGTTTTGTCCATTATAAAACATATATATTTGCCCCAATTGATGGTTTAAGATAAAAACATTGATATCACAGTGTTACGTACATATAAATATGTAGCCTAATCATTCACTCTTGTACCTCAATAAAACATCACTTTTACCTGTACTCTACAGTATGTATACTTTTGTCCTAGGATTGAATTTTTCTGTAGTTTATTTTCTTTTTTTTAATGTTCCCATTAATAATGACTCCAAGGGAAATATTTTATATTAATCTAACACACAGTAAATGGAATGAGCATTTTCCATGCCCTAGGTGACAAGTATATATGCCATAGCCTATATTATGCCCAATAACATGAAAATAAAATAGTATTCCATCTGCAAAATGCTGCCAAATGTTCTATCTTCAGTGAAAATCAGTAGCCTACATCAAAAATAAAATGAATGATTGCACTACAGTATGAAAAATGCACTCAAAATGCAAAAATAACAATAGGCCTATCAATCATATTGGAAAGACAGTGCTCGAGTGGAAAAACGAACGTACATATGTAGCGAGCGAGACCAACTGCATTTGAGAAACAGTGCTACTTACATATCAGGAAGGGAAACCTCCAGTCATTCTTTACAGCTTGCGTAATACTAGACCATTATGAAAACTGCCGTTATGCTGGGCTGTAATGAATTGTTCAAAGCACCCAATAAGACATGGCATATACCTTTACGAAGGTTATAATGTACTCTATTGGTTAAAAGAGCCAACAATTAAACCAGAATGTGTCATGGGTTTCTACCCTTTTTCCCCATGCGGTTGTTTTCCTCGGTGGCGCTGCCCTTTTGGTGGATGCTTGCTCCACCCTGCTTTGATTGCGGAGCTTCTGTCAGCATCCACACCTGTGCGTGGTCACCTTTAGAGCTATATAAGCCTCCTGTTTCCTTCGGACGGGGCTTCGATATTGTTTGTTTGTTTTGTATTTGTGTTATTTGCATTGTCTGGTGTGAGTTGTTTGTACCATTTGTGCTACTCACCTATTTTAACGTCTCATTACTGAGGCAGGGCGTTAGTTCTTGCTGGCTTTTTGGTTACTTATCTCGTAGAAGTATGGGAGTTCTCTGCTCTATTTCGCCTTTCTATGGATTCTCCTTATTGAGAGACCAGGCGTTCACGCTTTTAATTAGTTACTTATCTCGTAGAAGTATAGGGCAGCAGTTCTTTGTGCCATTCGTCTTGTTTGGTTTTCTTAGTGAGAATCCAGGCGTTTGTGCTTCTACTAATTTGCGAGTGACAGTGAGCCAGTTAGTAGCTTCGGTACGTTTGTTCCCTGTTTTGTCTCCTTCTCGTGGACTACGTTCCCCTTTGTTGTGAGTCAGGGTTTTCTTTATTATATTGAGAGGCAGTGCGTGCTATTTTCTATTAAGTTTGCGTTGGTCTTTTGCTACAGCTGTCCTGTTCGTCCTTTTTACCTGCGGGATGATTTTGTTCGGAACTGTTGTTCTGTTCGTTCTCCGGGTGTGTCTCCCCTTATGTGGAGCTTGGGCGATGTTGTGGACATGTTTGTGTGTGACTGCGCATTTCTGAAAGTAGCCTTGGAACGTTAGCTCTCTGTTCCTTCGCCTTGTTACATATTCTTTAACTGAGAGGCTAGGGCGTGTGTTTTCAATTAAGCTTGCGTTAGTCATGTTTGATAGTAAAGTTATGGGACGACGGTGCTCCGTCGGCTCGCCTGTAAAATGTTTCTCTCTCCTGGGAGATCGGGCGTTTACCCCTTCATGTTTTCTGCATGTGACTGCAAGCCTATGAAACTAGCCATGGAATGTTATATCTGTTCCTTCCCCCATTACATTCCTCTTTACCAAGAGGCACGGTGTTTATTTTCTATCAAACTCGTTTTAGTCTTTTAGCCGGTAATGTCTGTTCATCCTTCAGTACCTGTCTTCCTATTGGAGGACTGGGCGATTTTGTTCGGAACTGTAGTTCTGTTCGCCCTTCGGTACGTGTCTCCGTACATGGAGACTGGGCGATGTTGTTCGGAACTGTAGTTCTGTTCGTCCTTCGGGTACGTCTCTCCTCACAGGGAGACTGGGCGATTTTGTTGACATGTTTGCGTTTGACTACGAGTCTCTGAAAGTAGCCTTGGAACGTTAAATCTCTGTTCCTGTTCACCTCGTTACATTCCTCTTTATGGAGAGGGAGGGCGTTTATTTTCTACTAATCTCGCTTTGGTCTTTTAGCCGGTAAATGTCCGGTGCAGCCTGTCCTGTTCGTTCCTTTCGGTACCTTTCTCCGTACATGGAGTTTTTTGACGATTTTGTTCAGAACTGTTGTGTTTCGTCTTTCGGTACATGTCTTCCTATAGGGAAGATTGGGCGATATTGTGGACATGTTTGTGTGTGACTGCGAGTCTGAGAGTAGTCTTGGAACATTGGATCTGTTCCTTTTGCCTCCTCATATTCTATCAGATTATTTTGCAGTGTTTGTTGACTGTTTTATTTTTGCCATCACGCTACTCGCCCGTTCTTATGCGTCTTGTGACCGAGACAGGGCGCATATTATTTCTGGCTATTGAGAAACCTGTCCTTGCGCTTCTACTTATTGGCGTGTGACAGTGAGCCAGTTATTAGCGTCGGTAGGCTTGTTCATTGTTTTTGTCTCCCTTCCTTAACTGCGGGGTTTCCCGCCTTAGTGGCCTTAGGGCTTAATGAATCCCCTTGCTGCGTTTGGCTCCTCCTACCTCACACGTCACAGCCACATTACAGAATGAACTGTAATGAATGAGACAGGCTCTCAAACAGATTGTACCAGACAATAAATGACCACTGAATTTTGAAAGGAACATCTGTGTAAAATCAATGGTAGGATTGTATATTTATTTCATATTTAGTAGCATATATTGCTAGTAGAATATGTGGTATAATGAGACAATAATTTCACGTTTATTTTGCATTTGAGTGAGCAAGGCTTTTCACTGCTTTTTTGGCATACAATCAGGCTATTGTTGGGTTTATCTTGTTGCTATGATGGAATTAAAATTTTATATGATGAATAAATATATTTATAAACTCAAACATAGGTGCTATTGTCCACTATGTCACGCATGGGTAGGTATAGACTGGGAAAATAGTGACACTTAAAAACTCCTTACTTGGCAGAAATCGTCACAAATCTTCTACCAATAGAGATAAAATACAGACTTTGTGCTTTCCACTAATAGATTGGCTGCAGGAGTGACGAATGCCTCAGTTGAGCAAAATCTTGGTGCTCCCCCAGACAAAGCGAAAGGCCATTCTCGTGATGTTTTTACTAGTGGAAGGTCACCCCCAACAGCTTGATAGTGTTTCTGCATACAGGAAAGGAAACGGTTAGTGGCTCACTCCAATTTCGAGACAGGAACAGTTCACTCTTGTCCCTATTGACTAGGGTGCCTGTGGCTGCACAGAAGTCATCTAACACCTTGTTGGCAGTGGTTATAGAAAGACTATCTGTGCCGACGACGGTAATGTCCATGTGCTCTAGCATCCCTCCTGTACGCTATCACCCTATGTCTGTCAGGATACTGTACCTGTTCTGTCTGTTTATTCTGTGTATTTATGTTTCCTGATTTCTTTTGCTTATTTTCCTGATTTTGTGTATTGTGTTTAATATGTCCGTGTCTTACGTTCTCCCTTGTTATTGTATTATCAGCTTGCCTTATCGTTTCATTGTGCGTTTCATTGTGCTCACCTGTGAGCAATCTCCCCTCACCGCTTCTGCACACCTGATTCCAATTATGTCTGTCTCCCTCTGTGTATATAACCCTGTTATTTCAGTCTGTCTTCGTGAGTTCCTCACCATTGATTTGCTACTGTGTGTCTTTCTATTTTTCCGAGTACCTGCCCTAGTTATCTGCTTTATTCCTGAGTTTTTGTTATCCCTAGTCCTTTGCCTGTTGTTTTAGTTTTGTATTCAGTCTTTGTTTTGTTTTCTTTTTGTTCCTCTTACGCCTCCCTGGTTTTGACCCCTACCTGTGTTCTCGCGACCCTGATTTTGGATTCTGCTTTTGTGTCTTCCCGGTTCTGACCCCTGCCTGTTCAGTTACTACCCTTTGGACTCTGCGTTTGTACTGTTGCCCTGTCTCCCCAGTTTTTTGACCCAGCCTGTTGTACCATGGATTGCTGCCTTGCCCCATCATTAAACTTTTTTTTTTTTTTTTTCTGCCTGCAACTGGGTCCTGTTTCTACTTGCCCTAACAAAGTCGTTCCCCCTGGGCACCCCTGGGCACCGGGCAGTGGATAACCAGCAATGCCCGTATTACACACATCGGAATTCCAACATCACATCAGGCCAGATTTGAGGTGCGCCCACATTTGACAGCTCAATGTGAGCTCTGTGATCAGATCGCAGTTCAGATTTCATGATCTCATGCAATATTTAAATATAAAAATTAAAAAAAACAACAGGAAACAACATTCCTGGAAAATGGTGTTCAGTGATGTTGTGCTTCTTTTCATTCTTTTTTTGTTCAAATTGTGGCATGCGCTGATGAGGACGCAGCCGCGGAAGCGTGCTATTAATGCAAGTATTACTCTTCTGGGTGCATCAGCTGTTTCGGTGGAGAAGAGGGTATGGGTCCACCAACTCAGGATTAATTGCATGCCCGGGTTATAAAGGCATGAATAATCACTGCCTGTAATACCAGGCTCATCTTGACATATGGCAGCAGTTGGGTGTTATTATTCTATTGTACATATTAACTCTATAAACTTCACCCCTAGTGGTTGAGATGTATCTGTCTCAATTACAGTATTCATGTTCGTCTGAAATTACAGCTTTAAGAAAACCCTGTACATTTTGATACAGTATTTTTTAAAAGGGTAGCCTCTTGCGAAAACCTCAGCTTCTCCAGTTACACTGCAGTGCAATAAATTAGGAGGGCGCTATTAATAGCCCAAAGCACTTACGACCTTCCTCTGGCTACAGCCAAAGACTGTAAAATGCACTGTTTATACACGCTAAGAAAATCATGTTCACGTATAGAAACAATATTTTTTTTAAACGTTGAGCATTTGCCGTTTTCCCTTGTTTACTGTACTAATTTATATACAATACCTGATGCACTTTCGGTTTAGAAGACACCTAATTTTATTCTCCAAAATCTCTCGTATAAATATGTTTAAGAAACCAAGTACTTACCAGTATATTCAGCTAAACTGTTCAGGGTTCACCAGAAAACAGCTGTATCTTGTTATATTTCGCCAAAGTCCCGTACAGTCGACATTTCCACAGCGAACACACGTCGCACTTAGGGCTGAAATACGTTGCTGTTCTTGTGTAAATACACGTGTTTTCGTACGTTCTTTTTTAAACGCATTTAAATACATTAGGCGACGTATGTTATGGTTATTATATATATACTCTGTGACTATTCTGAAATAAATGTATTCTGTAGCAAATTTTTGAATGATACAGCTTCTTCTTCAGTTTGAACTTAAAACCATGGATGTGCAGGGAATATTTTTTTAGATATTGACATTTAAATAAAACTAGTAGAAACCTCTGAAGGGCCAAAGTGAATAGAGTTAAGCAAAGCCAAGAGTATTTTGCCTGTTTTAAAAAAAATAGAAATGTTTGTTGAAGCTAAATTTGTGTTTTTGCAATCACACAAAACAATAATTTGTACATTTCATTAATATGCGTTTTTCCAGTAAAACAGAAGTGCCATATGAAAGCAGTAGCAATTTTCTCAACGGTCACATTTGTTGTCAAAACATTTCAAAGACATAACACCCCTTGGCCCTGCCCACAGAGAAAGAGACACCCCACCCCGCTGATAAATAAAGGAGAAAAAAAATGAAGGACCCAACTTTCAGCGAGCCAGTTTTACTCAAACACCACAATTGACAGTGATGGCAAGCTGAATTATATAGCTAGCAATTTTCAGACCCGGGATATATAAACTTACGCTGAGCTCCGAACAGGGCTAGCCAGGCTCTGGCTACAATACATGTTTGTCAGATTTGGTGATTAAAGCATCATAAAACTTGCCACATCTAGGATGACAGACAGATCACACCGAGTTTGTATAACGTTAGTCTGAACCAGGCATCATGGCTACAGCTGGCATGCAGACAGTGTTGTAAAGTAACAAAGTACAAATACTTTGTTACTGTACTTAAGTTGTTTTTTGATGACTTTGTACTTGAAGTAGTTATCTTTCTGTTTACTTTCACTTCACTACATTTTCAAAATAAAATTGATACTTTTACTTCGCTAAATTTCCAAGACTGGGTTCATTACTAAGTAAAAAATAACACAGAATGGAAGAGAACAGTGCGACAGCAAGTCACATGACTTGGGGCCTACTTGATTTAAAGTAATACTTCACCCAAAAGTGATCAAACAAAATATAGCGACCCACCATTATTTGTGTTTACATTCTTAAGCGTTTCTTGTGTTCATTTTAACTGGTGGGCGTCTCAAAGATTTATTTTGTATTTTATGAATGTATTGAAGCTGGTTTCAATTTAATCTGAACAAAATATCTGAGATAAATATCTGACCCATAGGCAGCGATCATGTGGGTGCTCAGGTGCCTGGGCACCCATGGGCAAATCGTATTGTAGAGTGGTGAAGTTATATTTTGATTAAATAAACATGAAACAAGCAACCAATAGAAAACTGCTGTTTGTTGAGGTATGCAGCCTACTACTGACTCTCCAGACTGCCAGCTATCAATAAGACAGTTCGCTAGAGGTGATGACTCCACGAAATGGACAAGTTTGTAATACCAATTAAACCCAAAACCCACACAGAATTAAACATCACGCCTGTATCAAACGATTCTGAGGAAAGTAACATTAGCAGCACAGTTTCAACATCTACCTCCCAGTGAACTTTTTGTTGTTGAAAGGTCGGTGACAAGCCATCTCGGTGAAAAACCGGCTAAAATTGGTTTAAAAATGTTTTTAACCGACACACACTTTTAAGGCACTTCTACACTTGCATAGACTACGTGCCTAATCATGTATGAGATTCTTGCCAGTTAGTAGCCTGCCTATCTGCCTGCCAGCTAAATATGTTAGTAGCACTGCAAGCAAAATAAAACATATCGGCAATATGAATTGAATAGAATTAACGTGGCTTTTAACGGGGGGGATTGTGCCTATGGCTGAATTTTTTTAGGGCACCCCCTGGTAAAAAATAAGCTCTGTGCCTATGATCTGAACAAATAGTCTGCTTTGTTTTTTTTTTGTTTGTTTTGTTAACATTATCTGTCGTATAGATACGCTATCAAACATATCATTCTTCCAAGAACTAGCCGCTGAATGAAGTACCATTATCAAAAATAGCAACCTAGCTACTATTTCATTACAGGTAATTACAATTGGCTAGTAAGCACAAAGTCCAGGTAAATTAGTGTTGATACTTTTGATGTATACCTGTCCAATATAAACAATGGGAACTCCACATCTGTCTTCAAACCAACCACTTCTGAACATCTCGCCACCTAAAATGAGAACATACACTACATCTATGGACACCATAGATATAGAACCATAGATGTGACATATGTCATAGTTAGTGGCACAATTTTTGAGACCATACCCAGGTAAGATGGTGGCCAATAACCATGGTTTTAGCCAATCATCAGCTATCTGGCTTACCGATTATGACATTACAGTGGGTTAGAAAGTACATTCGTTCCTATTATAGCTGTACCCAGGTAAGATGGCTGTCAAATAGTTCAATTTCAGAATTCCAAATTACAATTACATTTAAGCAATAGATCACGAGAGGGAGTGCGTTATTGGAAATATAATCACTGCGGTGACGTCACAGCTTTTATACAAGAATGTTAACATAAACGTTTAGTAAGTAATGAAAAAATATTGAAACAATAACTTTTGATGAACTCATTCTTTATTTCGGATTCGCCAAATTGATAGCGCCCTGTTGGCATTGCTATTGTTGTTTATTCTTCCTAGGCAACGCTCTATAGAACGCGTCTACGCAATGGCAGTGAGGTTATACTAAATACCACTGGTGGAACGCGTCTCGGCCAATCACGTTACTCGCTCGAATCTCATTGTTGTATAATACGTCATAAGTCAGAAGAGCTTTAGTGAGGTCGGGCACTGATGTGGGGCTATTAGGCCTGGCTCGCAGTTGGCTTTCCAATTGATCCCAATGGTGTTTGATGGGGTTGAGGTCAGGGCTCTGTGCAGGCCAGTCAAGTTCTTCTCGACAAACCATTTCTGTATGGACCTCTATTTGTGCATGGGGGCATTGTCATTCTGAAACGGGCCCAAACTGTTGCCACAAAGTTGGAAACCCAGAATCATCTAGAATGTCATTGTATGCTGTAGCATTAACATGTGCCTTTATGTTTTTACGGAACTAAGGAGCCTAGCCTGAACCATGAAAACCAGCCCCAGACCAAGGGGTGTCCACATACATTTGACTATATAGCATATGTTTACCCTAGTTTTCGAGCGAGCATAATCCAATTCTCTTTACTTTTTCTCTGTGTGAAATAGTGCCGGCGATGCAACGTTTGCATCTAGCTGGCCTTATGTGAATGTGGAAGGTCAATTTAATTGTTGATTGGTTTGTGACGTTAACCGGCCTATCTCTTCGATTGGTTTACGTCATGAGCCACTTTGTTTTGAAAACAGAAATTCAGACCGAATCGCTGGTTTTAGAATGAAGAATTTGAGGGTATAAACACAGTGTATGGTGCTGGATTTCTCTCACAACAGTTCTTTCTATGACAGCTACCAAGTAAGCACGACCATTCCCCATATTTAAAAACAAAAAAAAGAAAAAAGCTATAAATGCGGTAAATGTTTTGTGGGTGTTTCATATGAATGTTTCTTACTCTATGACAATAATTAGTGATTTGAAAGAGCCATTCAAGCCTGTTGAAATACATTGACCCTTATAGTTAGGAAATAAAACTGATCACGCCAGTGCAGACTATGGCTCTGAGTCAGCAGGGTGATGTACATTTCAATGTATTATCACCCCAGGCTTTCATTCCGTAGGGTGCTCCTTGTTCATTACTCCATAGGCTCTCGGGCAACCTGGATCCTGTAATGTGCCTACCCCAACTGCAGCCAGTGTCTTTGAGTTTAGAAAATAAGCAGTGGTTAACTCTTGAATTGACAGAGGATGTTGAGAAGTTGTTCACAAGGTTGTGATTGGACATTGTATCTTAGGGAAAATAATGTGTTAAAAAAGGGCTGTTCATTCATGTAATTGCATTAAAGTGCCAGATCACTTCATGCATTCTTTTAATATGCAAGCTCCTCTCACTCTTTCTTCCTTAAGAGTGTAACAGTGGCCCTTCTGTAAATGCAGTGCTCGGTTTGGTCTGTAACAGGACTTTACACAGTATTCAGGAATCTAATCAGATCATTGAATAGGCTTCTTATTCATAACATTCATTAGCATCATTCTACAAAAAGTGCATAGAGCTGGCCATCACAGGACCGGAGTTGCTACTGCAGTTTTGTGCGACTCAGTTTTGTCAAATAGATTTTTGTTTATTGACCTGTTAGCACCCCCTCATTTTCCAAGAGTGCATTGATATCCTTTTAAGAGGTTGGTGAATCATTTCCCAGTTTTTACAAAATTTTTCCTTAATTGTGTTTCTTTTGTGTTTTGATTCTGGAAATGTCCATAGTGAAGCCCATTGTTATAACCTGTTTATAAACGGCTATGGAAAATAACCTCAGTGACCACTAGCAAAAAAAGTTTACATGATGCTTCTGAAAAGCAGAAAAACTGTGAAACAACGGAGGTGTGAGGTGATTACAAACCGCCTTAGTCGAAATAACAACTGAAGATAATGTAATGTGACAAGAAAAATGTATGTCCAGACTGTGGTGAACGCAGAATGTCATGAGAGCAGGGGGCCATTGCATAGATCTAAACACAATAGAAACAGGAAGTATTTATTGAACTGTGACTGCCTAATCCGACTGGTCAATATAGCACACAGTCGTCACGTCATTGCACGAGGTGCAAAGATTCCAGCATTTTTACGCCTCTCCACATCAAATGAAAGGCTGCATGTTTAACATTTACTAGGATGTTTACTAGGATTAGCTAAAATAAGCTAATTGAAATTAACATGCTAACAACTAATGTGATACCCATTTTGGATCCATAGAGCCATGCCTGAACTTCAACAAGGCTGTAACATGACACGGCGCACATTCTTTACTCATTTTTAAACCCTATTTTCTCTCAGTTCAAAATGCCAATCCAAATCCTATTATGCCAGCTTCCACTCCTTTTGGCTCTGTTGTCCACGTGCTGAACCATACAGTCAGTGTGCCAGGGGAACCATTAAAAAGGAGAATATTTGTATATGATTTTTGTGACTCTAATATTCCTGCGGAAACCACAGTATCCAAGAAAAAGAGCTATCATGGCCAAAATTAAGTCTGAAATCAATTCAAAGTGAAATCTGTGAAAGTTAAGGCCATTATTCTTACAGTCACTAAAGCCTGTATGCCTGTGAGGGATCTTATGATGGCAGTGTCTGTGTATTGTGTACCTGACTTTGAGCCTTTTATTGAAACTCAAAAATATCACTTTCATTCAACTATTCATGTCTTCAGTGATATTCATGTCATTTTACCACATCATTTGGTCTCATTATGCTTCAGGCTGTGAAGGCAGAACATGTCAAAAAGAAGCAAGAAACCATGTAGGTGAACAGAGAAATAAGCTCATAGTCTCTTCTAGGACCCCCGGTGGCAGCTCCTTTGGATGTTGCTGGAAATGCAGAGAGATGGCAGCTACAGTGAGGTCACTTTCCCTTCTAGTGTGCTTGATCATGTGATTTGAAAAAAAAAGTTTAGTTCAGGTTGTTTGGAGCTGTATGTCAACCCTTCATAATGATGAAATCGCACTAGGTTTTTGTAGTCTGAATTAAAAGAATCAAATTGAGACCATGAGGAGAGGTGGTCCTTGGAAGTGAACATGGAGTATGCTTACAGTGTTGACAGACCAAAAATTTGCACAGTATGAAGGCAAATCTATTCAAGTTGAAATGGAAAATAACTACTCAAGAAACAAGTGATGCCTTGTTCCGCCATGTTCACACAGTGAGCGACTCGTTTGCTGGATCGCTCAAGTGCGCTATGCTGAGGGCATGGTAAGAGCTTCCTCTAAAAATGGTATCATATCGGTCGGAGAAATAGAAAGTGCAGACCTCTGATTGGCTGTTACAAGTGATGGCCACGTAAAAATGCGGGAAACTCGGCATCGGGCGATATTTTTCCGCTCAGTTGCTCAGGTGAATGGACTTCCGGCAACTGGGCGACTGAATCGCTCGCTTTGTGAATGGGGGCTTCCTCTTTACTGATATTGCATGTGTATTGTCTTCAGCAGATACAGTACATGTATGTCTCATTCAATAAGTTCAAAGGACATGCAGATAATGCAGATAATTAGTGACAGTGCCAGTAACACACAACAAAATTTCTGCTGCGCACAAATGAAAATAAAACACATTGTGGTCTGCACCTAGCTACAATACACACTAATAAATGCATTCATTGCAAAATGAATTCAGGTTCAATTGTATTTTCCTGATCTGAAACAAAGAAAACCTAAATAAAAGTAATTAATTTGGAAAAATGCCAAAGTGTGAAAGTATTCTTTGCTTGTTGTCCAAAAGGATCTTGAATATTGGTGGACATGAATATGAAATATATTAGACAGGAACATGTAAAACACCTATACTTCATTCATATGCAGCATTCTTAAGAAAATATTAGTTATTTTCTGTCATAGCATAAATAAAGGCCAACTCTGCTTGTGCATGCATTATAATATGCAGACTAATATATCTATTTTAATAGGATTGTTAGCAAATTATTCAAATATATTTGTGTGAGTACTGATAAGAATTATGGCTCATATGCACACATTAAACATGATGGTGCAAGTAAGATCCCATATTCACACACATACTCTGGCAAGGACAACATGTTCTGGATCTTTCTTTGGTACATGCATACTATCTACAATATACTATATTGTGCAACATATACTGTACATACTATAATGACACAGAAACTGCAGAATTGTGAACAATGTCATGTAAGCCTTTGTAATCAGGATCAAGATGGAGTTGTACATAGTATTTTTGGAAGTAGTTGGCAGCTTGCTTCCTGCCTTTTTGGCTTTATTTGAAAAAGAAACCACCTAAGCGCAATTAAATAATATCTCAGCTTGTCAAATAATATCTCAGAGAAGCCACCATCATCTCTCTAAGTAGGACACCACCCTTAACCTTCCCTGTTCTGAAAGGGAGACTTTGCAGTCCCTCAGGCTACAAAAAAAAACCTCAAGCTGCACCCTTAGAATGGCAAGATGAGTCACGCAAGGTACGTTTTTTTATTTATGTATTTATTTTACAGCTAATACACCTACTGTGAATCCAGCTGTGACAAGGGGGTGAGCAAGTGGAAAAAACAAAGACAAAAAAGTACAATGCTTCACCTTCACATAGGTAATTACGATATTGACAACCAAATATGGTTGGATATAGGTTGGGCAGCTAAAGACGTGAGTCATGTTCCACTCCCTGTCTCTTGTGAGGCAGGTTATCTCCCTGCAGCAAGCCGCCACGCGCCTCATGCACCTGATTGTCTCATCACCGCATTCCAGGCAACAAAGGTAGACGTGCTGGGACAGGGCGCCCAGACACTGATACACTTGTTCTGTGGCCGCAGGTGTAGCTGCCTTCTGTTTTCTGTGCTTCTGGGTGTAGTCGTTCATGAGGAACATTCTTAAACTCAGGCTAGCCTCACTCTGCTTCTTTTTCTCCTCTTTTTTATTTTACTTTCATGTATATTTGACTTATTCTTGATGAAAACATGTAATAAAATACAACCATGCCACAGCCCATAGATTCAGGCTCCAGTATGTACTGTACGTATATACCGTATGTATAGGAGACTAATAGGAGAGTAGTATATAAATAAATAAAATGTAATAATATATAAATATTTAATATAATAAAATATAAACCAATATTAATTAGTAAATATAACATAAACCACAGGCTATAAGGAATAAATCCATCTCACTGTGTGCATTAAGTCAAACAAGAAAGTGAATTAAGAAAATAAGTCAGTGTAATGTTTTGTGGGTGGCATCACACTTCTGACGTGGGCACATTGGACAACATCAACAGCAACAATAATTATTACTATTAATACTACTACCATTAGTAGTTGTAGTATTATTACTATGTAGAAGAATTATATTTTTTTTTTAAAAATCAGCATTGTGACATCACTGTCTCATTAATTAACATTGTTCAATGCATCAAATACATGCTTATTAAATAGGATGTCTGTCTATCAATTTCATATAGTTTTGTGTACAAATGTCTGAAGTTCAGTTTATTAGTACTTATAAATCTATTAATTTTGTTCCATCTGTTTACTTTGTTCAAAACTGCCTCTGATGCAGAAATATTTTAATGATAGGAGAAACATGGTAAGAGATCTACTTCAGTATATGTACTATAGAGTAATAAACATGAAAAAAGGAGGTAGTTCTTGATGTCACTGCCCAGACTACCAACAACAAAACACCTCTCTTTTTTTAAAAATGGTACACTATTATTTTTATACCTCAATGCACTAAAAAGCACATTGTGCCAATGCATGTATACGAAGCTCTATTCTTTCATGACGTTAAAACATGGACAGATCAGAACCTATTTTAGGCCACATTCCCATATAAACAGTGCCATTTGGAACAGACTAACATTGAATACTTAGGCTGTTCCCTGCTCTCTCTGCTTTGGTTCCCCAGGACATGTAATCAAGTCCAGTAACAGTTCTTGAATGTTCACAAATTCAATCAAATGATAATTGCATCAAAATTCTATCGTAAATTACAGTAACAGCAACAGATTAGCATGATTTAAACCTCATTTCAGCTGTCCTGATCGCTTCCTGCCTCCTTGAAATGCATGGGACAGCTCACAACAGGAAGGCCTCCAGATCCCATCCAAATTTACCCACAGCAAGTCAGAAGGAAGAGTCCCAGGGTTTCACATACCTGGCTTGTGTTTTGGTCCCAAAGGTTCAAATGAGGACAGAACCTTGAAGATGAGTACTGGCCATTCAGCCAATATTAGGCTCATCATGCTTTCATGCTGTTTATAGAGCATGCAGCACTGTGTTAAGCCTGGTCCCGAATGCTCCGATGGACACTCCTCAACTGTGCTGACCATCTCATAATGAAAATCCGCTCCACCTTCTCTGACTATGTCCTTATGCACTCATTCCTTCAGCATAGTGAGATGGCATCCTGTTATCTGCTGCCGCTTTATACATGCAATAATATCAGTAATATATGACATTAAAATGACATAAAAAACAGTGCTCAATAGAGGGTTGAAGAGTAATTATTTTTAACCACCAAACATTGTTCAGTTGTTAATGGCTCTAATCTAAAACATCTTTAAGGTTTATATGAACTAGGCTACCCGGATTTATTATTGAATGTTTTAGTTTACTGTCGTTGTGAAATCTAATCAAAAATGAGGACACAGATTCCTGATAAAGCGCTCAAGAGTTTCTCTATGAGTAAACCCTGGAAACATGTTTTGTTTTTGATCTACCCAACATTTATCAATTAGCAAAGGATATCTATTTGCTGCACATCAAACCACTCCCTCTTGTCCTTAGCAGCAAAAATCTGATGACTTCTCAGCCAGGGAAAATTATGGCATTCTGAACTGAAAGAGTGAGTGAGGGGTTTGAAATGCATCTTAGTGTGTAAGAGTCATGTCCAACTAAAGCCTTACCCTTAGTTCAACATTTCAATGCTCACTAACTCTATTCAAATTTCTTTATTTTATTTCATTTTTGAGCAAAAAAACAACTGCAAATATACACACAAGAAAAGCATGTCACTGAGGTGGTATCCTATAGGTATATAAAATTGTACCACTAGGCAGCAATATGTAATTCATTTGTACCTTTTTTGCTTGTAAAAGGTACTTATTAGAATCCAAATAGAAATGTGTTCCTTAAAGCAGGGGTTCTCAATCCTGGTCCTGGGGGACCCCTGTGTATGCTGGCTTTCGTTGCAACCGCAGTTGCAATCCCAGAATTTTAGCAAGCTGTTAATTTTTCTTAATTAGGTGCTTGTCATGTTTGGAGGAATTATTCACCCTCTTAAGCCACATTATATCAGAAATAGCTATGGATGCCATGTAGAATAAACACCCCATGTTCACATTGTGCTATATTATTTAAAAAAGATAAGAAAATTATTTAACAGATCCATTTAAAGACTGATTTGAATCAATAGGCTCCTAATTGGTGAAAGTGTGGACACATGGCCACTAAAATTAACCATTTAGTAGATAATGAAGAATTCAAACACAAAGCAAATGATAACGAGCCAAACCTGCATTGTCTTAAGCTTAAAGAAAAAATTGAGTTAAACACATGTGTTCAACAACCTAATTAGGAGCCTATTGATTCACTTCACTCTTTCATTTGAGTGAAAATACATTATTTTGTAACCTTTTCTTATGTAATTGTTGCAATATAGCACAATAAGCACAATGTGAACATGGGGAGTTTGTTCTACATGGCATGCATAGCTATTTCTGACATAATGTGTCTTAAGTGGGCGAATAATTCCTCCAAACATGAAAAGCACCTAATTAAGAAAAATTAACAGCTTGTTAAAATTCTGGGATTGCAACTGCGGTTGCAACGAAAACCAGCATACACAGGGGTCCCCCAGGACCAGGATTGAGAACCCCTGCCTTAAAGAACAACAATGTATCTCCACTGTACCTTTATTTCTGAGAGTGTACAGGTGAGGGAAAGAAACACAGCAGGGCTTGTAAGGAAGAAACAAACATGAAGCTATAAAGTAGACAATATGTCTTAACAACATTTTAAAAAGAAACTAAAGCTGTGTCTTAACAACATCTTAAACTTTGAAGATGGAATGTACAGCATAAAAAACTGACATTTCAGACAATATTTCTTGGTCATTTATGCAAACCATGAAAGGGAGGAATTGTATGAAGGAAACTTTTTTAAATAAAAAAAAAAGATTTATTTAAAGGAGCTATATGTAACATTGACACCGAGCGTTTAAAATGGGTACTGCAATCCAAATTCACAATATTGGAGAGAGTCGAGACATTGAACGAACACGTACGCAAGATGAGCCGAGCGCAACATTATATATTGAGACAAGCTTATTCTATTTTGACAATGACAAGCGACGACGAGTCCTACACTGTAAGTTGATCAGCTAATGTATACGTTTGCAATTTGTTTATTATTTATTGTTTGCAAATTATAAACCAGCTCATCTGGATTTTTTATAACTCTGTCAATGTTAGCTAGATGCATGGCTGGCTATGTTTACGGTAACACAGATATAAGCTAACGTTAGTGGTATGTTTAGCGAGTAACTATATACATATATATATATTTAAATCTTTAGCTAGCTAGCTAAATGGAAATGATGTTGAACTTAGCTTAGGCATTCGTAAATCGGCTGTCTGAGTGCCGGAGTACATCTGGTTGTTCGTAATGGGCAGTGGACTCGGAGTCAACTCTGAGAATAGTGAATCACACAGGCCAAAACAAATACAGACGTTCCGACCCTCGTAATTTCAAAGGAGAACATACTGGCTGTAGCATTGTTGCTGGAGAAGCAAGTATTTCGATTTAGCATGTTTCCTTAATCTCTGATGACATATCATGGTCATTTTATGATTTAGTACAGTACATTTGTTACATATAGCTCCTTTAAGATGATTCCTTCTGTATGGTGTGCACACATCTTTACGCATCTATGTAATACTCAGCTTGTGCCACCTAGCATCAGTGAAGACTCTTAACACACTCCAGACTCCCACCTATTGGCAAATGGTGAATGAAAGTGGCTGTTGTGGCTTCAAGAGTGCCAAGTTTCCTCCCAGAGCAGGTTCATACCTCTCACAACAAAAGAAATGTCTGGAGAGGATCAAATCACCCCTTTATATCAAAGATGGCTGACAGTGGGATATTCCAAAGAACAAAATGCAATGATGATGAGTAGAGGACTGAGGAGTTTTCAGTACACGCTAGGACCTGTTCTGGTCTCAATTTATTTCTGTGAATGACACAGGCACTTGCCTGTGGCAGGTGCAGAAAGGAGGCAGGACGCTGAATGCTTCTGAGGAGTACCCAACCTGCTGAATTGTCAGGACAAGTTTGAGGTTCAGTAACCACTCAATTCAAAAATACTTTAGCTGCAGTTTATTGTGTGCTGCAAGACTGCACCTCTACAAGCCTTGTCAAGCTGGGCTGGCTGATTTGTGGAAAACAAAACCTGTAAACAGGCTTCCAATACACACACAACCACTGCCTTTTATTCAATAACCTGAAACGAATAACATAAAATGTGTGATACATTTATCAACAAGACAAATGTCCAAATGTGTAACATATATTATGTGATTGACTATGAGGGGGTATTTGCCAATTAAATAAACAAAAAATAATTATAAACATTAAAGGGATTCTTTAGTCCATTCAGCATTAACAACAAACTATATGCAATGCCAGTTTTTTATCCAACAATTGCATACTGATGGACATAAACTGACTAAGACATTTGGGCATATATTTGTAATTGTCATGCCTATGGTTTATTATAAAGTCCCCTCCTCTTCAAATGCTATACCTCTGTCCCTGTCTATCAACAAACATTTTTTCTTTGCCCTAAGGGTGCCCTTATTAAATTGACAGTGCAATTCTGTCAGAATTCCATTCAATATGATCTCCTTATTCATTTCGCTCCAAAGACGCACAAGATTATAATAATACAGTATAATTTTATTGGTGATTGACAAATCTACAAACATTTATTAGTATTGTCACCGACTACACCTAGCGGGTGTAGTAAAATAAAGCTCTAGATTATTTCCGTTTGTAAAAAAATATGGCCCCTTCTGTAGTCCTATCAGAATGGCACCTGTAGCTGCTGACATAGCTTGTAAAACCCCTAAGCTATGTAAACAAGCATGTCTGGTCGTGTAGGGAGAGATTCCTGTAATCGCAGTCAGACAACAATGATCTGTATGGAAACCGGTGAGACAAAGCTTGAGTGAAAATTTTTAATGGAAAGTATGCACTTGAGATTCCACTTGAAGAACCCAGAGGTCCAGAGATAACTTGGATGACTCCAGAAGAACACCTGATATAGCATCCTACAATGTCACTCAAAGATTGAAGTAAAAAATGTCACAAAATTTGACAATTTGTGAATGCAGAAATATAGAAATGTATGTATGATGATTTACATATCTGCACACTGTTCACAGATTGTACATTGTTCAAAACAGTGAGCAATAGCAGAAAAATGTTTCAATATATTTAAATATTTGTAAAATATTTTCAAACATGGTGCACAAAGTACTTTCCAACAAGAAAATAAAGAGCAAAATAATACTGACCTGTTATGTCTTGAAAAGTAGTTCCAGGGTTTTTGGGCATGGAGAGAAAGCACACCATTAAATTAAACTAAGTAAATTGTTTTTTTTTTTATAGGGTGGCTTAATATGGCATACAATAGTGTATAATAGGGTGTGCCAAAGCTCATAATATGGCCAGAGTACTGCCCATAAAACGGCATCTGCTGTGAATGAAAAAAAATAAATTTAAGTACATTTTCTCATAAACATAAGCTCAGTTAAAAAAAATATGCACTGCACATGAAGTTATTTTTTATCTTGTTTAATTCTTATTCCCTGAAAGAGTTGGCGTAACAGGGCAGGCTACACTACGCGATACATTTGTTACGGTAAGAAATCTTTCAGCAGCATTTTTAACTGGTAGTATTTAGCTCCTTTCAGTATTCTTTTTGGTTCCTCCCAAGTGGTGCACAAGACTGAGACAGTGCAGCGGTATAAAACTACGGCATGGATCTGGACTATAGCAATGCCAGCTGGAGAACACATACTGCTATGAGTTTCACCGCTATGATGGGCAACGTTGCAGTGTGAGCAAGAGCACCTGTTGTGGACCAGAGAGGAGGAAGAAGAAGAGAAGGAGGAGGATGGGGCAGAGTGATTTGCGGGCGTGAATGTGCCATTTTATGCCTAGTTTTGAGGCATGACGACAAGTCATTGAGAATTTATTTTTATTTTTAAAAGCCTGCCACCACTCCTATCCTAGGTAGAGTTCTCAGTTTCAGCCCGAGCCCGACGGGGCCTGAAAAAGGCCGTCGGTTAGGGCCGGGTTCGATCCGACAATTTATGCTAATTGGTCGGGTCGGGTAGGGCTCGGGCTGCGCAAAAAAAAAAGAAAAATGAAAAGAAAAGAATGTCTGTGCGTGTGTATTTACAGTAGGCTAATCTGCATTTTTACATGTGGTGCTGATTGCTAATTTTGGAGTCAATCAATTGTCAAGACTTTCTCTACTTGTTAAAATCTAACTATTTATTTTATTCATCCAACATCTCCCGTTTGCTGTAACTGTGCGGCGAATATAGGCGTTCGCGTTGAAGTTCAAGTATCGTCTGCTGTGTTATAAATGATAATAGGGCAATAATAATGAAGCAAGAACATGCGAACTACGCAACAATAAAAAAGTTGAATCCCGTTCTAACGAAAAAACATGACTAAATTCTATTACAGCGTGGCAAACATTAAAACATTAGTGCAAATCTAATTGCTTGCTTTCAGCAAAATTGGTTTACTCTGCTGCTCTCAATTAGTAAATCTGTTAAACTCAAAAACAGTAGGCTAAAAACACAGCTAGTTTGTGGCGTTCCTGCTTGCTCGCTCCCTCTCTCTCTCTTGCTCTCTCTCACTCTGTTGTGCTTTGTGATTTGAGCTGCCGCCTACGTAAATTGTGCAGCCTTTTCTGGCAATAACCGACTCGTGTTTTTGTTTGGTCGGTCTCGGGCTCAGTATTGTATGTGATGATCTCGGGCGAGCCGGGCTCGGCGGGTCGGTTCGGGTTTGAATTTTCAGGCCCGTTGAGAACTCTAATCCTAGGGGCCTTTTATTTTATTTTATTTATTTATTTATTTTCCAGCTGCACATTTTGTATTTTGTTCCCTTTTTTAATTGTGTTTTCATATAAATCAAAGTCCACCGCTCCAGTTATCCAGCCCTACCCACCAACAACTTCATTTAATGATGACGGTCTTCTGTCTGATAAGGAGACATAAAACCATAAACTTGTCAATATCCTACATTTCTCTTTTATCATTTAAATCTTTTTCACTCAATATAAAGAATTTGTTGATATTATCAACATAATATACATTATTTGGTGATCTTACATCCATTGATTAGAAAGTCTAATAGTCAGCATCAATGGGTCAGCATCTTTCTACAAGTGGTCAGAGGCACTAGTTAATCTACAATAATTTTGAAGACTTTAGTTAAGAAGCCTTTGGGAAACACTTTGCAAATGAAAGATGCTTTGTAAGATTACTTTTCGATCAATTTAGGCTTAAGATGGTTTTAGGAAACCCAGATTTGTTAATTTTGGCTGGTGTACACACACAAATTAGTTTTTGTTTATGCAAATGAGATATTATGTTTGTGAATTATGTGACCAATTTACCCTGTTTGCTCAGGCCCCCTAGTGGCGTAGACCCTGAGGCCTACATCACAAACATCCTACTGTACTATCAGAAAGCGTGGTTGTGTTTTTACTCTCAATAAAGAAACACAACCACGCTTTCTGATAGTACAGTAGGATGTTTGTGATGTAGGCCTCAGGGTCTACATCACAAACATCCTACTGTACTATCAGAAAGCGTGGTTGTGTTTTTACTCTCAATAAAGAAACAAGTTTAGTAATTAACTGCTAGCTTGTGCTAGTTCTTTATTACTAGTTCACCATGAGGTTGCTATTACATTACTTTTGTTCTATGTTTTTTACCCCCAGTAGTTCAATAGTAACTTAAGACATTTACTGACACATACTGGACTGTGGTGGTACTGCATAACTGCATATCACTACATCCTTAGAGGTATCCTGCACATCACTTTCCTTAGAGGTATGCAACTAAGCTATTCAATAGCAAAAGAACTTTGCAAGAAACAAAACAGTGGATAACTAAATTAGCAGACTTAGACTTGTTTCAGGTCATTTGTCTTTTACAGGTTCAGCCTGTCAGGTGCTTTAACTGTACGTGTGGATCTTCTCAACACAGGTAAGTACGTTTGTTCCTCTTGATGTTGTCTTGCAATGGTGGTAGTTCCGACGACGCAGTGCATGCTGGATCTTGTCCGTTTTTCTGTTCTAGCAGTGTGTCTTGCGTTTTCAGAAGACTCTGACGATTCCTCCTCAGGATTTGCCCATCTTCTGTTCTCACTGCGTAAGATCTTGGACTTACTTCCTCCAGGACAGTGGCTTTCTTGTTCCAGGTGTTGAAATCTTCAATCCTCACAGTATCATGCCTTGACAGTGGTTTCAAGTTTCTTGTTGTTCTGTCATTGTTAACTTTTTGTCTCTTTTTCAAACGCTCTTGCTTTTGTTTCAGATCACTGTTCTGTTTAAGTGCCGCAGTGGAGGGAAGCGTGGTGCGTAGCTTGCGACCCATCAAGAGCTCAGCAGGAGACGCACCGTGTTCTAGAGGTGAAGCTCGGTAACTCAGCAGAGCTAAGTAAGGATCTGAATTGCTATCTGTTGCTTTCTTGAGCAGTTGTTTAACAATGTGAACTCCTTTCTCTGCTTTGCCATTCGACTGAGCATACAGCGGACTTGAAGTCACATGTTGAAAGTCGTACTGTTCTGCAAAGTTTTCAAATTCCTTGCTACTGTAGCATGGACCGTTGTCACTATATACAATCTGAGGTATGCCATGTCTCGCAAAGATTGATTTGATGTGTTTGATCACACAGGTGGAAGATGTGTTGGAAAGCAACGCCATCTCAGGATAATTGGACAAGTAATCAATCACCAGCAGGTAATCCTTTCCATTCAGGTGAAACAAATCAGTACCAACTTTCTGCCATGGCTCAGCAGGTAAGTCAGCAATGATCATGGGTTCCTTTGCCTGCTTGCTCTGATGCTTCAGACAAGTCTCACAATTTGAGACTACTCTGTCAATGTCCGCATTCAGTCCCGGCCAATAAACAGCACTTCTGGCCCTCCTCTTACACTTTTCCATCCCAAGGTGCCCCTCGTGTATTCTCTTGAGCATGTCTGGTCGTGGTGATTGTGGGATGACAATCCGGTTCTATCTAAGCAGCAGCCCATTTACAACACTTAGATCCGCTCTGATGTTGTAGAACTGCTGGCATGAACCTCTGGGCCAACCATCATTGAGATTGCTGATAACCATTTGCAGAGCTTTGTCTTTTTCAGTTTCAGCCGCAATCTGTTTAGATTTCATGTCCGACACAGGAAGAATTTCAGCAACCATGTTCACATGGAGATTCACATCGTTCTCTGTGGAACTCTCGTTGTGTGGTGCACTCTGTGTCGGTGCATGGGACAATGCATCAGCTAACACAATGTACTTTCCCGGGGTATAGACTAATTCAAAATCATATCGCTGAAGCTTCATCATTAATCGTTGAATTCGTGGGGGCATTTCTCCCAGGTTTTTCTTGATAATGGATATTAGTGGCTTATGGTCTGTCTCTGCCACGAATGTTGGTAAGCCGTACACATAGCTGTGGAATTTCTCAACCCCGTACACCAAACCCAGGCACTCCTTCTCAATCTGGACGTAACGACACTCCGTTTGAGTCATCGTCCTTGAGGCGTATGTGACTGGCTTCCAATCATCACCCTCAGCTTGAAGTAGGACTGCGCCTAATCCATTTTTGGACGCATCAGTGGATATCTTTGTTCGGCTGGACGAGTCAAAGAAGGTCAGTGCTGGCTCTGTAGTTAGAGTGTTTTTTAGTCTTCGCCATTCTTGCTTGTGTCTGGCAGTCCACTTGAATTCACTTGTGTCGAGCAACAGTTCTCGCAGGTACACCGTTTTTGAGGACAGGTTTGGTATAAATTTTCCTATGAAATTGATCATCCCCATGACACGTAATACAGCCTTTTTGTCTGTGGGCCTGCGCATTTCAAGAATCGCTTGCACTTTGCTTCTGTCCGGTTCCACACCTTCTCCTGAAAGCTTATCACAGAGGAATGTAATTTCCTTAATGCCAAATTGACATTTTGCCCTGTTTAACTTCAAACCATGCCTCTGTATGCTCTGAAGTACCTTGGTGAGCCTTTCATTGTGCTGCTCCAGCGTTGCTCCCCATAGCACAATGTCATCTACATACACCCGCACACCATCAATGCCCTCAATGATGTGCTCCATGGCGCGGTGAAAAATTTCGGGAGCTGATGAAATACCAAATGGCATTCTCAGGAAAGAATAACGGCCAAAAGGTGTGTTAAATGTACAATACCTTGTGCTGTCCTCGTGAAATTTCAATTGCCAAAAGCCCTGGGATGCATCTAGTTTTGTAAAAAACCTTGCACCTGCCATCTCACTTATTATTTCTTCCCTTGTCGGAATTTGATAATGTTCTCGCCTGATGTTCGCATTTAAATCTTTTGGATCCATGCAAATGCGTAGATCACCATTTCCTTTCTTGACACACACCATAGAATTCACCCAATCTGTGGGCTCTTCCACTTTCTTTATAACTCCTAGAGATGTCATCCTGTCTATCTCTTGCTTTAGACGGCCTCGCAGTGGTGCTGGGACCCTCCTTGGAGCGTGGACTACTGGCTGTGCATTTTCCTTCAATTGTATCTTGTAGGTGAATGGTAGAACACCAAACCCTTTAAAGACATCTGGATATTTCTGTACAATTGCATCTACACCATTAATGTGTGCATTGAAGCTGTTAATGCTGTTCACCCTTTTAACTAGATCTAAATCCTCACAAGCCTTGTCGCCCAAAATAGAGTCATGCCCATCTGGTACAACTACAAACATAAGGTGATGCTCTCTCCCTTTCACATTTACTTTGAGTCTGCATGTGCCCTTAGTTTCAATGTGTTGTCCATTATAGGCTTTGAGCTGTACAGCCTTCTGATGAATATGTGGCTTTGTTTTCATTGTCCTGATGTCACTCACGGAAATAAGATTGGCTTTCGCTCCTGTATCCAGCTTGAGTGGAATTACAGCTCCATTAATTTGCAATGGCACCATCCATTTGTCCTTTTCTGCACTGTTAGACTGTTCAGTGTGTGTCTGGCATATTCACAAGCTACCATGCCCAAAAAGAATGTATCACTAAGATCTGTCTCCTCAACTGCATGTACCGGTTGCCCTCTGTTCGATTTCCCCTTGGAAAAACATTGTTTTGCAAAGTGATTCTGACCCTTGCACTTTGCACAATATTTGCCATAGGCTGGGCATTGCCTTCGAACATGTTGCGTGCCACATTGTTTGCAATTAAACGAGTCTCCTCAAGTTGTTTTTTCATCTTGTTGGATCCGTAATTCTTTGCTTTCCCTGACACCGTGGCTACCGCTGTACTTTCACTGACCATGGCTCTCGTGCTCTCACCAAACATTTTAGCATGCTGTAGAGCCAATTCATTTGCGTGGCATATCTTGATCGCACCAGCTAAAGTAAGTTCAGTCTCTCTGAGTAGCCTCTCTCTTACTTTCTTATCAATTAATCCAAAAACAATTTATCGCGAATCATTGACTCTTTCAGTTCACCAAAGTTACATGTTCTGGATTTCAACTTCAAATCGGTTAGGAAACAGTCAAAAGTCTCTCCTTGCTGCTGTGTACGAGAACGAAAAACGTACCTCTCAAAGGTTTCGTTTTTCTTCGGTGAACAGTGTTCATCAAACTTCTTAACCTCATTAAATACATCTTTGTCATCTGCATTCGCGAAAACGAATGTATTATATACCTCTTGCTTGAGGTCCCGCGACTGTAAGTAGCAATGCTATCTTCCGTGCATCTTGCTTGCTATCCAGTCCGACGGCTTGCATGTACAGCATGAATCGCTGCTTGAACGTTCGCCATTCGCAATCAACATTTCCAGTCCAATTAAAAGCATCTGTTGGCCATGTTTCCAGTTGCATGTTCAAAGACTACTCCTGGTACCATGTGTTGTTACTCTCAATAAAGAAACAAGTTTAGTAATTAACTGCTAGCTTGTGCTAGTTCTTTATTACTAGTTCACCATGAGGTTGCTATTACATTACATTTGTTCTATGTTTTTTACCCCCAGTAGTTCAATAGTAACTTAAGACATTTACTGACACATACTGGACTGTGGTGGTACTGCATAACTGCATATCACTACAGTGGTATTATGGAAAACTGCATATCGTCTTCATCAGCGCTAGTTGGGCTATTATCAGGCAAAATATTATGTTTCTATGTGCCACTGTTCTTCCGTATTTTATAAAAGTATATTGACCACTCTACAGTCTGAGCTACATGAGAACTAATCGGGTTGAAGATACTGGATATTTAAATATATTTAGGAGTTACAGTTCTTCTTTCACCACCAGAAAATTGTATACTATCACAGCATGTCCTGAATATGGGTAAAAAAAAACAGTTATTTTGCCTGTTAGATTGACATCCATAGATTGACATCCAGTAATGACAATGGTGGTGAGCTTTCAATCTATTACGACTGAACTAACATTACTAGGAATTTATACTACACTATATTGGAAGCTTGAATTTGTGGCCTAGCCATTCATTATGTTGGGTGCACCAGCATAGCTAATGGGACATAAACAAATGACATGGTAGCTAGTTGTCCCGTATAGTAATTAATAGGCTGGCATATGTTTATATAGTAGACAGTTGTAGTAATTCGTATGACCTTGTAAATTGTGTGCATGTTCCCATGCATTGTTAGTCTGACTGGTTGGTAATAAATTACCATTTATGACCAGAACAGGGCTGTTGTTGTCACGGTTATTAGCAGCCTTTGCTGTTTCACCGGTTTACCTTTTGGCGTCGTCGGGACGCTCTATCTGATTTTTTCCGCCTCCGTCCCGGTGTTTGTGTCTTACCCGGCAATTATTCCTTACACCTGTTTTGGGTTTCCTGCCAGTTATAAATAGCCCAGGACTTCTGCATACCTACACTTCGATATTGTCTTTGCTATGTTGACAATGAAGTCGGTAAGGTATAGGATTTGGTCGCTGCATTTCTGGTTCGTATGAATAGGAAACGCAACAAGTCCGGTTTAGAGTTAGGCGAAAGATTTATTTTAGTCTTTCTCTCTTTATCATTTATACTCCTACCAGTTACCTTTTTGTTCAGCTCGTTCTCACCTAGAGCTGTAGGTAAGTAGTTTCATAGGTTCTAGTTTCATTTTCATTCTCTCGCCCGTTTATACAGGGTGTTTCTTTTGTTTTCCTCTGACCTCCTGTTATCGCACCTCGTTTGAGAGCGTGAGGTTCTTTTGTGATTTATTCTCACTGTTTATCGAGATACGCCTCCATTTTTGAGGTTTCTTTGTTTTGCCTTGTGCTAGGAAAGTTTTGCTCCCGATCCTGTGTTATCTCCTGGTGCAGCCACTTCCGCGTTTGTGGCGTATCTTTCTAGATACGCTTTTAGAAATCCTTATCGGTTGCTTTTGGTTTTCGGAACCTTACACTCCCCCTCACAGTTGTGGACATTTTTGCCACTGGAAACTAAACTGAGACAAATAATTTAATTATCTTAGGCTCATTACCCTCTAATTGCTCCTCATAGGATTTAATAATGTGCTTCGAATAGACAAAAAAGTTCAATAGTGTTCATGTATGGGTAGGTTTGCATAGGTTTGCATAGGTTTTCATAGGTTTGGTTAGGTTTTTTGACACCTATATCCATTGCCCTAATCTTTTGCAAAAGTTGGAAATTCTGTAATGATATGGATGCAAATATATTTCCAATGAGCCAAAAGAGTTTATCTGTTGAAAACCTTTGAGTATCTCCTGAATTACTGTGATGCACAATGATCCATTTTGGATAGATCTTTTGAACACCAAGGTACAAAATTTCCTCATGACACTTGAGCAGTAATATATATCCATTTCATGTTCTGTACACTTGCAGACAGGAGGTTTGTGAACCAGAAAATGTAAATGTAAGCTTTTCCTTATTCACATCACCAGGGGCGCCGCCAGGGATTTTGGGCCCCATTAAAAGATATATCACATTGGGCCCCACCACCCCACCACCCCACCACCACAGGTTAACCACACACCTCCAGAACCCAATCGACCCATTCAAATCAACATAAATATTGTGCTTAAAATGTCAGTTTTAAGCTTAAATAAACGTATTATGGACAATAACTGTCCTTATAAGTAATTTTAATGCGATATAAGGACTGTTTTTTGCGGCTTTTAAACTCACATTTTCCGAACATTCGATCAGAGTAGGACTCTGAGGGCACCGAAAATAGATCAGTGCAGCCAATATTCTGTTCTATTCAGTAGTCTCGCGGTCATTATTTCAGTTGACTTGATCAACTGTCAGAATTCTGAAAGACTGTCAGGTCAATATTTTCGCTGGTCACTCGGTATATCCCACCTTATAACTTAAAAGTCGAAAGGTTTAAACGGATTTTGAATATTGACATGTCAGGCTCCAATCACGTTTAGTATGACGAGCGTGCCGTAATGATTCATTAGCAAATAACAATGCAGAATAACTCTGACATAATTTACATAGCAACTATATGTCCAGATCACACAGCCTCATTGACAGTGGCCAGGGAAATCGATGACGATTCAGAAAATATATAACTTTAAAAGATTTAATTCCATCTTCTACTGGGACTTTTGCCCTTTATCGAGGGTGTGTCATAAATTTTCGGTGCCACTGACCACAATCGAACAATTGAACTTTTACCATTCGATTGAACGAATAACGTTAGAAATCAATTTTGTATGGGTTAATGCTATTGCTTTCTGCTAGCTACATCATTCTAGCCTCTTATGGGGATCAATAAAGGCTAACAATCCACTATCACTTACTTCTTGTGAGTTTTATCACCACTGCAGTGAAGTAAAAAAAGTCTGTTTTCTATCAGGAAAGTATTGTCAAGCTCACGTGAATTCACTGCTGTCTACATTCTAAAGTTCCGGTTTGCCCTCCCTAATATTAAGTAACTATTGTTAGGGGAGCAAAAGTAACCTATTTCATGATGGACTAAGGCTAGCTAACAGGTTAATTTCCACCACTGTATTGTCGCCCTTTTTTTTCTTTTTGTTTTTGGAAGCCAGATTTTTTTTTAGGAAGCTGCGACATGATGCTCCACCGGCACTCCTCACTCGCAATTTTCACTGCTAGGCTAGCAAGTACCGTTCGCGTCTGGTTTGGGGGCAGGACCAAACTATTTCATGTAAATAGAAGGGGGGGGGGGGGGGGGGGGGGTTGGGCAATACAATGGCTCTCTGGATGTTTACTTTTTGCCAAAAACAAGAAAAGAAAAATAAACCGTTAGTTTTATTAGTACATTGCAAAGAAAATGTTAATAATTTAATATTGAAAAAAAATTATCTAATGTTCTAATAATTTTTTAGGACCCCTGTCAGTCGGGGGACCTTAGAATCATCCTAACCTTTCCCCCCCATACGGCGCCGCTGCACATCACTGACTCTCAGGGGTTCACCGTAAACTAGAGTGGTGGAACTTAGTTTTTCATCAGGGGTTGTGTATTCACTGCCCATAATTTACACATAAATTATGAACATTTATTTAAGGCATGGTAATAAATGGTACAAGGTTTATTTTAAGCCATTTTTGTTGTTTGGGTAAAGTTTACATCTGGAGTTATAAAGCTTTAAACAGAACAGTGCAAACAGTACAGGTAAAATGGGCAAAATTAAGCCTCTGCACATAGGGGTTAAATAGAGAGCGAAACTGACCCCAAGACCTAGGGAGACGCATGGAGAAAGAATTTTCACTGAGACAAAAAAATTGTTAGCCAATAGATGCTGAATCAGCCCATTGCATAGCCAGTATGGCTCTACCTAGTCAATAAGTTAAAAATGGACTGATAAATTATATCAAAGACTCTCAGAACTAGCTTACGGATAGTGGCCCAAAATGTGGAAACGGCAATATGAAGAGACTTAATAGGGGTGTCGGGTCACCAAGTGCCATCAATCTACCAGTGTCGGGTCACTAAGTGCATATAATCTACCAGTGTCAGGAGGGATGTGGCACCATTCTACCACAGCAAATTCTCCATGTTGATGGGATGAAAATTCTCATTATTTGACAATCTCCCATAAATGCTTCAAAGTTCAAAACATGCCATGAAAATTCACCACACACCCTTATGGAACCCTTCAGTGTTGGAACCAAGCCTGTAAGCTTCTTTAGCCGTGTGCTACATGTCCATTTGTTGACAACATGGTGAAGGACGATTAATCTGACTATATCACATTTGTCCACTGCACAGTTGTCTATTGCCTGTGCTCTCTGCACCACTGTACTCATAAATGTGCATTGCCAAGTATAAAAAGAGGTTTGGTACACTGCAACCCGACTATGTTATCTTGCCCTGTGGACATAGCATTGGACTTAATCTACCAGCTCATTCCCTAGATTGAAATTTTCATTCAGTTGATTTCGATTACCTGTTTAGCCTTGCACACCAAATTAATGCACGGACATCACAAGCAGAAGTATATGCTCCAACCGTAGTTGCCCTTTCCCTTACAGTTCTCTGCCGACACCATCTTAGACAGTGTTCCTCATGAAACACCAGCAAGTTGAGTTGACTTCATCACTGGAGCTCACTGAAGTAATTTGAGTGTCGGGAAGTTATCTCTATTACACAAGCTGTGGCATCACAATGGAGAATGACATGTTCCTTAGGGTTCCAACAGAGGTCCTCTCAATAGTCTTAGAAGTGATAAAATTCCCATTTTGATGCAACACCTAATGGTTTTGAAGTAGGGGTATAGAAACGCTGCTGAAAATTACCACAAGTCTCCAGAAAAAAACACCTGTGCAAGTTGTTGATTTAGTGGGGCACATACTAAAAGTAACTATGTAAATAAATACAGCCATAAAATATGTTTATATATTACTACTGCTGTTAAATGCTTGCGTTTGGCATGTTGTCATTACGCATAATGGGTTCAGAATAATGGGAAAGTTGAAAAATCTGAAGCATGATGTGAACTGTGAACTTGAATAAGTTATAAGTTGGAAGCAAGGATATATAGTGTGGAGTCACTTATGTGCTGTAGAAATGGTGCACTTCCAGGTCAGCTTCCAGGTCAGCTTTAATCTGTCCTGTCAGTTTCAATACTTTTTTTATCTGAAAGTGGGATGGTCGAGCATAAAATACTTACTCCATTTAAATTTGTAAAGTCTGATGCCAATAATAACTCCTAGCAATAATTACAGCAGACTTGCTCTCATGCCTGATTGACAGTTAAGATGTGATTTCCTTGGGCTATAATAGAATGAGTGTCATTCAATTTTTTTCTGCAGTTGCAGCCAGCCATGATAAATTGAGGTAGTGCATATGCATTCATATTCATTTTCCCCTCCATTTTTGAGTGAGTGAAAACTGCATATTCAATAAGGATACCCCACAAAATCAGAGGTCAGAGGTCTCTAACTTTATCATGTTTATGTATATTTCATGCAGAAGTTTAGTTAAACCTCATATTATGTTTGGTGTTAATTTGACCCGATGCAATGTTTGACATCTCTTAAAAAACAGTTAACCTTTTTTTTCACACTATATGACTTGTCCAAATATATACTTTTTGGGATTAAATAGTAAGCATGCAATAATGCTATGTTTTCAAAAGTCCTGTAGCAACTCGGTATACAAAGGTGTTGTGTGGGGTCATTTGTGGGGTAGCTGTATAAAATGCATCACTGATTTTTTGTGGGTGATTTTGGTGTCACTTTCCCATACTTGTTTTAAACTTCACAAACTTCACTTACTTTACTCAGGTTCGGAATTGAGATATTTCTCAGTTGAAAGTTTTGGGGTCAATTTCACCCCAAAGATAAAAGGCGTCATAAAATGTCAATATGATATGAGGGTTAATATGTAACAGTGATACATTACAGGTGATGATAGTTTTGCCTATACCCCTCCCCCCCAATATACAGAAATAAGTTATTTGAGTCTTGGAGGTGAAACAGGAATAGTTAGGACAAACTATAACTGGCAGAATGTTTTTCATAGATCAACTGCCAGAACATGTGCGCACAGTGCATATCCAGCATGCAAACAAAAAGTGAAAGCAGCTCTTTTTTAATTTGTAAAGGAGCTAAAGAAATGTTTGCTTAAATGACTTCCATGTCTGCTTGTAATTCCATGTGCATGCGTCAACCTCATAATTAAGATTTGCCAGCTGGGAAATAGGAGCTTCCGAGGAGCACTTGAAGGCAGCAATGGCACAATGACAATCATTATTAACTTTAGCTGGGCGGCCAACTAGTTGCCTACTTAACTAGTAGCTACCTATGCTTCAGATGTTTCATGGAGTCACAGAAGGACACTTCTCTACAAGCATTCAAAAGAACAATGCTCACTTCAGGGGATAATAATGGAAAATAACTATATTTATGTTATCATTTTCTTTTTCTTTTCACCCACCTAAGCTATTGTTGTATTGTTACCCAAGCCCCAAGGATCTCCCGTAGTCTACAGTTTAACTAGTTTTTCCCCAGCTGTAAATCGCTCTTTTTGCAGTCTTATTAAATCCGCCAATATAGAAGCAATCCACCAAATGCAGGTAGCTTTTAAAGGGAATGGGAGATAACACTCTGATTTGTTCATTGCATGTTATGCCCAAGACACACCTATAATTAATGAAGAGGCTAAGTTCAGCCCATTTGCACCTTGTGTCTAAAACTGTTGCAAGTTTTAAATAATGATTTATAAACAGTGCTTTGTATGTGTAACTTGGCATTTTTGTATATAAATTTTTTTTTTTTGCTGAGATATTACTTACATGATTGAATTATTACTATCAGCATACGGTGTACATTAATGTACGGTGTTGATAAGCATTGGACATTAAATATATAGTAATATTATAATATGGCTGTTAAATGTAATGTTAATCATATATGTGCAATTAATTTTGGAAGGCAGACATGCATACATCGTACATTTGAGGAATTGTATCTTATATATGTTTTTATGCTATTTTTGGGACGATTTTGTGCACAATTGTACATTTACTAACTGGTGCGCTATCCATCTCATATCTGCTGAGAAAAGTGGTTTATAATTGTGCCTAATTTGAATGAAGTATGTTAGATATGGATACCACAGGATCTGATATACATTTTTTCTAATACCATGACTGAAGGCTGTATTTCAAAGCTCTCCTGTTCTTTTCCCAGCTGAAAGTCACCTATCAACAATCAGATCCACATGACTTGTTTCAGCTTGTGTTCCAATGTTTTAAGACCTGTGCTTCTTGAAAACAAGATAGATTCCTCCCCCTTTATCCAGCAAATGTTGACATGATGATCATTATATAGTCAAATGATGCTTGTGGTGTTCATATGCCCTACACTGTTGCCTGCTTTAATGTAGAATGGGGGTGAAAAGAACATCATGAAGGGCAATGTTTGTTTAGTTCGATTACTCATTCGGATGTAGGTAAACTTGGAGAAACACCTCGCTTGAATGAGGTCCAGCCTCACAAGTGCCCCACTCATGAGAAAAGGTGGGCCACGTTTACCACTCCAGTGATCTGACCTCAGAGCCTTGCTGCGACATCACTGCATGTTTACTTTATTCTAGTATACACCAGATTCAACAGAGATTAGTCGGATCTGCCTTCTCATCAGCTTCTATAAATAAAACCAGGTCCACAGTAGGGGTCATCTCTCTCTGTCTCTGGATAGGTATATGATTCTGTATGAGAGACTAAGAATTGAACAGACCTAAAGTTAGGGGGGGGGGGGGGGGGGGGGGATTTTGTAGTACAAATTAAACAATAAGGAAATATGTCAGCTCACACAAACAATATTTTAATGACAATGCAATCATCATTTTTTTTACTTTACAAACATCTATATACATCTAAAATGTACTTTGTTGTTTTAATTATTTGTTATCTTTGTTAAAATTCCTGTTCAGCATTTAAGCTAAACAGCCAATACATTTTAAATGAGTAACAGTAAGCTCAGTTAGTATGTTCAGGTTTTGGTTGAAATGTGCAGTTCACAGCCTTATGAATCACATTGGTGAAATGAATATGTGCAATAAGCCTTGAAGTGTTGTTTAATTATGATGCATTTTTGTGTTTTTCTGACTATGAAGTAATAACAATGTGGCAAAATGTTTGTAACAATGCACTTGTGTCAAATGCACTGTAAAGAATTTTGTAAAGGCAGACAGGTTAGACAGGTTAGTTCTTATCAGTTCTGATCAGAACGTAGCCTTCAGAAAAGTATTGTGTTAGAATGATAGCCACGGGGCAAGAAGAAGGAGGATTATTTTGGCAAAAAATAATTTTTACCCTGTGGAGAAATGGAAAACAACAGGAAGCAACTCTGTACAGTCCTGGGGGGGGACTGTAGTCTATCAATTGTACAAGCTATGATCTTTTAACATTACAAATTGTAACCACCACATGTATTTTCTAAATCAAAGTCTATCAAAATATATATATATTTTCTGAGACTTATAACAACAAAACATATATAAATATATATCTCACAGCCACTCCTCTTACGTCAAGACTTATTTTGAATTCCTCAAGATTCTGACATAAGCACATGTACAGGCAGAAAAACTATGTTCTGAGATATAAGATCAGTTATTGTGATTATATTTATGTGGGTATGATGCACGGAGGTAGTGACAACCTTTGCAAACTGTCCTGTTGATTTTTATTTAGAATTTCTAAGAATAAATTATATACTGTCCGGTATGTAAGTATTTGGACAGTGACCGTAAGTATTTTGTTGGTTTGGTTTGTTCTCCAGCACATTGCATTTGAAATAAAACAATGAATAGGAGGTTAAAGTGCAGACTGTCAGCTTTAATTTGAGGTTACGTATATAGTGCTGAATATAATATTTTCAACATTCATACTGATTTTTAAACATTTTAAACAGTGTTTCTACTGAACATGCCACCAAGTGTGCATGACAGAATCACATTAGAGTGACAATAAGTGCTCACACTGCCACTTACAGCTAAGAGCATACACTGATGTGTTTGGCAAACCTCGGGACGCACACACAAGCACACACACACACACACACACACACACACACACAATGTGTGAATGTGTTATCTGGACCACTGCAGGCCCTGTAGATGAAGTTCCCTCCCCCGTGCCCCACCAGTCCGCAGTGAAGGGTGTGACAGGAACGTCCTAATCTTTCAGCGTTTGTTGTGAAGTGCTCCGAATTTACTTAGATGCGCTGATCTGGGGAAAGATTACATGGCCTGCAGGTCCAAAAGAGTGAAACTGTCACATCCCTTGCAAGGCTCAGACCCCGAGCCTGAAATTATCATGTCACTGTTCTGCACACATCAGTAGGTTCCCTATTTGTTAACGGAAGCTCTCCGCTGGGGCAGAAAACATGGACCTGCAGGGTTGTGAGAATGAAACTACATCAGGTAATCAGCCCAGTACGGCTCTGACTCGCTTCACTGCATCATCATTACAAGCACAGAGGTGTAAAGGTCAAACAGTTCCATACCAAGAGCACAGATTTAACAGTGATTTAATAGATCAACTTGTCTATCAAGTGCAGGAATCAACTCATTTGATTTATCTAATTTGTTTATTTTTTACTACTGAGACACAATCAGAGATGAGAGAGGGGTGTTTATCAAATGTGAAATATACCTTATGTAAAGAAATTGGTCTGGCCTCGTCTTAGTTGTGCCAATAAATATCTTTCAGTATACTTTTTGTCAATTCTTGTTTATCCAAAGGGCTGTTTAATTATTATACAGAGAGTAGTCCACAGCAGAAACATATAGGCGGATTGAGGTGAGCACCTTGCTAGGAATTACTTCCAGTGCTGCACCTACATAACTGTACGAGTCCATGCGTATAATAACACACTTCCAGGAGGACGGAAAGCCCCGCCCTCCCCGAAAATGAAAAGCTCTGCATTCCTGAACACTGAGCTGCAAATCTTGGCGGCACCGCAAGCAAGTTAAAACACGCCGCTCCCCAGTCGCTGCTTTTGTAAATACTTTTAGCGGACTTGTTGAGGTACCATTATGCGGAGACTGGGTTATATTTTGTTTCCTGAAGACTCCAATCACACCCTTACCAACCTGCCTGGACCCGGTCTGCGCAGAAGCACAGCACATGCTTCTGCATGCGCACAGGGACGAGAAAGAAGATAAACAGTGCACCTGTTAAGTCTGTAAGCACACACTCTTTGACTAAAGCACAGCTGTATAAGGGCAGAGAGGCCTCACTGCTATCATCACATAACACTGGGGAGTATTGTTCCTCATTTGTTTAAAATAATATTTACTCATCGTGCTCTTCTCCATTTAATGTTTCTTATTCTCAATAGTGTATGTCAAATTCAACTTCTATCTGAACTAATGTTAAGAAATTAAGGACTGTTACAGTTCATGTAGAGAATTTCACCAGTTTTGAAACAATAAACTGGACATTATAACCAAAAGTTTACACATGCTAAATTCCTTGAATTTTGGTCTGAACTTAGGAAGCTGAAAAAGTTTGGAGAATGAGTTTTATCAGATACATTTTCAAATATTGGTTTCTGGGGTACTTATGCATTTAATATGTTCTTTAAGTGATGGCAGAATTCTCTAAAGAATGTGTGGAATTGCAAAACTGTTCATTTTCAGTGTAACATGAAACTACTGCACATTCATAGGGTGTTGCGTAAAACTAGTGTGGTTCATTTTGTTTTTAAAAGAAATCCCAGGGCCGTTTTTTTTGTTCTTTTTGTTTTTACATAAAATCCCAGTGGTTGTCAGTCCAGTCCTAAAATATATTATCTTACCCATTTTACCCAACTAAAATATTGTCATGGTGTTTATTTTCTAATCTATCATTAGTTCTTATGCAATCAAGTAAACTACAATATAATTATAATTCTGTATTATCCTCACACTTACAACATATTTAATATTTTTTCTATTAAGGAAGAAAGATTATTACTGTACTGAGAATTGATGTCACAGTAAGCACTTATATTCAAAGACAATGGCCTGGTAAAACTATTTTTTGTATTACCCATATTAATTACATTGTGTGGATAATGATGAATATGAACATTTATACATCAAACTAGCTCAAAATTAAATTTCTGATTTAAGCAACCTAACAAATTATTGTAAACTCCTCAAAAAAAGTTCGGAAACGTTATTTCGGTCGATTATTCCTCCCCTTTAATAATACCAATTGGTATTGCATTTTATATCGCTGGAAAGCCTGATTAGTCACCTTTACAACGAGGTACAACTTGTAAGGATCATGCATTCGTGGAATGAGCAACACAGCTAACCGTGTGGGTAGCGGCCCCAAAAAAATGTGCCAAAATCCCCTGCAATATTCTTCTGTTGGTATTCACTCTCGTTTTGAGTTGCTTGGTGGATTGGATGATTGCAGTCTCCCACAGTAATAAGGAAAAAACAACACATATTGGCCATTTTTACACTTTATTCATTTTACACTGTCAGGGACCTCAGTAGCGTGTGGAAGATCCATACGCAGTCACAACAGCTTGGCACCTCCTCCTCATGCTGGTCACCAGCCTGGTCACACACTGCTGTGGGATGGCATCCCATTCCTCAACCAGGATTTGCTGCAAGTCAGCCAACATGGTTGCGTTGGTCACTCTGGCACGTACAGCACGCCCAAGCTGATCCCACAGGTGTTCAATTGGGTTGAGGTCTGGACTCACGGCAGGCCATTCCATCCTCTCCACTCCCAAATTCTGGAGGTACTCTGTGATGATCCTGGGGCGAGCGTTGTCATCCTGGAGGATGGAGTTAGGTCCCAGATTCTGGAGATATGGGATCGCCACTGGCTCCAGAATCTCATTCCGATATCTCACTGCATTGAGATTGCCTTCAATGATGACAAGTTCTGTTTTGCCTGTGAGAGAGATACCGCCCCACACCATGATCCTGCCATCCAGCTTCCGCAGACAGAACCTTGATTCATCACTGAACATGAGGGGGCAACGTTCTTAGGTTCCACTGTCGGTGCTGTCGACACCAGCGCAAACGGGCCTGAGGGGATTTTGGCACATTTTTTTGGGCCGCTACCCACACGGTTAGCTGTGTTGCTCATTCCACGAATGCATGATCCTTACAAGTTGTACCTCGTTGTAAAGGTGACTAATCAGGCTTTCCAGCGATATAAAATACAATACCAATTGGTATTATTAAAGGGGAGGAATAATCGACCGAAATAACGTTTCCGAACTTTTTTTGAGGAGTTTATGTGAGAAATGTGGACAATCAGTTAGACATACATTTGGATGTAAACAAATAAGTATTCTAAACCATTCCAAGACCATTCCCATTGATGCGCAAAGAAGTTCTTATTAAAAAATGTCAGTTCTGGCCATGACTATTTCAGCTTTAATGAATGACATCCAAAATTAAATTTGTATTTGCACACTTTTTTTTGGTATTGAAAATTTGGCTGATGACCTACTGATACCTATTTATTACCAGAGACATGTGTTGAAAGAGAATGCTCAGGTATTGATGAGCTCATAGAATCTGAAAGTTTATACTCTGGAACGAGAAAGCTTGTCTGTTTTTTTTTCTCTAATTCAAAATTAAATTACAAAACTCAACAAAAGCATCTCTTATCAGTCTCCAGAGAGTCTCAGCAACTTAGCTTCTTTATGAAAATGAAGTCACACTTGAGAATAAACATACTGTAGGTCTATTTTTTAAAAATTCTTATGAGAGTATTAGGCCTGAGCTGTCAAATCCTCCAAAACTGGAATCAGTTACAGACAGGAAAGACATTACAGCATTTCTTAACATTGAGTTTCACCTTTCACCTCTTTCCAGCCAACTCTTGGAAAGGCTGCCTCTGGCAGGCCATGGAGGTCTGTGGAGGGAGAGATCAGGGTGACTCAGTCACTTCTGCAGTACACAGTATGGTTGTTGCCAGCTTTTTATTTTTGCTGTTTTACAGACTTCAGAAATAGAATTGTTGAAAGCTTCACTGTATTTCGTACATTTTGCAGCGAAAGTGGTTTGTTCAATAGAATACAATTAATCTGTTTTTTTTTTAATATAGAGCTTGGCTCATATTTCTTGTAAGGGTTTTTTGATTTTTGAGTAATGGTCAAATTCTGCCTGAAACTATTTTCAGACTCAAGGTAATGAGGGCTGTACTCTGGAGCTTGCCATTTTCACGTTGCGGAAACCAGTGGATATAAAATGCAAGAGAGCACCATGTGGCCAAAACAAATTCATTTATTTAGCAGTATGATGAAGGTGTGTTCGTCTTACCATGGGTTCATGGTCAGAACCCTTAGCTAGACCATGTAATTGTGAGTTATTCTCATTCACCACAAAAAGTTGGAAAAAAGAAAATAACATTTTGGCTCGTAAAGTTTCCCTTTTAAAAAAATAGAGGCTATTTTTTAGACGGTCTGTTGGAAGAAATGGGAGTCAGGCAGACTGTCCCTGACACAGGAAGTAGATAACACCTGTCAGTAGAATTTAAACCACCTGCTTCCTCAAGGGAGTCTGTAGCCAGCTGGCTTGGGAAAAAAAAAAAACTGCTTCATCCCTTTGCGAGAAGAAAAAAAGCTTAATTCAACCCAGTACTTTTTCAATTGGACAGAAGAAGCTGTTTCATGCTGGGAATTCCCCCAGCATAAGGACTGAGGAGAGAGACCACCTGATAATATAATTATTTATCCTAATGTAAGTGGTTCTGAGCATTCCCCAGGCTTAAGAAAATCACATCTAGCCAAATTCTGCTTTAATTGCCCTTTCAGTGGTAGTCAGCTGCCTCATATCAGACTGTGAATAGTTCCTTTAACTGGGGCAAAACTGAAGACACAATTGTACAAGAAAGGGTTGAATATAATCTTAAAAAATACAACTTGAAATACTGTATGTTAGCAGCCAGTTCACCAATAGTGAACCTGCACAGCAAAAATTCCAGTGTAAATCTAATACTGCAGGTGTACATTTAACACCCTATGGTGTTAATTGTACACCGCCATTTTTGCTGTGTGGCAATTCTAAATGGCAGGATACAATCAGCCAACCACTATGTGTTAGACATGTTAGACATGATACACAAGCATTAAAATCATCCCTGAAACAAGTAATTTTCCAAAAGATGCTTCGTTAGCTTCATAATATTCTCTTGTACTCAAACGAACTTGTGTCACACACATTTGGATCTTGGGCCCTATTTTGGTACAGCATTAGCGCAAAAGTGCTTGGGCCCTAGTGGAATTTCTCATTTCATCCTGTGCAAAAAAATTTTCACCGTCACCTCGTTTGGTAATTTTATGGTATTTTCCTCAACATTGGTTTCGCGGCGCAAAAGGGGGGGGGGGGGGGGGGCGTGTCAATAAAAACATTTGTCGCTGTGGTAATTTGGTGTCAAATAATTGGTTTGCATTTTACCAGTGAACTCATGTGAAAGTTGAACATATGGGGCAGACAAGTGATCACACAATACTGTTGATGGATGTTGAGAGAGTGATGGTCTCTATGTCAAATTGTCTAAGATAGGCATTTGTTAAATAAATATGTGTATGGACAGTAGAACCTCTAAGATATAAGAGCATAGGAGATTAAGGTTGTTCAGAACTGAAATGTTTCTATGGTCATTTATTCCAATTAAAGGTTTTAATTCAAATCCTTCACTGAAATAGTTACATTAGTGTTACCTTATTTTTCATCAGGCTACTTTTGTAGACTTTTCAAAAGAAATACTGTTGTCATAAACATTATTTTAAATGAATCAATAATTAAATCCGCTGTAATTGGGATCCCATTATAACTTAGTAGCACCCAATCTTAAAGGGGAATTCCATCCAAAAACAACATTAACCTTATTGAACAGATCTATCATGGTTTTTGGCATCCTCTGTTGTTTCTGCGGTCGTTCTCTCTTTTGGCGGCGTCGGGGCGCTCTATCGGATTTTAAATGTAATGTAATTTTCTGTCGTCCGTCCTGGTGTTTTGATCTCGCCCGGCTATTATCCCTCACACCTGTTTTGGGTTTCCTGCCGGTTATATATAGCCCAGGGCTTCCGCCTTCCGGTACTTCGATATTGTCTATTAAACGCTATTAAACGACCAAGCTCTCGCTTGGGCTGACCCTCTAATTCGTGCCAACTCCTCAGTCATTCGTGATCCGATTCAGCTGATGAAGGAGATGCAGTTGGTCTTTGGTCACGATGTCTCCGGTGAAGAGGCTGCTATGAGACTGACTTGTCTGCGCCAGGGCACTGACACGGTAGTGTCGCTTTCCATCGTGTTTCGAGCACTGGCCGGGGAGACAGGATGACCTGACGGCCCGCTTAGGTCTTTATTTCTAAAAGCATTGCTAATCCTATTAAGGACACCTTAGCCGTGCTCGAGCCACCTACTACATTTAGTGCCCTGGTTACTACGACTATACGCCTTGACAACCGTATCAGGGAGCATGAGCAAGGGCGTAGAAACCGTCCGGTTCGTCCGACTCCTCCGCTGATCAGGAGGAGCCCATGCAGGTCTAGGAGGGCGAAACCGCGGGAGTACTGGTGCCACTACTGTAAGCACAATATAAAGGTCATATAAAGGATCAGTGTCCCAAGTTGGTGGGTAACGAGGGGTCTCACTAGGGAGATAAAATAGTACTCTTTCTCGGACCCTGTTACCTGTCCAACTGCTTTGTAATTGGCGCTCGGTTAGCGTTGACGCCTTTATTGATTCCGGAGCAGTCGAGTGTTTTATTGACGCTAAATGGGCTAGGGAATTAGAGATTCCCACACACGACTCACTAGTTCCCGTCAGGTTACAGCTCTCGATAGTCACCCTTTGGGCTCCGGGATCATTGAAGAAATAACCGGTTCTTTACAGATGCGCATTTCTCTCCAGGGTCACTTGGAGAGAATGACATTTTTTTTTTGTTGATTCCCCGTCGTACCCACTCGTTCTAGGTCATTCATGGCTAGGGTTACATGACCCTCATGTTAGTTGAGGCAGAGACTGGGAACCCCACTGGCGAATAGGATCCCTGTTTCAATCCCATTGTCGTCCTGTTATTTACCCCTCTTCGTGCTGCGTTCCTGATGGTTCCGAGCTCAGCTCTGATAGTGATTTGGAGGTGGCGGAGTCTCGCTTTGACCAGGATACTTCCTCCGCTCTCACAGGGAGTGGAGAGGAAAGTATGTCCTGGGAATCCTTTGCGGAGGGGGGTCCTATGGAGGAGGATGATCTTTCTATTTCCGATTTCGAGTGGGAGATGTCATCTGATGTTTCTTCCGAGACCCCGGAGGTGGTAGGGGCGCTCAAGTTTCGCCTGCTCACTAATGTACCGGGGGAATATTCTGACCTCGCTGAGGTTTTTAGTAAGCAACGCGCAGTTACCTCCCCATAGGCCGTGTGACTGCGCTATTGAGTTGTACCCGGGTACGGTTCCCCCCAGGGGCTCCCTGTATTCCCTGTCGGTTCCGGAGAGCGCTGCTATGAAGGAGTATATTGAAGAGTCCCTGGCTAACGGTTTCATCAGACCTTCTGGATTTTTTTTGTAAAAAAAAAAGACGGAGGTTTGAGACCCTGTATAGACTATTGAGGCCTCAATGACATCACCGTTAAGAACAGGTATCCTCTTACACTCATGAACTCCGCATTCGAGCGCTTACAGGGGGCATCGTTTTTTTTCCAAACTCGACCTTCGCAATGCCTACAATCTGGTGCGCATGTGCGAGGGCGATGAGTGGAAGATGGCATTTAATACTCAGCACGGACTTAACAAGTACTGGGTGATGCCGTTCGGTCTCACTAGCGCCCCCTCTGTATTCCAGATGCTAGCGAATGATGTTCTAAGAGAGATGCTGTAGAAATCTGTCTTTGTTTACTTGGATGATATTAAAAAATGTTCTCCTTACCTTTCGTCTCACGTCGTTCATGTTAGGCAGGTTTTGGAGGCGTTTCTTAAGGCTCAACTATTTGTTAAAGCCAAAAAATGCGCTTTCCACACCAACTCTGTTTCCTTCTTAGGGTTAATTGTGGCGGACGGTAAAGTTCTTATGGACCCAGAAAAAGTTTTGGCGGTAAAAGACTGGCCAACGCCTAATTCTGTGGAGCAAGTGCAGCGCTTCTTGGGCTTCATGAATTTTTACCGGCAATTTATTCGCAATTTTAACATGGTAGCCACTCCTATCACAGCCCTTACCAAAAAGACATAACCTGCTCAGTTCCAATGAAAATCTAGGGCTGAGGCAGCATTTACGGAGCTAAAGAAGAGGTTTTGCTCTGAACCTATCCTGATAACCCCCAGAAGTGGATGCTTCTGAGCTGGGGGTTGGAGCCATTCGATCTCAGCATTCTCCGCTGGACCGCAAACTACACCCATGCGCATATTTCTCTCGTGTTCTTACATCAGCCGAGAGAAATTATGATGTCGGGGATCGAGAGCTGTTGGCGGTCAAATTGGCGTTAGAGGAGTGGCGTCATTGGTTTGAGGGAGCAGAGCATCCCTTTACGGTCTATAATTTTAAAACTATAAAAACTATAAAAACTTAGACTAAGACACACAATTCTCGGCAAGCCCGATGGGCTTTATTCTTCACACGGTTTAGATTCCTTCTGACTTATCGTCCCGGTTCGAAGAATATTAAACCGGATGCGTTATCATGCATTTTCGACCACTCTGACAAGGAGCCACACCCTGAGCCTCTCGTTCCCAGTTCCCAGATTGTGGCTCTGGTTATGTGGGCTATTGAGGCGGCTGTACAGAGGGCGTTGCGTTCCGATCCCGGTCCAGGTGGGGGCCCACCCCATTGCTTGTTTGTTCCACCCTGGTTGAGGTCTCGGGTTCTCCAGTGGGGTCATGCTTCACAGTTGGTAGCCCATCCTGGCGTTCACCGGACTAAGGAATTTGTTTCTCGCCGCTTTTGGCGGCCCAAATTAGAGAGCGATGTGCGGGAATTTGTCGCCGCTTGTACGGTTTTCACCCACAACAAGGGTTTGCGGCTCTCTCCCTTGGGTCTCTTATGTCCTCTACCCGTTCCCAGCCATCCCTGCAGTCACATCGCTTCTAGCCACTTCCTCTCGACGTGGTCCCCAACTCGCCGCAAGGTTCTGGTGCTCCTTTTGTGCTCTGTTGGGGTCATTTGTCAGTCTTTCTTCTGGTTTCCACCCGGAGACCAATGGACAGATGGAGCGCACTACCCAGACTCTGGAGAGTACGTTTCGGTGCCTGGCCGCGGCTAATCCTGGGTTGTGGAGTCGTCAACTTGCCTGGGCCGAATACGCTCATAATACCCTGCGTAACGCTTCCACTGGTCTCTCAACTTTTGAGGCTCAGTTAGGGTATCTACCTCCCTTGTTTCTTGAACTGGAGAGAGATGTGGAGGTACCTTCCGCTGGCTCCTTTGTTCATAGGTGTCGAGCGGTCTGGAAGTGTGTACGCGCTTCTCTTCTCCGCGCGTTGGCCAAACAGAAGGTGGTGGCCGACAGGCGTCGCCGTCCAGCTCCCTCTTACCGAGTGGGGCAATGAGTGTGGCTTTCCACACGGGTCCTACCACTGCGAGTGGAGTCCCGTAAACTTGCGCCTCGGTTCGTGGGCCCCTTTACGATCATTCGGATCATCCCACCTTCAACGTCTCTTAGTTGAAACCGGTGCTGGTTAGCACTCTCGCCCCGGCTGACAAGCCGCCACCTTCCCCCCGGTTCTTGGAGGGAGGTCCGGTGTATACCGTTCGACGCATTTTGGCTGAGAGGCGTGTGGGCAGAGCGTACCCAGTTTTTAGTAGACTGGGAGGGCTAAAGTCCTGAGGAGCGCTGCTGGGTCCCCTCCAGGAACATCTTGGACCCAACACTTATTAGGGTCTTCCGTAGAAGTAAGGCTGAGGGATTGCCTGTGGTCATCCCTTAGAAGGGGGGTCCTGTCATGGGTTTTGGCAGCCTCCGTTGTTTCTGCGGTCGTTCTCTCTTTTGGCGGTGTCGGGGTGCTCTATCGGATTTTCCGTCCTCCTTCCCAGTGTTTTGATCTCACTCAGCTATTATCCCTCACACCTGTTTTGGGTTTCCTGTTGGTTATATATACCCCAGGGCTTCCGCCTTCCGGTACTTCGATATTGTCGTTTCTATTTGACATTGAAGTCGGTAAGGTATAGGAACTCTGTCACTACATTTCTGGTGGTTTCAAATAAGAAATGTAGCAAGTCTGGTTAGAGAGGATAGAGATTGGTTTAGTATTGTCTTTCCTATCTTGCTTTTTATCCTTTATACTCTCTACCTGTTACCTTTTTTGTTCAGCTCATTTGCACCTAGAGCTTAAGGTAACAGGTTCTATTTTCATTTTCGTTCTCTCGCCCATTTACATGGCCGTTCTTTTGTTTTTCTCTGACCTCCTTTTAATGAGAGCGTGAGGTTCTTTTGTTGTTTATTACTCGCTATTTTCGAGTTTGCTCTTTTGGGGCTGTTTTGATTTGGCTTATGCCGGGAGGGTTTTATTCCCTTTTTTTTTTTTTGTTTATTCCTTCCCTGATGCAGATGTGTCCACTTTAGTGGTGTATATTACGATATACACTTTTAGATTCCTCAGTTGTCGCCCCTGGTTCTCTGAACCTTACACCCCCCCCCCCCCTTCCTTTGTGGCTGGGCCAAAAAAAAATCTGTACTGAGTTATTTGAAAATAAAGTTGAAAATTCGGTAGAGGTATATGCCATTTTGACATATGCCTCTGCCACTTCCTCGTTTTTGAAAGACTACAGTTTTCAAGTGGCCGTGTAAATTACATCAGATCAAAAATGTCTACGACGTAAAAAAAGCCAAGTTACTCACACATAGCGCTGTCTATAAGTTCTTAATTCCAACTTGCAAAAACTAGGCCTGCCTTTAAAAGTCTTGATATCAAAATGTGGCCAAGTTGCAACTAACAACTACCTGCTCAGGTTGTACTTTATTGGCAAGTTTACTTTAGAAAATGTACAGGTTTTAAAATGTTAACTGCTGCGACAGCATTCTTTACAAGCAGACCCGCGTTATCAATCTACCGTCGGATAGGCTTAAGTATCGTCTTTTTCATTTGGTTCAGCTGTGCGTTAGCTGATTGAACCGTTTGTAGTGTAGTCACGGTTTAGTTAATGTAAATTGCAGCATTACTGACCACTTGTTACTTGCTTTGTGTTTCTAGGTCTAGTAAATTGCTAGTGTTTTGTGTTGCTAATCGCAAATAGATTCACCTGAGTGAATAAATAGCGTGTTTTGCATTCCTAGTTCAGAGTGCAAGCAGACCCGCGTTATCAATCTACCGTCGGATAGGCTTAAGTATCGTCTTTTTCATTTGGTTCAGCTGTGCGTTAGCTGATTGAACCGTTTGTAGTGTAGTCACGGTTTAGTTAATGTAAATTGCAGCATTACTGACCACTTGTTACTTGCTTTGTGTTTCTAGGTCTAGTAAATTGCTAGTGTTTTGTGTTGCTAATCGCAAATAGATTCACCTGAGTGAATAAATAGCGTGTTTTGCATTCCTAGTTCAGAGTGCAAGCAGACCCGCGTTATCAATCTACCGTTGGATAGGCTTAAGTATCGTCTTTTTCATTTGGTTCAGCTGTGCGTTAGCTGATTGAACCGTTTGTAGTGTAGTCACGGTTTAGTTAATGTAAATTGCAGCATTACTGACCACTTGTTACTTGCTTTGTGTTTCTAGGTCTAGTAAATTGCTAGTGTTTTGTGTTGCTAATCGCAAATAGATTCACCTGAGTGAATAAATAGCGTGTTTTGCATTCCTAGTTCAGAGTGCAAGCAGACCCGCGTTATCAATCTACCGTCGGATAGGCTTAAGTATCGTCTTTTTCATTTGGTTCAGCTGTGCGTTAGCTGATTGAACCGTTTGTAGTGTAGTCACGGTTTAGTTAATGTAAATTGCAGCATTACTGACCACTTGTTACTTGCTTTGTGTTTCTAGGTCTAGTAAATTGCTAGTGTTTTGTGTTGCTAATCGCAAATAGATTCACCTGAGTGAATTAGCCCTGCAAGCAGCTGAATGCAATTGAGAAATTAGCCAACTCTATAAGTTAAATTAGAGACTGCCGTGAAGACGGCAGCCTCGTCGGTAATTTGAACAGTTTGTAATGATCCTCCCCCACCTAACCTGTCTTCTCACCCCCTACCATGTGTCTAACCCCCATTCCTCTGTGCTCCATGCCTCGCTCCTGGAGGCCCAACCACCGCAGACGCTGTCCGGCTAACCTGGTCTACCCACCGCTGTCCTCTCATAAGGAACTCTCAGTGGTGGGTGGACTATGGAACTGCCGGTCAGCCGTCCAGAAAGCTGACTTCATCACTGCATATGCCAAGTTGAAGTCCCTCCACTTCCTGGCTCTCACTGAGACCTGGATCACTCCAGATAACACAGCCACTCCAGCTGCTCTGTCTGCTGGCTACTCCTTCTCCCACACCCCCAGGGCCTCAGGCAGAGGCGGGGGTACTGGTTTGCTCATTTCCACGTCCTGGAAATTCTCTATTCCCACTGTACCCTGCCTGAATATCTCCTCCTTTGAGTTTCATGCAGTCACTGTAACTCACCCATCTGCACTTAACATTGTTGTTCTCTATCGCCCCCCCAGGTCCGCTCGGCGCTTTCCTGGATGAACTGGACACACTCCTGAGCTCCTTCCCTGAGGATGGTACCCCAGTAATCCTACTGGGAGACTTCAACCTCCAACCAGACAGCGCCCAGCTATCCAGTGTCACCTCACTCCTCCAGTCCTTTGCCCTCACTCAGATCGTAGATCCTACCAAGTCTCCTGGAAGGGTTCCGTCTCTGCTCCCCGTCCCCTGTCTACAGGAGTCCCGCAGGGATCTGTACTGGGTCCTCTGCTGTTCTCTATGTATACTAAGTCTCTTGGCTCAGTAATCCATTCACATGGCTTCTCATACCATAGCTATGCTGACGATACTCAACTCTTCCTCTCTTTCCCTCCCTCTACCCCACAGGTTAAGGAGAGGATATCTGCTTGTCTGACTGACATCTCTGAGTGGATGGCTACCCATCACCTGAAGCTCAACCTTGACAAGACAGAGCTCCTCTTCATGCCGTACAAGACCTCCCCACTACATGACCTCTCCATCACCGTTGATGGGACCGTGGTGGCTGCCTCCCGCTCTGCAAGGAACCTGGGGGTGGTCCTGGACGACCGGCTGGACTTCAAAGAGCACATCAGGGCGACGGCACGGTCCTGCAGGTTCCTCCTGTACAACATCAGGAGGATTCGACCGTACCTGACCACCTACTCCACCCAGCTTCTTGTCCAGACCATGGTCACCTCACGCCTGGACTACTGCAACTCCCTGCTCGCAAGCCTACCGGCCTGCGCCATTCTGCCTCTTCAACTCATCCAGAATGCAGCTGCCCGGCTTGTGTTCAACCTCCCGAAATTTTCCCACGTAACCCCCCTGCTGAGGTCTCTCCACTGGCTGCCAGTTGCAGCCAGGATCAGGTTCAAAGTTCTGACCCTGGCCTACACTGCAGCAAATAGGACAGGCCCCGCCTACCTGCAGGACTTAATCCAGAACTATGTTCCTGCTCGACCACTTCGCTCTTCTACAGCAGGGCGACTGGCACTTCCCCCCCTCCGTGTCAAAGGCTCTCGCTTGTCCCGACTGCGGAGTTTTTCCACATTAGCACCTCAGTGGTGGAATGAACTTCCCATTCCCCTACGTTGTACTCCAACCCTGCCTGCATTCCGTCGAGGCCTGAAGACACACCTCTTCAGACTCCACCTTGACTGATATCCTCACCTAGGAATATCAGTTCCCTGTTCCCTGTGTTTTCCTGTTTGTTTATTATAGTTTATAATAGTATTTGGAATGGTTTATAATAGTATAGTTTATAATAGTATTTGGAATGGTTTATAATAGCATAGTTTATAATAGTATTTGGAATGGTTTATAATAATATAGTTTATAATAGTATTTGGAATGGTTTATAATAGCATAGTTTATAATAGTATTTGGAATGGTTTTTAATAATATAGTTTATAATAGTATTTGGAATGGTTTATAATAGCATAGTTTATAATAGTATTTGGAATGGTTTATAATAGCATAGTTTATAATAGTATTTGGAATGGAAGTGTGGTGTTGCTGATTTGCCCACAGCTTACTGTGAACTACAGTCAATGTTCATTGCTAGGGATAGCTGCTACATTATGCAAAGGATGTGCTTTGCCTTGTCTGTTCTGTAATGATGATGATGTCTCTGTACGCACTTACTGTACGTCGCTTTGGATAAAAGCGTCTGCTAAATAAATGTAATGTAATGTAATGTAATGTTTACAATTCACAAACAGACATTTATATTAAGAAACATCATTTTTACAAACGTATCCAGACATGTTTGTGAGTCAGATGGTGGCAAATAAGTAATAGTACCAATTTTCTTAACATAATAGTATTTATGATATTTGCAAACATAATTTTGTGAACACAAGGATATCTATGCTCTGTAGGACCACAGGTTTTGATAGAAATCCAAATAAATAAATCAATAAATGCATAATAATAATAATTATAATAATACATTTTATTCATTCTGTGCTTTTCATAGACCCAAAGCAGTGGATGCAGACAATTGTTCAAACATGCCCTATAGTGTAGTAATTTTTCTGTTTAATTTCTAAGTGCAACACATCTGAATCAGAGTATTTCCACTATAAACTATTTTCATTTTGCAGTTTGATGTGGCACATACAGTTGCATTGACCACATTCTCTTGAGATGGTAAGATGAAGAAACACAGGGCCAAGTTACATTAAATAATTTAGAAAAGTTTGGATAGCATTGCTTTGGAATAGAGCTAGTTTATTTAGTGTGAGCTACGATAGGCAATATTGTTGGTTGTAACTTGGCCACATTTTGATATCAAGACTTTTAAAGGCAGGCCCAGTTTTTGCAAGTTGGAATTAAGAACTTATAGACAGTTCTATGTAGGCTATGCGTGAGTAACTTGGGGGTTTTTTTTACGTCGTAGACGTTTTTGATCTGATATCACTTATTTTTTATAGCTAACTAATGATGAATAATGCATGAAGATAAACACGGAGAGACATGCATTCCAAAGGAATGTATGCAGACATCCGCTTAACCATAATGCCCTCTATTGACAAGAATGAGAACAGTTATCCTATTACAGACAACACACAATTACATTAAAAAAGTTTGTAGATGAGCAGTATTTAATGTGTAATGAAATACAATGAACAGCACCACCTGAGCTATGGATCATGAAGAAGCATGTAAATTGATGAACCAAGTGTATATGGAGACATGCATGCACGATGGGCTAGACGCAAACACATTCTAGCTGAAAGACATACAGCCTAAATAGCTAGTACAGCCTAAATAGTTTGCATCAGTAAAATATGGAAATGCAGTTTTAAAATAAGGCTATTAGTATTCTATGAAACACATTTAATGTTAGGGTATTCAACACTGGATTGCCGGATGCGTAACTCCAACCTTCCATGTGTGGGCTACGAGCTAGCGAGCAAGCTAGTGAGTTTCTGCACAGCAGAGTTTTTTTTTCGGTAGTGTAGAACGTAACCTGCGGGAAATGTTTTGGTACCGGACAGCTAGGTTTAGTTTAGTTTTCTGTAGTGCAATGAATCTAGGCTATAATGCATGTTGATTCGCTTCGCAGTAGCCTAGCTTGTTTCTGCTTCCTGACGAGAAGCAGGAACTAACATTGGCGAACAAGCTTAATTGGAGAACGTATATTTCCCAGGAATCTTAGCCAGAAAGAAAACCAGAGATACTACTAAGAAAGTACATACCAGAGATTCTTCTTCTTCTTCTTCTTCTTATTCTTATTATTATAATTAAAAGTGTTTGCAGTAAGCTACATTATCAGCAGAGTAGCGTAGACTAGAGCCACATTTGGAGGCTATCTATTTATTTATAAGTGACTAACCATGAATCAGATATGTTTGGGGAATTGGCGGTTTAAAGTTGAAAATTAAAGGTTTGCAGCTTAAAAGAGGCTATCCTCAATTTTTAATGTAGGCTATTATCGTAAATTCTTAACTTTCCTAGTAGTTCCTTTTATGGTGACCTTGTGTTATGTGTGAAAAGGATAAAGTGAATAGAGCTGAAGTGAAGAAATTAATGAATAAAGAAATGTTGGCCAAGGCAAGGGGTTTCCACAGTCAGTCAGTCATGACCGCAAGAGCAGAGTGTAACACCCTCCCCAAACCAGACAAAAGCGAAGGTCCGGTTTGGGGAGGGTGTGATATAGTACAAGTGAAATACAAGTGAAACACTGAACAGTTAATATCGGAAACCTCTTTTGCCTTTGCAATAAAAATACGTTAATGTGTCAATGTGAAAACAGTCTAAGAAATGAAAAGTACTTAACAGTTGCACATTGTTTTTGTGGAAAATACACATGTGCCCTGCTGGGCTCGAACCCACAATCTACTGTGTGAGAGACTGCAGTTCTAACCACAAGACCACAGTAGCTTCTTGGAAAGCATGAAGCCATTAGCTACATTAACATTAAAAAACATTAGTATGAAGCATTTTTATTGGACAATAAGCTTGATGAGCAGGTATACGGACCATACCCTCAAAGAATAATTCTCCCCATTGGATAACATTGCGACGGAGGCTTTATTGTGTGGATGTGTGAAGTTGTATCTGAATGCTGTGTGGTTACATGAGGTCAGAACATACAGAAGTTAATGTTTTTAAGGGCTGAGAGTCTATGGTCATTGTGGTTACTTCTGTAGGAAACCCTGAAAAGTGCCAAACTCTCTGTGCTGTATAGGTATGGGGCATGCCCCACCAAGCCGTGACTTGGTGGATGGCATACCTGCCATCCCAATAGCAAGAAGGTGAAGCCAGCGAGGGAAGAATTGGTGCCTGCATCTCTACATTGTAGATCAAGCTATCATTGCTATTTTTATGTCAGAAAATTACATTGATAGGCTACGCTATTTCCTACAGATGTTTTGCCAAACTAAACCAAACAGGACTCGAGTGCTGTCCGTTACAGAGTGGAGCTCCTCCGGTATTCCCTGATTCCCTGTTGCCTACATCTTCCTCAGCCTTATTGAATTACCTGGTAAGGAACCATGTGAACTAACGTTACATTACGATCCATGACCATTCAGTAGACTAACATTAGCTAGCTGACCATAATTGAACAGTTTCACTTTGAGCATTCGATTACAGAAGCAATGTATTTTTTCTGGGCTTGTGCGTTAGCTGTCTTCGCATAAAACAAATTGGTTTTTAAATATGTTTTCGATGGAGTAGGCTATATTTGCTAAACTTGCATTAATTAATGGAAGGAGGTCACATATCAAGGTGATAAATGTGTCGTTTACATGTTTGTACCGTTATCAGTGCGTTCGAGTTGCACTGGGAAAGCTTTGGCTTTGCTTGCAAACATAACTAAAACAGCTAACAAGTAGCCTACAACAATGACGTTTTAACTTTTAATTGTATATGTTTAATATTCTGTATCGATACAAAAGCATTTCATACTGAAAAACAGGAGGTTGGGGTTGATTTTCCGACATGGAACCGGGGTGCGTAGCCTAGCTAAGTGTTACAGACTTCTGGCTCGGCTGGCTAAGTTAATGTTTTCACGATACCAAACGTAGATATATGAAGGGCCGTATTTACCCCATTTTTCTGGAGACTGAGCCAATGATGGTGGTATTTTCTCTGTATAACTGTTAGTGGCTAACTTGCCAGCGAGTTACATGGCCTCTCTCGTCTCTATTAAGAAACGCCAGACAGGCACTACACTAGCAGTAAAATGCCCAGCCGCTTGGCCTCCGCTTCTGTAACATAATTCAGTGGGTGTGGTAACCTGTTGTCTGAACTGTAAGCTTTGTGGATGCTGTAGTTCATTCTAAGGCAAGTACCTGGTACATGTGCAGTAGTTTGGGGCTATACATCTGCTCTCACTACAGGTATAAAGTTAGCTGAGAGCTCATTTTAATCAGGAGGAGAGTTACTTTTCTACAAACCACACATCATTTTTGGGTGGAATTCCCCTTTAAATTACCAAATAGGATTATATAAAAATAGGATTATATAGTAATAATCGCAAATGTCCACAACAGGATAAAACACAAATAAATAATATCCAGATGCATATAAATACATTAAATAGTATACAGTAAATATATAAAACAGAGTTGTGATAAGGTTTTATCTGAATCAGGCAAACTGACTCTGACTCAAACTGGTACTCCTCACTTGAAATTCTAGCTGCAACAGTCGAAAATGCATTTCCTGTACAACAGAAAGCTCTGTTGGCAAAGACACAAAATACTTTCCATAATTAGTGTTTGTGCATACTTCATGAATAAAAGGTCTAAATAAAAATATTTAGTATTGTCAGTAGGCTAGGCCTACCGGTGTCATACGAACTGGTAAAGTAAAGGCCTAGCAGGAGATAACTTGTAGCCTACCATCAATGCAGGACGACCCATCGCACAAACTGTAAAGTAGTAAAATAAAAAAATTGATTGACATAGGCAAAGAAATGCATCGCAGCGCGTCTTTCGTAATTTTGTTGGTGTTCTGTGCATGTGAGGTTTGAAATCGGGTGATTACATACGTTATATTTCTGCAGAATAGAAACTATGGGTGTGCGTTCATTATTAGGCTACCCCTTAATCACAATAGAGTCTGGCTGCAGACATCCACCGTCAAGCCCCACGTCCACCGCCAGGCCCCCTGAGCATGGACCTGGAAGTTGCGTCATGTGCCCTGGCGTCACTTCCGACCACGTGCATGGACCTTTTCGTTACTTCCCCATTCTGTTTGCGAACACAACATGAGCCGGACACATCTTTTGTCGATGCAAATGTGTTCTGTTCGTAATAAGTGGATTTCAACGAGCCGACAACTCCCACCAAGGTAAATGATGCCAATGTTATTTTGAAACCAATAACGTTAACGTTAAGCAGCAGACAACAACTTAATACTAGGAGTTGGCTAGCTAGCTCACGTTAGCAAATTAACACTAATGTGACCAACTTGTATGTTGTTTTTTCCATTGCTGTTTATTTGTAGCGCAGCAAACGTTTGCAATCGTGATAAGTCATGAATCATAATGTTTGTGTAACGTAACTAGCTAACGTAAGCTAACGTTAAGTAGTAACTAGCTTTCTAACCATTAGTGTTTGTCCAATGGCAGTTAAGTAACGACATACTTTATATATTGTTTGTTTTACAAACAGTTTTATGTGTGTTGCTAATGTAACGTTAACGTTATGTATGTAACAGATAGCCAACATGTAATGTTATTATTGGCAATCATTATTTGTACGAACGTGTTAAGTTATTGTACTTATTCTGTTATGTTTTTTTTTTTTCACAGATGCATCATTCCATTCTACAGGGAAATTCAAATTTACAACTTGACAGATGCACAACCTGCTGCAAATTGTATCACTGTCCACTTTAACAAAAGAATAGCTGATCCCTTCTCTGGTCTGGCTTCCCTGTAATAATGTACACGTGTTATATTTACTGTGTATTACTGGAGTGTAACGATTGAAGAAGAAATTTCCCATTGTGGGATCAATAAAGTACTACTACATCCTCAGTGCTTTCAACATGATTCAACCACACCTACTAGCAGTCACTGCAAGTCTACACTACAGCTTCATCGACATTATTGATGTATCCAACTATGGAGTCGTCACAGTTCCAAACTTAATTTACAAACTCAGTAGTGATCTATGGGTTTATATGTATATTATGAACCTTGCTAGATTTTTGAAAATGTTATTTTGAGGTATAATAGGCATCTCAATACAAGCCAGCAGACTGTTCCCAATGTTGAACTCTTTGTCCATACCATTAAACACTGTGCAACACTAAATACAAATGATTGTGCAGCACTGTACAATTTCTGACAGAAGGCATGTTTTAAGCATTGCAGAACCATGGACAGATTCCATGACCTTCAAGAAATAAGAGGGTCTTGAATCGGTTCTGTGATGAAAGACAGTAGCTATAACTTCTTTATTAGCATGATGTTTATGTCAGCTTCTAGTCTAACATTACTTACACTCCAAACCGGCCCAGCATTTATACACAGAAAACAGGAAATGTCATGTAGGTGATAACAAAAGGTAGGCTAGACAGGGAAGTCTTGTGGCTATGTTACTTCACTCCTATCTCTGGTTCTTCTTCCTAGTTTCCTGTCTCAGGGCTTAGATCAATAACTTTATTTCACACGTTATTCTACCAGGCTAGGATTCCCAGGAAACTCGGGGGGGGGGGGGGGGGGGGCATTCATGCAGGTGACATTCATGCAGGTGACAATGAGTACTTAACAATGCGGGAGGGGGAGGAAATGAACATAGCTCATTTCCCAGGCCGTTCAGCACCTAAGTCTCCAATATGTTGGGGCATACAGATTCTACTTCAAACTGAAGTTGCTAAACACACTTTGAAATTACTAAAATCTAACAATTGTTTAAACAAACATACATTTGAAAGTCAGTGCATGTTTTAGATGGAAATATACATGAGACTTTAATCGATTAAGTTTTGTGGGTTTGAAGGTCAGGCAAAGTGGACAGGGATATAAATTGCAGCAGGTTGTGCATCTGTCAAGTTCTAAATTTGAATTGCCCTGGAGAATGGAATGATGCATCTGTAAAAAAAGAAAGAAAAAAACATAACAGAATAAGTACAATAACATTTAAAATGGCTCTATTTAATACAGTACAATAACTTAATATGCTCGTACAAATAATGATTGCCAATAATAACATTACCCCCCACAAAAAACAATTGTAGCGAGTAAGCAAACGTTAAAAGACCGACTTGAGAACAGAGAGCTGGCATCTAACTACAGTAGGCGGCTAACGTTACATACATAACGTTAACGTTACATTAGCAACACACATAAAACTGATATTAATTTTAGTGCTAATGTTTGTAAAACAAACAATATATAAAGTATGTCGTTACTTAACTGCCATTAGACAAACACTAATGGCTAGAAAGCTAGCTACTACTTAACGTTAGCTTACGTTAGACAAACATTATGATTCATGACTTATCACGATGCAAACGTTTGCTGCGCTACAAATAAACATAGCAATGGAAAAAACAACATACAAGTTAGTAACATTAGTGCTCATTTGCTAACGTGAGCTAGCTAGCCAACTCCTAGTATTAAGTTGTTGTCTGCTGCTTAACGTTAACGTCATTGGTTCCAACAGTACATTGGTATCATTTACCTTGTTGGCAGATGTCGGCTCGTTGAAATCCACTCATTAGAAAAAAGAACAAACTTGCTTGGACAAATGAAGACACGTCCGGCTCGTTTAGTGTGTTCTGCAAACAAATTGGGGAAGTAACGAAAAGGTCCATGCACGTAGTCGGAAGTGACGCCAGGGCACATGACGCAACTTCCAGGTCCATGCTCAGGCCCCGAGGGGCCTGGCGGTGGACGTGGGGCTTGACGGTGGATGTCTGCAGCCAGACTCTTCTCCTTAATCACGCTTACCCTATGCACGGTGGCCCCCTAGTGGTAGTTGTTGATGTCCCAATTATAGTAGCCTATTCATATTGCTCTGAAATTATAAATTTATTTATAACAAAAAACCTTGACATTTTGACAACTCTTGTAGGCTATAAATGTTAAAAGGCCTTTTGCAAATATGCTAGCTGTTCTGGGAAATTTGGCAATAAGGTAACCTGTGTTATGCAGATTTCTGACATTTATAACATGAAAATTAGTTCAGCATTAAGGGAGTTTTAGACCTAGCATATTTTGTCAGGGGAAGTCTGCATCTGTCAATACACTACCACAATACGCTGATCTTTATGTGACTTATATATGTATAAAACTACGCATAAAACTACAAGTGAGCGGTATTTAGTTTTTTATGTTTATGGATTGAGCAACCAATGATCATAGCTGAACATGCCCCTTTCATGCCAACTTGAAATGTATAGGTCTACGCCTTGAAATAAATAGGCTTACGAGTGGAAATAAATACCCATTGAAATAAATAAAAGAGATGTAAAATAATGAATATTTATTTTGACACACGCCAATAACAGCTTGTTTAGCCTGATCTTCCGAGAAAAAAATCCAAGCATGATTTTGAGGTTATATGAGGTTATAAGACTAAATAACCATTGTGTTTTTCTGTTACCCAGTGAACATTTTTGTGTTGAAATGTCGTCGAAACGCCGTGTAGCGTTCAGGTGAGATAAGTCGTACGATAATATTTGTACGTACGAGATAAACTTAGATTTTGGCCGCAAAAACTAAACATTTTCACCTTGCCTTTCAGGGCTTCCAGTACAAAGAAAATATATTTCATGTTTTACCTTATGAACTTTATAGATTTTTGTAAATATACGCTAATTCAGAATTTGATGCCTTCCAAAAAAGGCATCACATTCCAAAAAAGATGGGACAGTAGCAAAAAAAAGACACTCAAAAAACACCTGTTTGGAACATTCCACAGGTAAACAGGCGATGCTATCATTGGAACTGGCACAAAAAACACACACCCAACAAACACTGTATACCCAAACAGTGCAAAATAATACAGAAGCCCCGAACGAAGGAAACGTGGGCTTAAGTAGCTCCGAGGTAACCACGCACAGGTGTGGATGCTGAGAAAAGCTCCGCGATAAAGACGGGGCAGAGCAAACATCCACTAAAAGGGCGGCGCCCTCGCGTGGCTACCGAGAGAAAAGACCACAAGGGAAGAAATCGTCAAAAACCATGACAAGTTTGAGTGGTGGTCCATCTGACAGTATCCATAGTTCAGGTGGATTGGGGATGTCTGATATAGGAAGGCCGTTTTTCAAAGCCGTGTTGTGCAGAACACAGCACCCAATATCACTTTGCACACCTTCTCAGATTTGTAGAAAAGTTGAGCAACACACATTTCGCATGACATGAGCTGCTGGAGTGATAGCCGGTTCTATTCATAGCCTATATGCAAACGCCTCATCAGATGGAGCCTTTACGCATAGCTTACGTGTGTGCAGTTTACGGCACCGATAACATTGGACAGGAAAGATCAGCCATTGCAACACTGGCTATAGACCTGTAAGGAAATTTAAAGCAAATTTTGTTCCTTCGTGAAATGTTTGTTTTAAATATTAAATAGCATATTTAACGTGGGAGCACTCATTACATTATGAGTCTAATTAATTAAGCAAGTTCATAGCCTACAATTGATTAATAGGCATCATCTAAAGTGATTGCTTTTTGCAATCGTAATTTATTAGCTACGTTTGCATTGCACATTTCCGGGGCTACATTTTGTCATGTGAATTTAAGTGAAAGTTGTTATGAGAACCGGAACCACTCGCAGACACCAAAGGTAATGGGAATAAGGCTTTATTCGAGGTCGACAGAACAAGGTCAAAGTCCAGCTAAACATTCATAGTCAGTTCCAGGCAGGGGGCAGTGTCCAGCAAACAGGGCAATGCAGAATAGGCAAAAGCAAAGTCCAGGACAGGCAGGGGTCAGAACCGGGAAATCCGTCAGAGCTGGGGAACAGGAAGGCGAAGGGCAGGAGCAGGGCTAGGACGGGGAAGGGCAGGCAGGCTGGAGGGCTGGAGCAGGGCTAGACACAAACCGGCAGGATAGGCAGGAGAACAGGAACTGGACGGATAACACAGGACTGAAAACAGGAACGAAGAGCAGGCAGGGAGCAGGCAGGAATAAACACTGGAAAGTTGTATACAAAAGCACGAATCTGGCAGGGCACAAGATGATCTGGCACAGAACAAAAAAACAGGGCAGACTATAAGCCAGACTAAGGAAGAGACAACGAGGAATAGGTGAGACAAAACGAAACACATGAGAAAACACAATTCAGGTGCGGGGAGTGGAGACACAAAATGGGGAGAATGGGAAAAACAACCCTGAAAATCAGCTTCACCATGTTATAAAAATAATAATCTGCCAGGCACTGCGTAAAAGGAAAAACCTGGGAATAATATTGTGAGATATTAATAAGGTTTCATTATTGCAAAGATTTCATTTCCTTGACTTTCTCTTTGGCAGCCAGTAAACTTAATGCTTGTTCTGTCTTAAAAAGTTGTTTCAAAAAGTCATATAAAATATTGTTTAATTAAAAATGAATTTCTGGGGAAATAAAGTGTCATGAGTTTAGAAGAACCTTTTTGTGTTTTTCTCTGAGCTTCAAAAGTCCCCTTCATGTTTTCTGTCCATGCAAAGTAACATCCCCTAAAATCATTATAACAAGAAGATGATTCCGTTTGCAAAGCTATACTGCTTTACTCAAGTTACATGGCATAAATGTATTACAGTGGATATGTATTAGACTGTGACTTCCTAATAGTTCGTTTCAGTTGTAGAGCCCTTAATTCCTGTTTATGGAACCAGTAGAGGAATCCTGAAGTTCTTTAACCTACCTCATATTTTCTTTCCTAAAGGAGATGCCATTTTTAAGATGGTCGTCTCCATGAGGGCTGGTTTAGAGCATTATTATTTAATGTTGATACTTACTGAAATAAACCTTAAAATCAGCAAACAGTACCATGATGGAGAATGCTGAATTTCATGAGGTTCCACCTACTACAAATATCTGATTATTCGATGATAAGAAGCTACAGTATATATTTCTTCTGGTAATAGCCATGAGATTTTCCCAGACAAAGTTTAAGTTCCGTAGTGTGTTGTGTATATTTTTAAAAACATTGTTTCAGTGCTTCTGAAAAAAAACTGTTATCAGTAAACCTAAGAGGAATTAAATGTATCTTTAAAAAGTTTAGAAAGGAGAATATCCATTTCATGACCAACCAACCACCAATTCTCCTAATTACTGGAATGCCTGGATAATGACAGTGCAAAATAAATCACAAAATCAAGTACAGAAAAGAGTTAAACAAAGAAATATTTAGATAAAGTGATTATGGAAAATCGGATGGCCAGCAGGTTTCTCACTCTGTTACATTCCCTCCTATCTAACATGGTATTTATAAAATCTCCAATCACCCACAGCAAGTACTTTCAAGAAGCAGGGCCAATTTATTAAAATGACTCCTGGCTCCACAGTAGCATTTACCCATGAAGCCAAGTTTATACATTGAAACCTCCTTCTCTGGGACACCAATTTAAAGTCTCAAGCAGTTTGTTTTGTGTCTGTGACGTCAACATAATTCGTATTTGTGCCAGCTCACAATTATCTGTGTTTAATATTATCAGTGCAGGGAGAATTTTAGCTTCATGGGAAAGCATTATGCTTTTCATCCAAAGTTAAGGTCACTAATTCGTAGAGTTTAATAGCAATTGCAAAGTATTTAAACATACATTATCCTCATTGAGCACTGCCTATTCTAATTGAATCATCTGTCATAACAAAGAAGATTGGTTTTCAGCAACTGAAAGTTTTGGAGGGATTTGGATTAAATGTATATGGATGAAATATGTTTCCAATGGAACCAGTAAGAACTGTTTTAAGACTGTAAAACAAAGTAAACAAAGACCACTCGTATGTACTCTATCAAGAACTAAAAAGCAGCAGCAACAACAACAACAAATATAGCTGCAAGCAGCAACTATACGGGGTCCAAGCAAAAGGTTGTAATTTTGTTGTAATCATGTTACATTGGTTTCCTTTTACAATAGAGTCTCGGAAGGTATACGTGAGACACATGTAGCTGCATGACATGAGTGTCTAAACATGAATATGTATAAAAGGTCAAACTGTTTTCAGACCACCACCTTCAGTTAATTCTGGGTAAACTGAATAATCTGAGAAGACATTCATGAAAGAGACCTTCAATCTGAGGCAATGCCTAGATATTAACTCAAAAAATGTATTTTAGTGTTTCCTACCCCATTAATGTGAAAATAAGATTTGTAGATGTGAAAAGCATAATAAAAGCGCATGTCGTGTTGTCGAAAATAAATGCAACCTTTGGTACCCGGTGGGATTTGAACCCAGGTCTCCCACATCGAAGGCAATCACTCTAACCACAAAGCCACCGCAGATGTTGTATGGTATGGGGAGAATTATTGGAGGGTATGGAGCATTTGCGATGAAGAATTTGGCAGGAAAAAGAATAACTTTATTAAAACTTTATTTGTTTCACTCATTTAAGTACTAGTGAAACAGTGAATAGTTAATATAGTAAAATCTCTTCACCTTTGCAATAATGTGAAAAGAACATTATTAAGTGTGAAAAGCATAACAAACTGTGCATTGTTTTCATCGAAAAGAAAAGTAACCTATGGTGGGGATTGAACCCGGGTCTCCCACATACCAAGCCATTGCTCTTAACGCTAAGCCATGTAGGGACAATAAGAACTACAAGTCCATACAGTCCACAGGAGGCTCCTCCTCCACGTTGGAAGTGATGTAGGACGTTGCACCAGTTGTGATTTCCGCACTGTAACGTGATACTACACAGCGGAATGCACGACTGGCAATAAAGTTTATAATAGGGGCAACACAGCCAGTTCTTCCCGCAGAGTTCTTCCCGGCCAGTTGTCCGCTGAACGTGTCTCGTCTCTGGGCCCGTGAGGCCTGGAGCACACCCGGGGTCTGAGCCCTCGCTCTACAGGAAGCATCGGCCGCCCGTGGCGCCAACCCAACCGAGCGAGGCGGGCTCATCACCCCCCGGCTATCGGCCACGGAGGACCAGAGACGAGATGCAAGGAGGCAACCGGTGGTGAAGAAGAACCACCAAGCGGACCACGCAGCCACTTGCAGAAAAGCACCGCCAGTGAGTCCCCAAAGAGGCAAGCGGTCTGCAGCAGGATGATGCTGCATAGTTCGGGAGAGATAATGCGAGCGGTTCCATTATCCCGTATGAACGACGAAAGAAACCTGTTCCAGGGACCCAAGATGAGGCGGCCAGTTCCCCTATCTATCACACGCCTGCGAACTCGCCAACACTGGAAAAAGGCGACCGGATTTCCCCTTTTCATTGTGAGTGTGCGATCCAACGGAGGAACCTATTTAACGGACTTTAATTCAAGTAAGGCTGTAACATGGGCAATAGCATATTAGTTAGCAAAAGAAACATGTTTATGACTGGATGTATGTAACTGCTAATGAACGGTTAATGTGTTCTCTAAAAAGTTTTGTGTTACCGTTTTACTTTGGATGGTTTTATGCCATCCACCGCGCTGCGTTAGGTTTAATGCATCCACGCACAGAGTGTATCTTGCATGCAATCTATCTTTAAACACTAACCAGCCGTAATCCTAACACTGCACGCTGATCTCAACGCACACGCATTTAAGCTTACGGCTATCCCTTATGTGTGTGGTATGGTTCATGCGCCGCCATTAGCTAGCTCCAGCAAAAGCTAGTTTCAAATCTCCCTCCATCTTAGTGTTCTCACTGAACACGTGTCCGTGGCAACCCTCACACGTAGGAGAACATGGAAATTCCACACACGCCCAGCGCGACACACACACACACACACATAGTTTTTTGTACATTATAGTAGTGAATCGTGCCTTGCTCTGTTTGGTACTTTGAGTCAGCCAATGCTAATCGCAGGGATTCCCCAAAATGCCTTCACCTTCTAGCTGGATCATATTAATTCGGTATCAACTGAGTACATGATATTGTGATTTTGCTAAGACAATTATTAATGTGTAATTTTATTGGTAATTAATTTAATTATTAATTCAAGTTACCCATTTTTAGTTAGTATATTCTCTTTTGAGAATAATATATACATTTCATGAGACTGATTTATTATACAAAACCATGCCACCAGTTGTATAAGGATGGTAGTGGCGTGTCGCAGAACATAAGTGACGCCCCATGTATAAATAGAGGTATGTCCCCTACATTTTTGGTGCCCCGCGTACGGACTCTGATGATTGAGAGATCATGTTACTGATCGTCTTTCTCACTGCTATCAGACTGGTACGTGGTCACTACATATTTGGTACCCCGAGTATAGATTTAAATTAATATTCCCTACAGCCATAACAGATAACCTGTGGCTGCCCAGTGATTGATCACGACACATCATTTTCAATGTTTAAAACACAACAGTGATTTTTCATGAAGGGAAATGGTAATAGCATTTCCAAAATGGCGGCCAATCCAAGATGGCAGTGACATATTTGGGACATACTTATGTTCCAGATGAGGAAATTGATCAGTAAGTTTTAAATGTCTAAAAAATTATGGTGATTTTTTATGAATTTATGAATATAAAAATATATATTATGCTCTATAGCACCACCATTTGATTCTATTGAGCCAATACTTTAGATTTCGGCTCAGAAGGTCAGTTCAAGTATAGATACCAAATTTTATTAATATCCATTGTAGAATTGAAGAGTTATTAGTGTTTTTGTGACTAGCCATGCCCACAACAGTTTTTATTGGCTTACTGCGATCAGGATATTTAGAAAATAAGGAAAATCGCTTTGTGATTCTTTAGAGAATCCTCCCCTGAACAAAAGGGTGTGAATTGCATGTTGATATGTCAAATGGTCTCGGAGGAGTTTGAATTTATAGTTTTTTCACAAAATGAAAATTTGCAAAAGATCTATTATGGCGGACCTCATTGGTCCTAAGGCACATTTATTTGCCACAAACCAACGAATTTGAGGCAAAAATAATTTTGAAGATAGGCTAAATGGTTCAAAAGTTATCGCGCAAAAAGGTTATAGAATTTCACTTTGTCTCTATAGCGCCACCATCAGGTAAATTGGGTTGGAATTCGCTGTACATGTGTCTTGGCGCAATGGCTACATGTGTGCAAAGGTTCAGCAAAAGTTATCATGTGGTTTTGCTGCAATTGTACCAAATGTGGGAATAATAATAATAATAATAAAACCAGCAATAACAATAGGGTTCCAGCACTACGTGCTTGGACCCCTAATAAAACCAGCGAAAACAATAGGGTTCCAGCACTACGTGCTTGGACCCCTAATAATAATAATACCAGCAAAAACAATAGGGTTCCAGCACTACGTGCTTGGATCCCTAATAATAATGACAGTAACAAGCTGTGATTAAGGGAGCCAATCAAAAATGAGCAAATGAGCAATCTCATGTTGCCGGTGCCATGGCCACTAGTGGGTCTGCATGAAGGGATTAATATACTGTTGAAATACAGTGGAATAATCAGTGTTGGGGGAAAAGTAGCGAACCAAACTACAAATTACGCAACACTGAAAGTTGTTAAATTACAGCACAGCCACTAATAAGAGAAAAGTAGTAAACTAAATTGAAGCTACTTCATGAAAAAAGCAAATTAGGTCACCTATGGGAGAGACTGTTTTTAAACTCAGACCCTCTTTAACTAACCTAAAAATGAATTAATAAGTTAAAAGTTAATTTAGCTACACATTTGTTGTCGGAGAGAAATGTTCAAGATGACTTCTTATGTACTTATGTTGTTCAGTTTTAACTAATTCAATGCCAATCTGGGTAAAAGACGGCAAAATAACATAATTGTAAATTGGTCATTGTTTAATTTTTCCCGACTCAAACCCATAATTCTTTAGTAAAGACGGCAGTGGTCAACTTTTGTCGCCCTCGGCACTTTAGACCGGTCTAAAGTGCCGAGGGCGACACTTTAGACCGGTCGTATGTTTGTCGCCCGCAGCACTGAATGAGTTAATAAAGAATGACCTAACGTTAATGAACCAGACACATTTCTGACACTTCGTAAGATTACCTGATTCAATATTTCATGAATCTTAAGCTAAGTCAACTGGCTAAAACCTAAAATAGTGAAAAAAGTGCTTAAAGTGCACTGAGAATCACACAAGGTGCCTTGTATTACTAAACTAGATTAACAATTCCTAAAGAAATTGTAGGTGTGGTTGCTTCACAAATATCAATGGCTGGAAATGGCATAGAAAGATGGTAAGATGGTATAGTGTGAGGTGGAAAATAAAAGGTGGAAATGGTATGAACTGTTAATGCGGTATAAAGGGATCTAGTGAAGGTGAAAGTGTTAAAATATGGTGGTGTAGCCTATTTTGTGGTAAGTAGTCTAAAGAACCTGGATGTGATACAAAGAAGTAATGTATTGTGATAAAAGCACAAAAAGGTAATGTCAAATCATCTGGGATAGTATTGTTGGGTCATAACAGTGTTGTAGAGGAAGGCATTGTGAATGCCCAATTTACTGCGTCCTGTGTACTAGCATATTGCTTACTGTAGTCTACACTGCAGTGACATGCAGTATGCGAAATATCCTCCATATAAACCTGGACATAAGTAGCCTAGGCTATATCAGTTTCCTTTACACATTTTGGCTACATCATCTGGGGATATTGAGAACACTCAATTTGGCCGTGCAGGTAAGGCTAGCCTAATTTAACAGCTTTTCACACAAAAAAAAGTATACTCAACTGGCATACTCAAATAGTAGTGTGTGCTGATTCGGACTATTCGGACTATTCGGACACAGTTGTAGTTGTGTTTGTAGAAAAATATGGGTTCATACAATTTTTGCCTAGGTTTTAACCAAATGCTCACTACTGATTTCTCCACTTTATTAAACAAATCTGATTCCGATTACAGATACCACTTTGTGAAGTGCTAACGTGGTCTACTGGCACCGGTCACCTTGGCACTTTCATGCAGAGTGAAAGGTTTGTTTTTCCTGGCAGCTTAACCACAGTAGCCTAGCTAGCTGGCTTATGCTTTTGTCATGTTTTGTTAAGAAGTTGTCTGTGTTAACGTTATTAAGACATAAATCAGAATTCGTTGAATAATGTTGAATGGAGTGATTAGGCTAGATGAGCATTTAGCTAAAACATAGGCAAAACTTTCAACAGCGCTAAAAATGTTTTGTTAACAATTCAGTTGTAGCCTATTTTGTAAGACAACATAACGTTACGTGACAGCATTTGGATTTGGATCAGAGACGGGAAGCATAGGTGGCATTTGCTATGTTTCATTCGTTTCACCTGAAAAGAGCCTCTCAACTGAAAGGGGCCTCGCCTCAATCATAAACTGAAAAAGTATATAATTTAAAAAATAAAAATAGTAGTAGTTTTCCCATTCAGCCACTGTAGGCACTGTACCTTACTCAAGGTATTTCAGTGCTTCTCCTTATTTTTCTTGTCTATGTATCTGCAGATACCACAGAACTGTGGCAGATGCTCATGACTATTTCTGACCCACATCAAAACACTTGCTGATAGCTACGATGTCAGAATGATCACATACAGTACATTCATAATACAATGGAACAGTTATGTGCATAATTCGGATAAAATACGTAGCCCAATGTATTTACATACCTTAAAAAGTAACGTTACGTGTGTTTTTACATAACAGCATCGTAGGCTATTAGTAGCCACGAATGCGATAGCGCTGTGGAAACATCAACGTTGCTGGGCAGTGACAAAATGGAATAAGAGAATCTCTTCAACATTCAACAGAAACCAGTTGTAGAATCGTTACAAGGTAGGATATTTGGTTCCTTAATCTGTTTATCAGAGATTTGTAGAAAAAAATGTTAACGCTACATTGGATAGTCGTAGCCTACGCAAAGGAAAATACACTGAATGTTTATTTGTAACAGTTTCAACTTTTTAATAATAGCCTAGAGGCTAGCCTAGATCGGAACAAACGTTTTTGTAGTGTGTAGAAACGGTACATTTTATGCATGTTATTGTCTGACTGTGGCAAGATGGTTGTAAACGGGTTTGGGCTATTTGCAGTGCAACTTCAGAGGTTGATGTATGCACAAGCGACGACTCTGCAGCAATCCTGCATTGGAATTTGTTTACAATTTCAGAGAAATATGAATAGGCTACTATAACTGGGACATTGACGACTAGGCTCGCACCGTAGATAAGGCCAATAACCTGCGTGTTCGTGGCGAATGATGCAGCATTTGTTGTAGGTATAGTCCAATGGCAATGATTATTATTTTTGAAAGCTAAAGTGAGTATGATCATTTCAGTTGCAGACGGAAGTAGGCTACGTCGTTAGCTATGGAATTTCTCGTCGGCATTTTTCCAAGGTTGTTGACAGAACGTAGGAGGAGATAGGTTTTGAAAAATCGGCGGAAGAATAATAACGGTCAGTCTGAGCGATAACAGTCAATTTACTTCAGATCACGGTCAGATGACCCAAAAGAATGATGAGGTATGGCTATGGCACTGCGTCCATCCATTCTCCGTTGCGTATAAGATTTTTATGTAAAGAATTCTGGTCGGGTTTGCCGGGAAAATCATTTTGTGAATGAATGATGTGACGTCTAAGCACACTTCCGAGTGCCTTCCGTCTCTCTGCTGCTGCAGTCACAGAACTGGCTGAAGTTCACTTACGGCCACCAGTGTCAGTAATGAGAAGAATTTTCTGCACGTTACATATAGCCTCTTAAACAAGTGCCTTTGACCACTCGTAGAAAGCTAAGTGCGTCTTTAGGGGAAACCTGTTGATGCTGACTATATGACTTTCTAATCAATGGATGTACAATATCACCAAAATATCACCAAAATATTTATATTGAGTGAACAAAATGTCTCCTTATCAGACAGTCTTCGTTAAAATAAATTGTTGGTTGGTAGAGTCGGTAAGGCCTGGATGTGTATAAGGCAAATTCCACGGTTTAGATAGATTGAAGCTGGTCACTGGAGTGGTGAACTCCGGTGAATATGAAAACACATGAAAAAAAGGAAACAAAATACAAAATGTGTGGCTGGGGTGATTAATGCAGATAACTGGAGGAGCGCGCTTTGGGGAGAAGAAAAACTAGCTCTTCATTAACTTCACTGCACTTTTCCTATTCCACCAATTTGAGCAAACAGCTGGCTAAATTTTGCAGCTACCACACTGATATCTGTCAACATGGTGTCATCAACATGGTGGCAGTTATTGTGTGGCATCACATGAATGGGCTATGGGGAATGAGGAGCTCACATTAACAAAAAAGGTTCTAAAATAAAGAGGTACGTCACTGCTATAAACACGAGTTGTGTAATACAGGTATGATTTTGTCACCAAGTGCTTTTTCTGAAGACTAATAATAATATATAATATGTCTTGTTAGAATTTATTGTGTATTAAGTTTGGTTTCTCAAAAAAAGTCACAAGATCCTAAAGGAGAGGTAGTGATATGTTCTCAACATTACCAGATGTTTGTTAGAAGATTACAAATCACACCATTAATAATGGCACTGGGAGTGTACGCTTACGAAACCATGAGGCAGGTGTATCCCACGACCGAACAGACCTGATTGGGAAAGCATATTTATGTGATTCACTTGGCCAGTTCCAATGGTCTAGCCCAGATTCCCCAAGCACCCGTCAGCTAAAGGGTTAGTCAGAGCGAACGACTGGACTGCGCTCCCAGTAGATCAAACGCAGGGGCAGACAATAGCGTGGGAGGCAGAGTCTGAGCGGTAACCAGTGCCTCTGACTCAAATTCCATCAGGGAAGCGAACAGGAAGCTGCGCTGAGCCAGGAAGGACACTGCCCTGACTCTTCCTCTGCCACTTCAGAAATTACACTGCACAGATCCTGTTTTTCAATGCTGTGGCCCACCATTGTGCAGCCCAGTGAAGTGGGGGGGAAATGGAACAACGTGTACCCTTTACCGGGCAGACAGCTTACCAGCATGATGGGGCAGTGAGGTCATGTAATCACACTCATGTCATCCATTCATTTATTTGACCTTCCAACTGGTGTGAAGGGTACTGTTACGTTTTCATATTTAGTTTAAATCCATGGAATTATAAGGGTACACCCTGTGTGTAATAAGATCAATACCTTCCAGATAACTGTTTTTGTTTGTGTCCCTCAGGCATTAAGTTCCTTAATCAAGCATTGACTGTGCATTATGATGTGACAAATATTATATATCATTATATCATCTAAATCAGTGGTTCAAAAATGTTCTGAGCCCACCCTTTTAATTAGTGAATAGTTCTCTGATCCACCCCATATTGAAATGTAGCCACACATATGTCTAAATATTGAATGTTTCTTAACATTGTGTCTAAAGAACTGTCACTGTGCACTGTAAATACACCTAAATCTAAGATAACTCTTAAGTTAGAGCTTATCTAACACTCAAAATTAGTGATTGCCCACGGCATGACTACTTTTGTGTTTGTGTTCATGTAGGCTAAATACTTATTTTCAGATAGCTCTACAGTTCAAGTGTTAATGCTAATAATCAACATATTTGCAGCCATGTGCATTAAACAATGTTTAAAAATATGAACCACCTCACTCCACCACTGTTTTCGTCAGAAAAAAAACAAACCACAAACACACATCTATTAGTATTACCATCTCTTGAGAGAATTCTATATTTTGAGAATATTATTTAATTTTAATTTTACTTTATTTTTAGATGCATGCAAAGTGCTTGAAAAGTAGAAAACAGGAGTCAGCATTCTTCTAAACTGTTCCAGTCGTCCTTGCTTCTGAAGGATTACATTCCAGAGAAATGTTTTCAAAATAAAAAAAATAGTTTTGGGATTTCTCTATGTTTACAGTGGATTATACGTGCAGGGAAGTGTTTTGAGTTAGGATGTGCTCTTACATATGGAGAGGGGTAAAGGGAGTCTAATTTGCTGGCAACTGTGGTCATTCTGCCTTTACATTGACATTGGCATGATTATCAGGAGGTATCATAAAGATTTGCAACTGAGAAAATGTGACCAGTTATTTGTATTTAGCTCTCTGTCACCATGATGACAACGATATCCCACTCAATCAGTTCAGTCTTAAAATCGCACAGGCATAATACCATGAAATATGCTAACAGAAGCTAACTTTAAACATTGTGTACTTAGCGACACTGGTATATAATCATTTAAATGAACTATTTATGATCATTATTGACCATTATTTTGTACAATTTATGAAACTATAGAAATCATAGAAGCGAAATAGCTCAAAATTGAGAAATACAATGAAAATCATGAAATTCCGGATGGTGTCTCCCCTTAAATGTAGCTTCTTCAAATTTGTCAAACTAATGGCAGACAATATTTCATTGCATTAATCAGATTTTTCTTGTTTTTCAGTGCAGTAGCAAACAAAAAAGCAACATGCCATAACTTACTTAAAATATTTTTTTAGTACAATGCTAATGAGACCACACATGAAAAAAGACCATCCTCTTTCCATCTTCTCTTAAATGCTTTGAGGTGAGTGCATTGAGCTTTTTTCCCCACATTGTTTTCCTGTTATCCTGATTTGGAATTCCAAATCATATTTTGCTGCAACATTGTCTATTAATTCAGAAGAGAGTAGACAACACTTTCCTCCAAAAGATGCCAGCCACTGATCAGTTTCAAACCGCAACCTACCCAGCGAGCTTAATTCCATTAGAGTAGGGGTGTCCACACATATCCGAAAAGCACCGGTGTGGGTGCAGGTTTTCGTTTTAGCCCAGCACTATTACACCTGATAACTAATTAACTAATCATGGTCTTCAGTCAACACCTTAATAAGTAGAATCTGTGTCTTAGTGCTGGACTAAAACAAAAACCTGCAACCACACCAACCTTTTTTTGGAAAGATTGGGCCCCCCTGCATTAGAGTATTACACTTTACAGCTAGCTAGGTATACTGCAGTCAGCCGAAGGAGGCACCAGGTATTGAGACAGGGAAAGTCCAGTTGTCATCTTGCCCTGGGTGAATGTAGCACCGCCATGGACAGTAGCAAGGTTAGGATTTCATACCAGACTGTGGGGCTCATGAAAAGTAGTATTTCAGCAAGATGAACCACCTGACAGGGAATTATCACCACTTATCAGCTTATGCCCACTTTTTCCTTCCACTTTGCAAGTGCTAGACTGAAATCATGGCCCATAGTGTTGCATATCTATCAGGTTTCCTTAATGGTGTAAACCTAAAGAGAATGATTTGGAAGTAATACACCGCCACCCATGACAATTTCACCCATTTAAAATGGCACAGAAATACAGAGAGAATAAGCACATAATAAAATACATTTTCATCTAACTGAAGGGAATAATCACTAAAAAGAGTTGCTTAATGTGCATTGTCATGCTTTGAAATAAAAAAAAGGAGGATGTATGAGTAACAACCCATATTAGGCTATGATGGGTGAAAGCTTACTTCATCACATAACTTACTCATTGAAAGGTCCCCGCCAGTCTGGTTAGTGTGGTGTGACCAGGATTTGGTGTGCTGTGGTTGCCCAAAATATATTCATTCAGACTTGAAATGCTGAAAGTTCAATGTTCATCTTTGACATAATACATGTTCTGGGCTCCTGGTTATTGTCACCACTCTCTAACCTCATCAGAATAACATGAGTATTCCCTAAATCTGCCTACCAGTACACCATGGAAACAGCCATGTAAGGAAAGGTAGTGTTAACTTATCGGACGTAATGTCATCTGAAAGAAGCATACTATTACTAGTTTAATGAGTTTATAAGGACAGTATTTTATTAATATTTACCATAACACTGAATACAATCTAATGTTGTGTATGTGTGCGATACCTGCCATGTGACATGATGGTAATAAGGCTTTTTTCTCTTTTGGTGCTGCTCAGATTCTCAAGGTTTCATTGCTGTCTTTAGTGAACAGGGCGGGATTGTTGAAATGTTGGTCAAATTACATGTTGTAGCCTACCTTATGTGTGAATGGAATTAATGTTTAAAAGTATGGTTAGTTGGTTAGCTGATTAGCTGTACTACATAGCCTCCTCCTTTTTATCCTTTTTCTCTAGCAGACTGATAACTAATAGCTAGAAGCCTAAATAACAATCTTTAAGTGGTTTAGTTGAATTAAATGGCAGATTGTGCATTAGAGATTTATATTTAGGATTCATGTTAATTGTTTTGTTGATTACTTAAAAGAAATGACAGATTATGTGATTGGAATGAGCCCTGACAGATAATAATCCTCCATGACTGCAGAGACAACAAGCCTCAAAAGAATCAATGTGTAACCCGTCACGTCAACACGCTATTTATTTTGTTCATATCGTCAGCATGACAATAGAAAACTGGTAGTGCTGAAAACAATGATCAAATTTAGAAGTGTCAAATAAGTAATTAAAATGATTTGTCCTCAAGGATCCTAAAATCAACAAGACTATGCTTTAAAACATACATAATTTCTAGCGCACAGCACTGAGCAGTCATTTCTCAACAGCACTTTAATTGCGGAATGTGTGTTCCCCCAAGTGGGGCAGGATATCACCGTCATGGACCATCCAGTCAGAGTATGAGCAAATGCTCTGCTTTTAATTACAATGGAGCAGGCAGCTCAACACTTAATCTTGCATTGACATCAGAAAAGGTCTGTTTTGGTTTTAAAAAGAACAAATAGCCAAACAGATTTATTTTATTTTTTTACGTTCACGCCCATTTTCTGAATCTGTTGCTGCTTAATGTATACATCCTTGATGACAATTTTCACTTCTTATTCAATACGTATCTCTGAGTTTGTTGTCGGGATTTATACAAAGAATAATGGCTAGGGGTAAATGTGAAATTGCTTTAGCCTTTATGATGAAATTAATTTACATGTTCAAAGTAAATGTAAAAATGTTTTAAAAAATTTAAATGAGGCCATTTGCATTGAATAGATCACAAACTTTGCACCTCAGTGTGTTGGGCAACAATGAAACTACAAATGGGTCACAAACTGTAACATAGGATCTAAGCATGGCAAGTCTACCTGCCTTTTTTTTACAGTTTTAAACACAGTCCCAAAGAATTATGCAAAATGTATTTTTTTAAAGGCTAAATAATGCTTAAAAAGCAGGTGTCCATCACATAACGTTTGTTTAGACTGCCCGGCTGATTTCCTCTCATACTCTCAGGTTTCCATGGTGTAATTATTATCTTGCATTGGTTATCTACGCTGATGTAATGATGTGCCATTGAGATCTATGGGGCCATCTGCAGTTCTGCTGCAGCACAAAAGTGCTCCCCACCATGGAGAGGATGTTCTCCTTTAAAGCAGATGCAGTGAATTCCCACAGTTTAAATCTGATCTCATTCTGTTAGTCTGCAGATTCAGGGTTTCTTCCCATAACCCTTAAAAGAGCCCAGAAGTGCACGTTAACTGAAATCTGCCTGTTTAAGAAAGAGTGGTAGGCACTGTGTGAGATCTGTTTCGCACAGGGTCATAGGTGCTATGTGGGAAATTACATTCTCTCTGGGAAATGCAGACAATTTGAGGAATTCTGCTTCCCCAAGGCTTGATGCTTTTAAAGTAATTTAGTGGTGTGAATACATTCATGAAACAAATAAAGTGTGTCCGTGAGCTGAACTAAAATATCCAATGAGCTGCTATGACAAGGGTACTGTGACACCCACAAGGAAGGTGGTGAAATTACAGCATAATGTCTCAGAATGCATTCAAAAGCCTGTGTCTCTGATACATTGCCATCCCTCATACAGCCCCTGTCTGAGTCTCTCCCCCCGTTTTCAAACAAAGCCACAGAGATATGTCACAGGTCAAGTTGCAGTGTGTTGGAGACTCACAAGATAATTATGTCTGAAAGTCACAGGCAGAGTTAGTATATCTCAGAGTTACAGGCAGTTACACTATATCTCAGACTCTCAAGCTATGTCACAGAGTAACAGACAGTGTCTTAGACTCACGGGTTGAGTAATGTTTCAGAGTCTGCTGAAGAAGATGGGAATCTGCAGCTTTAAGAGTGGGGTGGGGGGGTGTTCTAACAAGGCACTCGCGTCTCCCCAGCCCGCACTGGGATCCGCGCAGGGCCCTTCTGCAGCAATCAGCCTGCCTGTCTTGCTCTAATTGTTTCCAGATTTGTGTGGGAGGTCAGGGCCCCGGAGTACTGATCCATGCCAAGTTTATAAACAGAGCAGTGTTTCCAGATGGCCACTGGCTCCAGACTGGCTAGCAGGTTGATTGGGACCAGAATAATAACAGGTGGAGAACAGACAATGAATTCCTTGACACTTTTTACCTCCCTTGTGTGCACACACTCACAAGCACTCTCACACACACCAGATACACCATTCACACACACACACACACACACACACACACACACACACACACACACACACACACACACACACGCACACACACTACTGACACACAGATTACACAAATGCACACACAGAGAATCAGACACGCACTTATACACAAACACACAGAATACCGACGCCCTGGCTTTCAAAGTCCAACCACAGGCACCAGAGCTGCAGCGCCGTGCTTTCATAAAGAATAAAAGGGGAATGGCAATCCAAAAACAAATCTGTAAACGCTTGTGCAACAGCCTACTTTTTATTCTTCAGTGCAAGCATAAATAAGGCAGCCCTGTGCTGAATGAAAACAATCCTAGAAAGAGACACATTTCCCCATGGTCCACTGCATTTGCCCTGAAAACCCAAGGATATTTATTCCTTTTGTTGGAAACCATTAAAAGGCATTCCCCTTCAGTGCCCTGATATTCACTTTATGGCATAAGGACATCTCTAGTGGACTTGGAAGCAAAAGTTACATGGAGAACTATGTTCATGTTTGGGACAAGTTGGGAAAATGTACAGAAGCCTGGAAACAGAACTTTAACACAGTAGTCCCCTGTACAAAAATACTGATGCACTGTATGTATTTATTAATGTACTAATATACATAGAGATATTTTATCATACAAGGACTGCCTTATTGTGTTCTTAAACTAGTCATTTATTATGACAGCAAGGCCTATGGATTTATGTGTTTTTTTCCTTAAACATATTGTTCTCGGACTGTGCCAGTGCCGAACGTGGCAGGCAGCCCTGTAGAACGATGCACAAGGTACATTTTCACCGTCGTGTTCTCTTTTATCGATGTATTATCTGCTGTAGTTAGTGTGTGCTTTAAAACGATTCATTTTGGTAAGGTCCCGAAAATGAATGGGAGTGAATGGGGACCCTGACAACTGGGACTACCGAGGATGCCTTTAATGGTCAGCAAGGACATCTGATGTTGCTAATATTCACACTATGCAAATATAATGGGGTAGGCTCCACAAAATGATTTATGTCACACTAAGGTGAAATATCCCTTTAATTGTATAATTGGTTGTGTTCCTTTGACTGGTTACTGCTCATAACTGAAATTAGAGTCCCTACATTGATGCCCTGGTTACTGCTCATAACTGAAATTAGAGTCCCTACATTGATGTCCCTACATTGAAAAGGACTGACATATGAGCTAAATGTTTCCCAGTCACATGTTAAAAAAATGAACTTCAAAATATACTTTGCAATCTCAATCAAAAAAAATTTATATACGATGATTAACAATGGAAAGACAAAATCTTCAGTCATTTAAGTAACATGAAGCAATATATCTGTGTAGGCAAATGTAATGGAGAACCTTGATTGTGTCAGATGTTGACATCACCCCTAGACTTGGTAGCACCCGCACAGAGTAACAAGACTTTTTGGAGATTTTGGAGAAGTGTTTAGGGAATCTGTCCAGTATAAAATCAAACATGGAGAGCAACACTATCAGAAACAGGTCACTATAGTACAGATTACTGTATTTTCTTAGAATAAGTTTCTTATGGAATGGAAAAATTATTACTGATTTCTTTGTTGTTTATTCATTTCAGTGGTTGTGCAGTTTACTGTAATTTGTTTATTCTGCCAATAGAAAGCCATTCATCGTTGTTTCTTCATGTCAGTGATCACTTTAGTACAAATTTAGTACTTTAGTACAATCTCTTTGTAATTTCTTCATGTTAGTGTTCACTTTTGCATAGATATCAGTAACTTGTTTATGTCAATTCAGTTCAGATCTCTGCATGTTGATAAAATGTATATTGTCAAAGAGAGGTCCCTTCTCAAGACCAGGTAGGCCAGGTAGGCCAAATATGTAAATTGTTATTACATATTTGAATAATATCACTTTTTGTGTATATAAATATTTATGATATATGAATAGTGCATCATACTGGCTGATGGATTGCATTTGTATAGCACTTTGTTCTCAATGTTCATTATCATAAAGGGGAGACACTGCCATCAACAATGTTTAGCACCACCTGGGTGGCATGTTTCTCCAGAAGGCTCACCACACATCAGCTGAGGTGAAGAGGGAGGACATTATGAAGTGGGGTATGATTAGGTGGCCAGAATGAAAGGATCAGGTTGGAACTTGGTCAGGACACCAGGGAGCCCCCTGCTGTTTGTGATAAGCGGCATGAGATCTTTAATGATGACAGTGAGTCAGGACATCGGTTTAACATCCACAAGACGTGTCGTGCCCCTATAATTGCACAGGGGTATTTTTTTATTTGGTCCAGAGTGAAGACTAGCCCCTACTGGCCCACCAACAGTTCCAAAATCCACTTAGAAACCTCCCATTCAAGTATAAACCGAGTCCACACCTGCTTAGTTTCAGACATTATGCAGGAACAGGGCATATGGTAGTATAGCATCTTAATGTGCTATTGTTTCAGGGGTGTTGAGATGTTCTGGTTAATGTTTATGTTGGTCCATACGTATTTTTGTTCATCTGTGTCAAGCACATAATACATTCATGTGAACCTGTTTATAAACTCAGATTTGTAAATTCTTATGAATATACAAATCCCTATATACATATATATATGTATATATACAGTATATACGTACACACACACACACACACACACACACACACACACACACACACACACACACACACACACACACACACACACACACACACACACACACACACACACACACACACACACACACACACACACAAGGAATGTTACCAGCACCTTGTTGAACCCATGCCATGAAGAATTAAAGCTGTTCTGGGATGGCCTACCTGGTACTTGATAGCTGTGCCCAATAAAGTGGCCACTGAGTATATTGGGATGGCAGGTATGCCATCCGCCAAGTTACGGCTTGGCGGGGCATGCCCCATACCTATACAGCACAGAGAGTTTGGCACTTTTCAGAGGTAACCTACAGTGTAGGTTTCCTACAGAAGTAACCACAATGACCATAGACTCTCAACCCTTAAAAACATTAACTTCTGTATGTTCTGACCAAATGTAACCACACAGCATTCAGATACAACTTCACACATCCACACAATAAAGCCCCAAACTTGGGTTATTTTGCCGTTTTTCTCCTTCCTCTTCCGCTTCTTCTTCTTCTTCCCATTTTCCTGCCAAACTGCCTGCCTCTGTCGGGATGTTATCCAATGGGGAGAATTATTATTTGAGCGTATGGTCCCTATACCTGCTCATCAAACTTATCGTCAAATAAAAACGCTTCATACTAAAGTTTTTTAATGTTAATATAGCTAATGGCTTCATGCTTTCCAAGAAGCCACTGTGGCTTAGTGGGTTCGAGCCCAGCAGGGCACATGTGTATTTTCCACAAAAACAATGTGCAACTGTTAAGTTCTTTTCATTTCTTAGACTGTTATTATTTTCACATTGACACATTAACATATTTTTTTTGCAAAGGCAAAACAGGTTTACAATATTAACTTCAATGTTCAATGTTTCACTTGTATTATATCACACCCTCCCCAAACCAGACGCTCGCTTTTGTCTGGTTTGGGGAGGGTGTTACGCTCTGCTCTTGCGGTCATGACTGACTGACTGTGAAAACCCCTTGCCTCGGCCAACATTTCTTTATTCATTAATTTCTTCACTTCAGCTCTGTTCACTTTATCCTTTTCACACATAACACAAGGTCACCATAAAATTAACTACTAGGAAAAATAAGAATTTACAATAACAGCCTACATTAAGAATTGAGGATAGCCTCTTTTAAGCTGCAAGCCTTTAAGCGATCGGATTTATAAACCGCCAATTCCCCAAACATATCTGATTCATGGTTAGTCACTTATAAATAAATAGATAGCCTCCGAATGTGGCTCTAGTCTACGCTACTCTGCTGATAATGTAGCTAACTGCAAACACTTTTAATTATAATAATAATAATAAGAAGAAGAAGAATAATCTCTGGTATGTACTTTCTTAGTAGTATCTACTTATTTCTTTCTGGCTAAGATTCCTGGGAAATATGCGTTGTCCAATTAAGCTTGTTCGCCAACGTTACTTCCTGCTTCTCGTCAGGAAGCAGAAACAAGCTAGGCTACTACGAAGTGAATCAATGCATTATAGCCTACATTCATTGCACTACAGAAAACAAAACTAAACCTCGCTCTCCGGTACCAAAACATTTCCCGCAGGTTACGTTCTACACTACCGGAAAAAAAACTCTGCTGTGCAGAAACTCACTAGCTCGCTCGCTAGCTGGTAGCCCACACATGGAAGGTTGGAATTACGCATCCGGCAATCCAGTGTTGAATAGCCTAACTGATGTGCTTATGAACTCAGCTCGCTCGCTAGCTCGTAGCCCACACATGGAAGGTTGGAATTACGCAGCTGGCAATCCAGTGTTGAATAGCCTAACGTTAAATGTATTTCATTTTCTATAATACTAATCGCCCTATTTTAAAACTGTATTTCCATATTTTACTGATGCAAACTATTTAGGCTGTACTAGCTATTTAGGCTGTAGGTCTTTCATCTACAATGTGTTTGCGTAGCCCATTTTGCATGTATGTCTCCATGTAGACTTGGTTCATTACTTTACATGCTTCTTCATGATCCATAGCTCAGGTGGTGCTGTTCATTGTATTTCATTACACATTAAATATTGCTCATCTACAAACTCTTTTAATGTAACTGTGTGCTGTCTGTAATAGGATAACTGTTCTCATTAGTTACTCACGCATAGCCTACATAGCGCTGTCCATAAGTACCTAATTCCAACTTGCAAAAACTAGGCCTGCCTTTAAAAGTCTTGATATCAAAATGTGGCCAAGTTACAACTACCAATATTGCCTATCGTAGCTCACACTAAATAAACTAGCTCTATTCCAAAGCAATGCTATCCAAACTTTCCTAAATTATTTAATGCAACTTGGCCCTGTGTTTCTTCATCTTTGCATGTAAAGAGATTGTGCCTCATGGAACCACATATGATTTCAATGAATGTTTTTAACAGTTGATGAATAATTACACTCCAGAAAGGATATGGTTGTACTTTGTTGGCAAGTTTACTTTAGAAAATGTACAGGTTTTAAAATGTTAACTGCTGCTACAGCATTCTTTACAATTCACAAAGAGACATTTATATGAAGAAACATCATGTACAATAGAGAAAGGGGTGATGAATAAATGAATGCAGATAAAAATGATGATTATATTTGCAAACAGAATTTTGTGAACACAAGGATATCTATGCTCTGTAGGACCACACAGGTTTTGATAGAAATCCAAATAAATAAATCAATAAATACATAATAATAATAATTATAATAATACATTTAATTCATTCTGTGCTTTTCATAGACCCAAACAGTGGATGCAGACAATTGTTCAAACATGCCCTATAGTGTAGTAATTTTTCTGTTTAATTTCTAAGTGTAACACATCTGAATCAGAGTATTTCCACGATAAATTATTTTCATTTTGCAGTTTGATGTGGCACATACAGTTTCATTGACCACATTCTCTTGAGATGGTAAGATGAAGAAACACAGGGCCAAGTTGCATTAAATAATTTAGGAAAGTTTGGATAGCATTGCTTTGGAATAGAGCTAGTTTATTTAGTGTGAGCTACGATAGGCAATATTGGTAGTTGTAACTTGGCCACATTTTGATATCAAGACTTTTAAAGGCAGGCCTAGTTTTTGCAAGTTGGAATTAATAACTTATAGACAGTGCTATGTAGGCTATGCTTGAGTAACTTGGCTTTTTTTTTAACGTCCTAGACGTTTTTGATCTGATATCACTTATTTTTTATAGCTAACTAATGATGAATAATGCATGAAGATAAACACGGAGAGACATGCATTCCAAAGAAATGTATGCAGACATTCGCTTAACCATAACGCCCTCTATTGACAAGAATGAGAACAGTTATCCTATTACAGACAGCACACAATTACATTAAAAGAGTTTGTAGATGAGCAGTATTTAATGTGTAATGAAATACAATGAACAGCACCACCTGAGCTATGGATCATGAAGAAGCATGTAAATGAATGAACCAAGTGTATATTGAGACATGCATGCACAATGGGCTAGATGCAAACAAACATTCTAGCTGAAAGACATACAGCCTAAATAGCTAGTACAGCCTAAATAGTTTGCATCAGTAAAATATGGAAATACAGTTTTAAAATAGGGCTATTAGTATTCTATGAAATACATTTAATGTTAGGCAATTCAACACTGGATTGCCGGATGCGTAACTCCAACCTTCCATGTGTGGGCTATGAGCTAGCAAGCGAGCTAGTGAGTTAATAAGCACAGCAGAGTTAGGCTATTCAACACTGGATTGCCGGATGCGTAACTCCAACCTTCCATGTGTGGGCTACGAGCTAGCGAGCAAGCTAATGAGTTTCTGCACAGCAGAAGTTTTTTTTTCCGGTAGTGTAGAACGTTACCTGCGGGAAATGTTTTGGTACCGGACAGCTAGGTTTAGTTTAGTTTTCTGTAGTGCAATGAATGTAGGCTATAATGCATGTTGATTCGCTTCGTAGTAGCCTAGCTTGTATCTGCTTACTGACGAGAAGCAGGAAGTAACGTTGGCGAACAAGCTTAATTGGCGAACGCATATTTCCCAGGAATCTTAGCCAGAATGAAAACAAGAGATACTACTAAGAAAGTACATACCAGAGATTCTTCTTATTATTATAATTAAAAGTGTTTGCAGTAAGCTACATTATCAGCAGAGTAGCGTAGACTAGAGCCACATTCGGCTCTCTATTTATTTATAAATGACTAACCATGAATCAGATATGTCTGGGGAATTGGCGGTTTATAAATCCGATCACTTAAAGGCTTGCAGCTTAAAAGAGGCTATCCTCAATTCTTAATGTAGCCTATTATCGTAAATTCTTAATTTTCCTAGTAGTTCATTTTATGGTGACCTTGTGTTATGTGTGAAAAGGATAAAGTGAACAGAGCTGAAGTGAAGAAATGAATGAATAAAGAAATGTTGGCCGAGGCAAGGGGTTTCCACAGTCAGTCAGTCATGACCGCAAGAGCAGAGCGTAACAACCTCCCCAAACCAGACAAAAGCGAGCATCCGGTTTGGGGAGGGTGTGATATAGTACAAGTGGAATATAAGTGAAACATTGAACAGTTAATATTAGAAACCTCTTTTGCCTTTGCAATAAAAATATGCTAATGTGTCAATGTGAAAATAATAACAGTCTAAGAAATGAAAAGTACTTAACAGTTGCACATTGTTTTTGTGGAAAATACACATGTGCCCTGCTGGGCTCAAACCCACAATCTACTGTGTGAGAGACTGCAGTTCTAACCACAAGACCACAGTAGCTTCTTGGAAAGCATGAAGCCATTAGCTACATTAACATTAAAAAACATTAGTATGAAGCGTTTTTATTGGACGATAAGCTAATAATAATTCTCCCCATTGGATAACATCATGTTTTTAAGGGCTGAGAGTCTATGGTCATTGTGGTTACTTCTGTAGGAAACCCTGAAAAGTGCCAAACTCTCGGTGCTGTATAGGTATGGGGCATGCTCCACCAAGCCGTAACTTGGCGGATGGCATGCCTGCCATCCCAATATAAGCCACCCACTCCATGCCAGTGCATATACAAGAATATATGACACTTAAGGGTGGTTAATGGCCAATCACCACCAATGTCATGCCATGTATGTGACACAAGCTGGTAAAACAGTCCGCAAGTCGCACTTCTGCAATTCACATTACGGCGAAAAATATTGGAGAAAACTATTTTTCTTTTCCATATAACAAAAGTTAAAGTGTTTTAGAAGTCACTTAATGTAATATACAACATATTTATGATCTCTAAATACCTGTAATAAGTAACACAAATATCCTTGTTAAAATCATGTTTGCCAGGGGCGGGCTTCAGTTTGAGGCAGTTTGGGGCAGACTAATCAGCTGTCCATTAACACCTTCCTAGTTTTGATTGAGTTTTGGTGTGCCTCAACCATAAATAAACTCACATGACCTCTGTTTACTTACTCAATTAAAAAATTGAGACCAACACTGAAAATGTAAAGACAATGGATGTTGAAAAGGTTTTAAGATCAATTGATATGATGACAGTGGACCACGACTTTGAAAAGGAAATGGCTAAAATTCTGAACTTTGCCTGCAAATTCCAACAGAGGCGAAAGGAGAATTCACAGCACCGGGACTTGTAGTCAAAAACTATAAAATGAGAACAAACAAAACGTTATTATCAGCAGACAATGGACCTTATTCATGCGGCGGCCATCTTGAAATCGAAAGTGAGGCTGAGGTGGGAAAATTCCGGAAGTGGTTGTCAACAACAATGGCTTGGACTACCAACCGGGAGCTCTTGCCGCTGTCAGTAGGCCTACAATTGAAACTTGAGCCGACAAGGGGTCCCCAAAATACATTTTATTTTGTTAAAATATAGCTAGTTTTATGTAGCTAGTATCTAACGTATACAGATTTGCGATGCAAATCTATTGCAAAACGCAAGCTGTTGTGTTCATGACAGTGTTTCTTGTTAGTCATAATTTTAGCATAAACTAGCCTAATTATGGTTAGCCTACATTTAGCCTACATTTAATAGTATGGTTGTAAGCCAGTGAAATGTAGCCTAGTTCAGAATTACCGGGTTAAAATGTGTTTGTTTAGCATCTGCCAGTTACTTGTCTTAGCCAGTGGCGTAGCGCAGTTTGTCGGGGCTCCCACGCAAGGTTCACATTTGTCAACCCATACAGTTTGCCCGTATAAAATAATCAGTGGCGGCTCCTGAGCTGAAAATTGGGGTAGCTTTACGATCTTAAAGCTCAGCTTTTGTTAGATAATTTTTTTATTGCAGGTTGTGCTAAATAAAAAAAATTATCTAACAAAAGCTGAGCTTTAATATCGTTTCATTTCCATTAATATTTTCGGAATTAAGAGCGCGGAGAACGAAGAGCACATGTATCCACAATTATAATGTTGATTAAAATGTGCACAATTTTGCGACGCAAGTTAAAATAATTGTATTACTTGCCTAATAGCCTAATTGAGGAGAACCGGCTACATTTGATGGCATTGAGTAATTGGTGAATTAAACGCTGATGTAGCCTATTGTTAATCAAGGAAACGGATTGAAAAATTATTAAGACCAATAACCAGTTTAAAGGGAAGTTTTCCGCTACCCCAATTTTCAGCTCAGGAGCCGCCACTGAAAATAATAGAAGGTAGTCTATGCAGGCGTATAAGGTTCATGATACGGGCAATCTAGTCTAATGCGTCACCCCCCCAAACGTTTCCAACATAATTAATGAAATCGCAGCAATCTCATTTTCTCTCTCTCTGCTATTCGGCCATAGGAAAAGCAAGTAGCTGCATCAGATCTGTTGTATGATATAAAAATGCATGAACCACAAAGATGCAGAAGCGTCTAGGCTATCAAAGCTGTTATGTAGGCTAGTAAGATAGGAAAACTGCAAGAAAGTGCCACAAGCTCATGCAACACGACTCATGCATAATTTAGGAAATTGTGATATGTATCTCTCCTGCACTGGGTTGTGTGTGTGGTAAATCATGTGGGGTGTCTCTGTGACTGATTAACTGTTTTAACTGAATTTACACAGTCATTATTATGTGAAAAGCTAAATACAGGAATATTTTAAATAAACTTGAATCAGACAAATAACTGTGGTGGCTAGTTATTTTAATAGATACATGTTCTATCAGGTTTTTGGTTAATTTATACAGTTTTGCAGGTGTGAAAATAAGGGCCTCTCTCTCCAGAGGTTGACACGCGGGTTCAAGGTAAATAAATTAAATCAGCCTAACGTTACTCAAACTTGAGATTCCTCTAGTCCTGTCCTCCTATAAAGTAGGCTACTAGCCTAACGTTACTAGTACTAATAATTAAACTAAGATAGGCTAGTAGCCTTGTGGCTGCGTTGCCCTGCTTCTAGGGTAGGCTCATTCTTGATAAGTTTCAGTTTTGAAAATGGTCTCTGCAGCCAGTCACAGGAATTGTTAAAAAGAGCTTAAAGGAGAAGTTCAGTATTTAGCATTATAAGCCCTGTTAAAAGGTTATTTACGATCATATACAACGGTCCATATCAACATTTTGACAAACTTTGGAGTCTTGAGATATATTTACCATTTAAAGATTTATAGAAGTATTTTCAGTCGCCGTACAGCCATACGTTTGTAAACTTCCACTTGAACTTTTGGCACGTCTTGGCAGAGTTTGAATTCTACCGTAGAAGAAGAAGAGCCGCTTCCGGGTCACCAGGTCGTGGTTTGCTTTGCAGCTAGTACAAACTCTTCAAAAGGATCCATTTTGCTAAATTAGTGTACGTTTATGCAACTGATTCCTTCACTGCGAGTGCACAAGACCGCTAGTGAGCAACAGAAAACAACAATCTTTTGTTTAATAAAATGATAAATAAAACCCGATGCGAAGGATACTTTGCGACGATTTTTCTGTCAGAACATGACCACTCCTGAGTTTCCCGTCTTTGAAAACGAGAGTTTATGGTGTTTTTTTTGAAGGATTTTCTATTGTGCACGTCCAGATCCATTGTGTACGTTAGCTGTGACATGAGCAATAAAACAATATATCTCAAGACTGCAAAGTTTGTCAAAATGTTGATATGGACCGTTGTACTTTGGACTTTGTGTGCTAATGCTAGATCATCCAATGCAATGGTTTTTGTGAGTTAATTTCGTCCAATGCGAAAAAATTTGACCTCTTACATGATTCACGTAACTGCAACGAATGTAGCTGTTGGACCAGGGAAGCTGAAGGTGCACGAACGAAGCACGGGGCGAGCTTGCGAGACTCAACTTGCAACGGAAGGTCCCACGTAGACAGCCAAACCCATTGCCCTACACGGCAAGACGGAGCCGAGCGGCAGCGCCTATCGGCCAGTTCCTTCTGCCTAGCCGATGTGCGCAGGAGAGATACCTACCTCTACGTTCCTTTCCAATTCGGGGAACAGATGGGGGTAGATACCCAAACTGAGCCTCGAACAGTGAGAGCTCCGTCAAAGTATTGTGTCAAGTGTTATGCGCGTACTCTGCCCAAGCGAGGTGGCGACTCCATGAGGTCGGATTGGCGGCGGCCAGACAATGGAGAGTGCTTTCTAGAGTTTGATTCCTGTGTTCAGTTTGTCCATTGGTCTCCGGGTGAAACCCCGAAGAGAGACTAACGGACGCCCCTAGCTGCGAACAAAAACGAAGGCCAAAACCGTGCGTCGAACTGGGGTCCATGATCAGACACCACATCCTGGGGCAGACCCAAATCCAAGGTGACGTGGCTCCAAGGACGGCTAGGGATGGGTAAGGCGCGCAGAAGCCCAGAGGGTGGGAAATAAGAACTCTTATTGCGGGCGCAGATCGCTCACGCAGAAATAAACCCCCGAACACCCCTCTTTCTGTCAGGCCACCAAAACTGCCTGGACAGAAAATCCATCGTCCGATGGACGCCAGGATGTCCCCACTGCAGTACCTGACTCCGTATCCTGGAGGGCACAAACAGGAAATTAGGAGGTCCCCCACCCGGATCTGGGTCCCGACACTGGGCTTCTAGCATTGGCTGGGCTTCTAGGTGCAACCACTGTGCTAAAATTGCTAATAAATCGGCAAAAAAATCACAGGACTCGCCTGCACCTGTTTTACCGAGCCAGTTCCTGACTGCTGAGACCTTCTCGGGGTCCATCTGAAGTTTCCCTTCAGAAAAAATAAACCCCAGGAATAAAAGTTCGAGTGTAAGACATACTTCTCAGCCTTGATGTAAAGTTGAGCTTTGAGAAGTGCTTTTAAAACCTGTTTCACATGCACAATGTGTTCAGCGAGATTGGCGGAGAAAATTAAAATGTCGTCTAAATAAACAAAGACTAAAGACAAAGACTAATTTCTCCAACATCTCCCTGAGCACATCATTAACTAGCACCTGAAAGACAGAGGGGGCGCAAGTGAACCCAAACTCACGGCATCACTATATATTCGTAGTGTCCGCTGTGTGTTAAAAGTTTTCCACTCGTCTCCCTCATGCATCTACACTAAATTATAAGCGTCCCGTCTTTTTTCTCCACAAAAAAGAAACCTGCACCAGCAAGCAAGATGGAGGGTCTGATGAAGCTGTTGGACAGAGCTTCCTTAATATATTCTCTCATGGTGCATTCCGGGACCGATGAGGAGTATAGGGAACCGGGTACCGTTGCCTGGATGTAAATTAATGGCGCAGTCGTAGGGTCGATGTGGTGGCAAGGTAGTGGCTCTCTGTTTGCTAAATGCCTCGGCGAGGTCTGCATACTCGGTCGGCACGTTAGCTGGCAGGTGGAATTCAAGCGCTCCCATAACCTGGGTATCATCAATACGGGAGGGCGAATGGGGAGCGGAGTCCCACATAATTTCAGAATCAGAGAGCTCGTCCTAAAGAGTATTTCCATCGGCTAGTGAATCCCAGGCTAAATTGTCCTTTCCATCCTCTGAAAGAGGAGGGGACCCAACCAGATCGGCAGGGAAGTCCTCCTCCTCACTGACAGAGTCAAGTTCTGGCTGGCACCAACGCCCACCAGAAGCGGACGATGATTGTCGACAATGTGAGGCACATTGGGGACCCCATTGGAGGATGGTGTCATTGCTCCTACCCCAATTAATGTGTGGACCGTGTTGCACTAGCCAGGAATGCCCCAAGACCAGGGGATAAGCTGGGGAATCGATAAGAAAGAACAGGATGTGCTCAGAATTATCTTAGAAAACCGCAAGAATGCAGCCCCGAGGTCTTATTAACCGTACCGGAGCCCAACGGGTGCCTGTCGAGAGGCGTGACAAAATGGGGTTGAGTGAGGCGATGAACTGGCATTTTAAGATTCAAGGCCATTTAGCATCAATAAAACATTCAACTGCACTGGAATCAATAAACACATCGGTTTTGATTGAGAGATGATTCCAGAGCAATTGAACTGGCAGAAAGGTGTGGGGGCTTGTACTATCATGTCTCACTAGGGTCCCTCGTTCCCCTAGCGAGACCCCCCGTTTCCCGGGAGTTTGGGACAATGAGCTCTCGTGTGCCCCTTGCGCCTACAGTAGCGACACCACTCCTCACGTGACTTAACTTGCGGGGGCTTGCGCAGAGCAGAACTATCTACCTTCATAGGCTCCTCTGCGTTAAGAGAGGAGTGGGCGAAAGAGGGGGCTGGAGGCGTTACCGGAAGAGAGGAGGGATAGCGAGTCAAGCAATCTATCCTCTCACTTCTCTCTCTCTCTCGCTCCCTGACATGGTTATCGATGCGGATAGCCGTGATAACCAGGGCATTGAACGGAGCAGGTGGTTCAAGCACTTCCAAGGCGTCTTTAATGGGATCAGATAACACATTAATGAATAGCGTCATCAGGGGACCCTCAGACCTTCTGTCTCCCCTGCCAGTGCTCGAAAAAGCCTGCTACCACATTGTTGCCCTGGCGGAGACGGGTTAGTCTCATGGCCACCTCCTGACCAGAAATGTGTGGTCGAAGACCAACGCCATCTCTTTTATCCGACTATCCACATCTCTCATGACAGGGGCGTTAGCCCGAATTAAGGGATCTGCCCAGGCGAGAGCAGTAACCGGTTAGCAGTGACAAAGTAAAGGCTACTCGGGAATCGTGAGAGGCGAAACATGAGGGTTGAGCCTTAAAAAAGATTAAGCACCGTGATAGGAAGCCCCGACACTTCCCCAACTCCCCGTTATACCGGAGGGGAAGTTGGAGTTTTGGGCTCACTTGCAGTGAGTGGGACGGCAAAGGAGGAGGACTCTCAGAGACTGGTGGTTGTGAGACGGTGGGTTCAGCTGCGACCGCCAGTAAGCGGAGGCTGTCTGCCAACTCACACAGGCAGTCCTCCTGGTGGTGCAGCTGGTCCATTAATTGGCCCTGCTGAGCAAATATAGCCTGCTGTTGCACCTGGAGGGCACGAATGCCCCCCTCATGAGAGGCCAGAGCAGCGTGCTGCAGAGCCAGCACTTGCTCTATCCCCGGTGGGGTTGCTGGTACCTCCATAAAGGCTTTTGTGTACTGTGAGGTGGCTGGGTCGGAGGACCAGACGCGACCGTGAGGGGATCACAAAGTACTCCAGGAGTGGAGTACCACTAAAAGGGAACAGGAATTATAACTCCGCGAACGGAGCAGAGAAAAATAAAGAAAAATGGAAAATAACTCCCGGTGTACAGCCAAAGAATAGCAACCCAGAAAAGTGGGCTGAAAGCTCGCAGACTCGAGCAGGAAATAAGAAAAAAGGAAAGGCCTCTAGCTCAATAAATGAATCAGCAACAATAAAGAGGCAAGAATGAGAAATGGTAACAAAGGTGTAAGATTCTAAACTGACATGATCCACTCAAACACTGACAAATCAACCACGCCGCTGGCCGAATCAACCAACTTATCATAAATACAATGTTGGTTAAAATGTAAGTGAAAGCAGTGACTCGTCGCCACTGTTAGGCATAGCATTCAATTATAGAATAGCAGCTGGGGAGTGAGTGATCAAAGCCTATTTCAACCAAGGAAACCTTCAGACCCCCTACTGATGGACAGACTGATTGATCTAAGGGAGCCAGACAGTGTCTTCCTTAAATCAATCACATCATTTTTGAATATACATTTCTGTTTCCTGCCTGTAGAAAACAAAGCCTGAAAATGGTATTTAAAGTCATCCATTTTACAGAACAGGATTCAGATTTTACTCCGCTGAATCCAGAATGCATTGCTGTATCTCTGACAACTGCTGTTACGAAGAATAAACTTTGTCATTTTCAACGAACATCGGAGACGTAAATTTTTTTCTTACAAAGGTTACTGCCTCAGAGAGGACAGGGGAAAAACTAAGGCAAGGAACAGAAAGTGCAAACGAGAAAACAAACTCCTAATAAGGAATATCTAAACGCGCACCTACAGGCAAGTCCCGCGTTACTTTTTAGCAAAGCTTAAAAGCAAAGTGTTCGCCTGAACCTATACCTGTTACCGGCTTTATGTAGCTAAGTAAGACACAAAAGCAACGAACCAGGAAGTCGCTGCGCTTAAATAACCACCAGACGCTAGCAAAGGTGAAATGAATGAGTGCAGGTAAGCGGAAAAACACGGCAGGAGCGCCGTCCCACGGACCCGAAAGGAAACGTCTGTAGAACAGAAACGGCAAGCTGCAAAACCATGACACTAAGTGACAAGTATATACGCCATAGCCTATATTATGTACGATAAAGTAAAAATAAAATAGTATTCCACCATCTGCAAATTGCTGCCAAATGTTCTATCTTCAATGAACATCGGTAGCCTACATCAAAAATAAATTTAATGATTGCACTACAGTATGTGAAATGCACTCAAAATGCAAAAATAACAATAGGCTTATCAAACATATTGGAAAGACAGTGCACGAGTGGAAACACGAACGTACATATGTAGCCAGCGAAACTAACAGCATTTTAGGCGCAAAAAGTCTTACATATCGGGAAAGGGAATACTCCCCTCCCTAATGCGTTTTCTATAGAGCTTGCATAATACCAGACCGTTAAAACGGGAACTGCCGTTATGCTGGCCTGCAATACATTTTTCAAAGCACAAAATAAGAGGTTGCATATTCCGCTTCTAAGGTTATAATGTACTTTATTGGATAAAAGAGCCAACAATTAAACCAGAATGAACTGTAATTAATGAGATGGGCTTGCAGGGCATGGGGGGTATTACGAGTCGACGTTTCACCTTCACTGTATCAAAACTAGAAAAGCCAATAAAATGTAACAAGATGGAGCATATCAAAATTTAGGCAAAGGTGCAAGGAATCTGCTCTGATATTTTTTGGAGATTACAAATGTTTTTGACTATGTTAAAATAGACTTTGAAAAGCCTGTCCACTGTAGTGGACTCCATGCATGAAAGGGTTAATATCCATCTCAATATCTGAGATGAGATGTTTGGGATCAAAAGTTATAGCTGTGATACTGTATACATATCAATTCTGCAGAAGTATTTTTCAGCCAGGCAGTTCCCAGTGGTTCTGGAATAAAAGCCATGAATTAACCATCGCTGGGAACAAAATGTCCAAATTGAGCAACTTTATCAGAATGCTGAATTGCACAAAATGGCAGAAAAGTGAAAGTGGCTCTTAGAATGCTTTCTTAGACCTTTGATATTTGGGGAGGGCAGCCCAGTGCCCAATTCTATCAGTGACTTTTTTTTTCCTTTTTCGAATCTGGCATCGACCCCACTAAATGTTACTTCCAAATTTATTTTCTGCCAAATGTTATCTGAATTCCCCTCAACCATTCACCCCCATTTCAATATGCGAAAGGGGGAATAATCAGCAAAACTCCAAAGACCTGAGATCCTTCTGGCAGAGGATCAGGTTTAGAACATGATATGAAGTGAGCAGCGGTGGAGAAAGCTGGGAAGTGAACAGACTGTTACGGTCATCACTCTGTTTTCACTACGGGGGCCCTTCTGGAGCTTGGGGAATGCAGGGCCATGATTATCCAAGCTTTACGGTGGAAGGAAGTCAATTAACACATCTTAACAGATTCAGCTCTCGCTAGATACAAATCTGCACGTTATGAGTTTGAGTGCCACGTCTGTACACCCACACCCTATGGGTCAGGCAGGAGAAAGTTCAACACTCATAAGAAGCCTTTGAAAATGTAACATATTTTGGCTTAAGACAGCACCACTGTGAATTACTGTATATTATAACTAATTCTTAAGTTATAAACATTAAAACAGGCTAATAGGATCCAAAGTAGACTATAAACTGCCAGCCATTTTTATATTGGTCTCAGCTAGAGAAGACACTATTTTAACCTGAGTGTTTATGGAGAGTTAGTTGTATTTTTTGGAATTGTATGAAGTAAAATAGTGTACATTCTGAAAAAATCTACACCTTCAGCAGACAGTTTTAAAATGGAGGTGGGTACATATTGTGTACTGCTAGCTTTTGGATTGATCCAATTCATTTGTCTTTATACATTATTCCATGTTATGATTTATTAAGTTTTGTTTTGAGAAGCTATCAATGGTGGAGATTCCAGGGTGATTTCACGTTAATGAACTTGACCTTTGTGTCCTGTAATTGGCTCAAAAGCAGATTCCTGCATGGGGAGCTGTTGAGAAAATTCCTCTTTGGCCCAATTATAGAAACCTTTTAAAAGACAAGAATTGTTTCACAATGTGAGATGACCATGGATGATCCACTAACAAGGTTATTTATGGGTAACATCTTTCTGAGGAACTTGTGAGAATGGAAAGAGTGAAAAAACTACACAGGGGAGATATAGGATTCCTTGGACATACATACATCACTGCATTAAAAGCTGCTAAGTGTTGGCAAAGAAAGATTCTCACAGAATATGAGCAGGTCAAGGAATGTGGGATTGGAGAGAGGTGCAGGGTAGACGATGAAACAAAGTCCCTCAATGGATAGTTTCAGCAGCTCAACCCCACTTCCTTTGGGGGATGGTGAGTTGGGGGGGTGGGGGTGGACAGGAAAACCCCTCTTGAGATATGAACGGAACCACGATTGTGGCTTTGCTCCATTCAAATTTGAAATGGTGGTTGATTTCAAATCAGTTTCTGTCTCCAGCCTGTAATGAGATTCAAAACAGGCAAGGCCACTTTCAGTGAAAGCCTTTTCAGAAAAGCTTGAGAAAGAAAATGAAAGTGAAAAGGAATTAAAGGGAAGGAAAAGAAAGGACCTAAAGCAAGTGATAGGAAACAGAGCTCAAGATGCTGCCAGGCACTGTATGATTTATGCACAACAGGGGATATAGACATCCATTAAACAGGCGCCCATCCCACGTATATCCAAAACCCACAAGAGCCTCCTCATCACAGACAATCTGAAAACAGCCCTGTCTGAAATGGGAATCTCAGCTCTCTCTCTCTCTCTCTCTCTCTCGCTCTCTTACCCTCTTCCAGTGGTAACGTCAGGGACTGAGTAGAACTGGAATCATCTGCCTTGTTTACCAGATGGTTTTATAGGAGATCATTTCTGTGATTCTCTCTGGGTTCTAGCAAAAGACTCTGCTATTCAAATCTAGCACAAGACTGTCTCTTATTCCATCAAAGGCATGGTTATCTGACTGGTGTCAAAAAGATTGCACCTATAAGAGCCCTGAAGGCATTTAATGGCCAAGCTGTCCAGCCTGGGGGAGGGACAGTTTAAACGTGATGCCACACCATCTCCTGCCAAGTTGTACTGGCAGTGGGGAAAGTGATTTATTCTGTTGTTAGAGTTTTAAGGTGCCATAAGGAAGAGATTACATTTCATGGCACTGACCGGCTAAGGTGAGATTTGAGACCAGAGTGACGCGCTTTGCATTTACACTGTGCTGTTTCATCACCGGCTTTTCATAATCATGTTTTCTTTAATTATCTTTGTGTCCTTATGTGCTTACCAGGAGGTCACTGCCAATGGAGGGTCCAGTTTCACATTGATGTCACATGATACTGTGTGACTAATGAGATGGCTTCATGCTTGTCCCCAGCAGAGAAAATGGGTGGTAATTCTACATTTGGAGACACCAAAGACAAGCCGTCTAACAGAAGCCTTGCAACATACCTGGCATTCCATATATCCCTGAAAAAGCCTGAGTATATTCTTAAAATTGTAGATTACATGTGAGCATTTAAATACCATATGTTACATTGTTTAAAACATAATCAAAATATGTATTGTAATACGGATAATTATAGGTAACCTGCAAAATAACTTATTATATCACTGAATTACAACATGAATATTGTACATCCTGCATCTTTTAGCACATTGAACAAAATAAAAAAATAAATGAACTTGGTCAAAAAAAAAGTAATGAGATGGTGGTACAACAGATGAACCACAATCTAATCTAGTTTAATTTAATTTCTGTTTTGTTTTATTGCTGAAGTAAATGTTTTCTTTGATTTTACATTCACCATTCACAATGAAATAGTGATTGCATTCCCAAGCTCACTTTTTTAAATGCTTACTTTGCCTTTTAATTGTTGTACTGTGCTTATGTAAAAATGGACAATGACATAGCTAGACACAGCTAACCTAGGTTAGGTTAATGGGAGAGTCTAAATTGGGGTATGAATGTGTGAGTGAATGGTGTGCAGGCCCTGCGATGGATTGGTGACCTGTCCAGGGTGTATTCCTGCCTTTCACCCAATGTTTGTTGAGATCAACACTAAGACACCTGATTTTACTTATCAAGGTATTCATTGAAGACCATGATTATTTATTTAGTTGAATCAGGTGTTGTATTGCAGGGCTATAGCAAAAACCTGCACCTGCACCGGCCCTTTTTGGGTAAGATTAAGGCAGACCCTGGTCTATTACTTTGCTTAACCCTCATATTATGTTCAGGGTGTTTGATGTAAATTAAAAACCAGTTAACCTTATTTTTTCATTTTGACACTACATGACTTTTCCTAATTTGTTGGGATTAAATAGTAAACACTAAAATTTCAACTTAATATGAGGGTTAAACAGGGACGACATTTTAAAAAGCTGCTAATACCATGTGTCTGTTGACCCATCCTGGCTATACCTGTGCTACTGCAATGTCATCTGGCAAAGACCTTTCAGCTGAGATGAACCTATGGCCATGCTGCTGATCCAGTCAAAATGAATCCGATGCTGGCTTCAGTCACCTGTGTCATACTTGTTCATAAATGATTATATGGCAAGGTAGGGCACCAGGTTTGCTGGATTGCAATTTTTCACACAGATGAATGGTTTCTAAATTTCTAAATTAGACTTTCTTACCATTACTGTTTCTTTTCAAATTTTCAGTATATATGGATGGATAACTTGAAGGGTTGTTTCTCCTGACTTATTTTTCCATAGAGTTCAATGGGAAAATTTGTCAGGAGAAACAACCCTTAAAGAGATCCATGCATGTCTACTGCATATCTGGCAGCAGAGTGATGGCTTGAGGCTTGTTTGATACCTCAGACCCTTGATGACTTACAGCCATTTCGCCAACCATGTATTCCATACTGTTGCAACATAATTTACAGCAAAAATCTAGTCCAACCACCCAATTCCCATAAAGATCCATTCAAATGCAGAGAAGTTATAGTATCGCTTGTAAGGGTACCAGAAAATAAGATATCAAGAGTATTTTGATATTGTCACAGACATGCATGCAAAGAATATGCGACCAAATATTTAAAATGATTACTTTATTCCACATTATGTTAAACTGTCCAGTATTTTTGATGCCTGAATGGGGGGGGGGGGGGGGGGGGGCTGGCTATGTGCAAAAGGTTCTATAATTTCTAAACGGTTCATCTGATATGGATGGAAATACCCTCAAAATGCTAGAATACAGAATATTCAAAATAACAAAAAATGCGCAACTGTCCAATGAATTATGGTGCTCACTGTATGTATCAAAGGCTCTTGTCTTTTTTTAATGTTCAGTAGTCATTTTAATAGTGAAAAGTCACGTGAGGGGTGGCAACACTTTAACCCAATAATAGTTTCTTAAAATAACAGTCATGCCATGACTTATCGTGGATTGAACAGCAGCACTGTCAGTTAAATATACGAGTCCCTCCCACTCTTTCAAATTTTTTTAAGCAGTTGGGTTGCTACCGATTATTCAGTGATGGAGTCAAGCAAGTTTTGATACGAAGGAGCTAAAGAGCAGCAGACCTTGAGTGAAATTTTCAAATATTTGATTATTTCATTCAACATTTTTTTTATCGCACCGAGACACGTTTTAGATGAGTTATTATTTTTATTTAGTAAGATCAACGGTAGCAAAGGGTAAATTGGATGAGCGCGCTAACTTTATCTAAATTGTTGGCAAGAGTTTACATATCCGTAAGTTGCTGACTAGCTAGTTCTGGCATAATTTCGAGCAGGGTTAACAATCTTTTTAGCCAGATACTTTCTGGCCTGCCTTCTGTTCTGTGTCAGGTGCAGTAGAACATCGACATGGACAAAACATGGATTTAACATAAAAAGTCTGGATTGTAATGTCACACAGAATGCAGATCCAATGAACACATGAGTAGTAGCTTAATCTTTGGGTACGAATTTGTATCACATTAACTTGGAGCATGTTATTGATGAGGGGGAAAGGCTTTAGGCGTAAAAACCATAGATCGTAAAAAAATAATGAAACCGTAAGACGAAATAACGTTAGGCTGTGCTTAAACTTCATTGACGTTACTTGTCCAGCAAGACTTAACGTTAGCTTTCTTAAGGCAGGATGAACGAAGCAGTTCAGTCAGTTCGTTTGTTGGCGCAATGGCCAGCTATGATGATTTGTTTCTCTGCTTTTGTGTCTCTCTTGGAGTCATAGACTTTGTTTAACGATGAGATAACGTTAGTTAAAACCATGGTTAAAAAGCGAGGTTGTTCCTTTTTTTTGTTTAGCAAATTAATGAAACGACTGCCACCTGTTGTCACTACCAGCTTTCATTTGCATTGTGATACATTGATGGAAGTGGGTACATTCAGGAAAAGTTTATTGGATTTTTCGACATTTCAAGTGTGTGTGAGATGCAAAATCTATGTTCGTGAGTGCAGAGATGGCAAAGTTCGATGATGAGCAGTTTGATCATGCCATCTACATCAAACGGCCTGCAGGCTAAAATGAGAGGTTTCCCCCAGTGCACTGTTTGTACATTGCTACAACCATCGCATACAGGATAATTCAGTTTTTTTCCCGATTTGGACCCTTTTTTACGAACCATTTCCACCATTGTGATCGGTAATAATAATTTGTTACATCTTTCTTTTTTGAACTTTGGTCACCCCGGGAACCACTCCATTCTGCTTTACAATAGTGTCAATTGGAGCACATTTAGATACATGTTCAATCTACCTCAAACAAGTCCCGTTTATATGTATATAGATCTCTAATTTGGAAGTGAAAATGAGTGTGAAAGTTTTTTATTAAACCAAAATTTTAATTTAAATATATTCAGCTGAACTTGCAGAATTGACCTAACGCTATCGTAGCCTACTTACCTATTCAGCGCGCACTAAAATGTATTGTTTCCAGTAGTGTGTGGTTCACTTTATAAGCTAACATCCAAATCAAAAACTGCTGATTATTCATCAGATTATTACGAGGATGTTGAGTCTCTTCACTTTGATGACCACCCCGATTCATTTGAACCGGAATACACAGAATACTCCGTTCTCCTTCCATCCTCTTCAATCTGATTGAGCTCTTTGTCTGTGTATTCCGGTTCAAATAAATAGGGGTGGGTAACAGCATGTTATTTGTAATGATTGCTCTGCCATTTATTCTACAGCCAATTGCTGAATGTAAGCAATTTAAAGCACATACTTTGACTTGCAATACATATTTTTCCATTATGGAAATACACTGCCTGGCCAAAAGAAAAGTCGCACACTCTAATATTTAGTTGGACCGCCTTTAACTTTAGTTTACTTAACTTTAACATTTTTGGCCAAGATCTTGTATTGACGACAGGAGAGTCGAACCACTCCGTAAAGTTTTCTCCAGCACATCCCAAAGACTTTCAATGGGGTTAAGGTCAGGACTCTGGTGGCCAATTCATGTGTGAAAATGATTCCTCATGCTCCCTGAACCACTCAAACCACAATTTGAGCCCGATGAATCTTGGCATTGTCGTCCTGGATTATGCCCATTGATAGGATAACCTGGTCATTCAGTACATTCACCTACTCAGCTGACTTCATTTTATTGCTGCATAACGTTGCTGAGCCTAGACCTGACCAATTGAAGCAACCCCAGATTATAACACTGCCTCCAGAGGCTTGTACAGTGGGCACTATGCATGATGGGTGCTATTTATATAGGTTTGCAATAACACTTCCAAAATCTCTGGCTGTCCTGTTACCAAGCAGTAATTGAAGATACATTTCAATTAGGCTATAAATAGTTACTGTTGTATGAAAGCTCTAACAAATACAAACAGATACATACGTAGCATTAAGCTCTGTAAAAACAAAGGTTGGGGCCTTTTTTGAAGTGGCAATGTAATTCCATTACTTTTTAAATTACATTGTATTTGACTTTTCAGGACCTGGCTTGTATTATATTTAATTTATTGCTGAACTAATGGTAGAATTAAGTTGTATCCTCCCCCAAAAAGTAATCAAAACTAACCATTTTAGAATGATTACACCAAAAAGTTTCTTCCAGGGGAGCATGCCCCCGGACCCCCCTAGTTAAACCTCGTCCTGCCTCCTCATGTTTTGCAACCCACCAGCCGCCACTGGATAATGGTCTAACGGTACCGATGTTAAAAGTGCTACGTGTATGATGGCTAACTTCATAACGCAGAATGTTTGGTTATAATCTGTCAGCTAACTAGCCAGTCAGCTAGTGTTACTAACGTTACCCAACCCTGGAACAGTAACATTAATAATTTATATGATTAAAATTGACAGATTATATATACATATATCTATAGGCTACAGATTCTCGGTAGCAAATATTTAATAGCAAGCCAATCAGATTCAGAGGCTTTATTGTCAATAAACAAACAAGTATTTCAGTTGTTTTTTATTGTAGTTTTCAAGTTCAATCCCACTTAAGACAGGGCTGAGCTTTGGGGCAGAAACAGGTTAACATGCATTGTGATGGTTTCTGTCTTGTCCACTGACAAAACGTATATTTCATCAGACCAGGTTTCTGCATGTTTAGCTGGCTAGCCAAAATTCTATCTATTACACGGGTTCCATTGCCCATGTTCCAATCACGAAGAATTGTGGTGCTAGTCTTTAAATTTTTATCTCAAAGAGCATAAAATTGATACATTTAGCTGTCTGGACATTTTTGGCAGTGCATACCACCTTGCTAATTCGGCTATTTTACTTCATTGAACCGTCCGCAGGGAATTATGGGACGTCGAATTTTTAAACAGTGCCAGTGCTGTGGTAATTAATTCACAAAAAAAAAAGTTTCTATTCTTGTACTTCTTGATCTGAGTGCTGCATTTAATACAGTTGATCATGGGATACTTCTAAACCGTTTTGAAAACTGGATTGGTCTCTCAGGCACAGCCCTGAACTGGTTTAATACTTAATCTTATTGGCAGAAGATATAGTCTCGGTGACCATGCTTCAGACAAGCATGACATTTTGTCTGGTATTCCACAAGGCACTATTCTTGGTCCTTTACTGTTTTGTCTGTATATGCTGCCACTTGGAAAAATTATTTGTGATCATGGAGTGAATTTTCATTGTTATGCTGATGACACTCAGTTATATTTATCTGTAGCGCCAGATGATATTGATGCCCTAAATCCCTTGATAAATTGCCTATCCAGCATTACACAGTGGATGAGTAAAAATTCCCTCAAACTAAATGAAGATAAAACAGAAATTCTTATAATTGGTACAAATGCACAGAGAGAAAAGATATTAAGCAAATTTGGAAGTCTTGCTCAACAGAATAAGCCTGAAGTAAAAAACCTGGGTGTTATTCTTGACTCTGGGTTGGATTTTAAATCACATATCAACAATGTTACAAGGATTGCCTTTTTTCATTTAAGAAATATTGCAAGAGTTAGACCCTACCTCTCACTGGAAGATGCCAAAAAGTTGACCCATGCCTTTGTATTCTGGGGATGTCTGCTTATGACAAAACAATATGTTTATATTTATGTCTGCATATGATGAGGAAATACAGCTAGTACAAATAACGGCAACATTTCCAGTTTATTCTTGTTAATTACCATATTTTCCCGTTAATTCCCATGGAAAGTTTCCACCTTTGAATATTCCCGGAATTTTGCAACCCTAAGCTCAACAGCTTCCTACATTTTCACATGCTAATAACGTGCATGAGAGGTTTCAATCTGGTTTTAGGAAGCACCATAGCACTGAGACTGCCCTTGCATTAGTAATGAATTATTTGTTTCTCTCTCTGGATCGTGGTTGTATTTCTATTTGTGTCTTACTTGACTTAAGTTCTGCCTTTGATACTATAGACCAGGGTGCACAAACTTTTTCAGCGATGACCCAAGTATATCAATCCATACTTTTCGCGACCCAAACGAATGTAATTTTCTTTAATTAATGAACAATTAATTGTTAAATTGCTGACAATCAGGGCCGGATCTAGGGGGGGGGGCAGAGGGGGCCGTGCCCCCCCAAATTTTTTCTGTGCCCCCCCAAAACTTTGACCATTGACTTAAAATAATCAATTGCTTTGATCGATCCCTAGAAAAAATCCAAGTTATTTTTATTTTTTTTAACCGATATTTTGCATTCTTTCTCAGTTCAGGAGACTTAGCCAATCATAATGTTCTATTCAAAATATCAAAAAACAACAACTTGGCAATGTATTTCTGATTGGTTGGTTTGGCAGTTTAAAACTGGGAGACGGACCAATCTGCTGTCACTCTCTACATTTGTCAGTGTTTGTCTGTCACTTGAAGAGGTTAACGTTTGCCCAGAGCAAAAATAAATAAAAATAATATAGGTCTAAAAGTTATTCTGTTTAAAGGTTTATAATTAAGCCTGTGTATTTTGAGTCTTGTCTTGTTGTTTCATTTTAGTGGTTTAGTGTTATTACTGTCTGAGGGGCTTAGTGGTGGTGGTTTTACGCAACGTTAGCTAGCTAGCTACAGTACTAGTTTACGTTAGACTAGCTAACCTAGCTAGGTAACGTTAACTGTTAGCTAGCAAATTGTCACCGTTATAGCTAAAGCTAACTAACGGTTAGGTTGCTAATGTATTTTTCTTTCTTTTCTTATTCTCTGTGCTCCACGGTTCTTCTTTCCTTTTGGTGATGTTACCCTACTTGCTTATACAGTATTAGCCTAAATCATTATGCATCGATTTTTGATTACTAAACCAAAGCACAGTAATGTTAACACAAATGCAGCTCTAGTTGTACATACCGGTAGTTCAGAATCTTCATGCTCAGTATCGGATCCTGTGCCCGGTCCCATTTCGGAAGAAAAGGCAGTCGGGGGTGCTTCCGTGGATCTCGGGCACGATTTAAATGATAACACACCATCTCAGCCAGTTCTAAAAGTATTTCCCAAAAGGGAGTTTGGCAAAAAGGCTCGTTCTTTCAACCCAAGCTGGAATCAGTCACGATCATGGCTAGAATATTCAGTGAAACTAGATGCATGTTTCTGCTTCCCCTGTCGGAAGTTTTCAAGCACAAATGACAGAGATCTAGTTTTTATTAAGACGGGGTTTATTAACTGGAAAACGGCATTAGAAAAGGACAGGGGATTATACAGGCATGCATCTAGCCATAGCCATTTGAATGCTGCACGATCATGGACAGAACTGAACACGAGAGTGGAAACTGGTGACACTATATCATGTCTCTTGGGAAAAACACAGGTTGAGAAAAACCCGATACTACATCAGAAGCATAGGGGAAGTGGTGCAGTTTCTGGCTGTGAACGAACTTGCTTTTCGTGCAAGCACTGAAAGTCAGTCCGAAATAAACGATGACAGTGATATCTCTGCTGGGCTGTTCCTGAAATTGTTTGAGTACACTCTGGCTAAGGATTCTAAACTTGCTGAAATAGCAAAAAACATCCCTCAGAATGCAAAGTACACATCAAAAGGCATTCAAAATGAGATAGTTAACACTCTAGCCAGTATGGTGTTGCATGAGGTGAAAATAAAATATGATAATGCAGATACAGTAGGGTTCTGCATCAAATGTGATGGAACCAGAGACAGGTGCAATGTTGAGAATCTTTCACTTGTGATTCGGTTTGTCTGTAATTCGGTTCCTGAGGAGCATTTGATTGGTTTACTGGACTTGAGTGGGTTGGATGCAGAATATATAACAACAGAAATGCTCAAACACCTGTCCAGTGAAGGTTACAGTGCTGATAATATAATCAGCCAATGTTATGATTGCGCATCAGTCATGAGTGGGATCAGGGGTGGGGTTCAAGCATTATTGCAACAGAAGCTTGGCAGGCTCATTCCTTATGTACATTGCTACAACCATCAGCTGCACCTAGCACTGGTGCATGCCATTCAGGAAGAGCCATGCGCCAAAACATTCTTTGAACTCTCCGGCTCACTACATTCCTTCGTTCGCCATCATTATGTAGCCCAGAACTATAATGCTCTTAAAAGGTTACTCGAGATACGGTGGACCAGTCATTATGATGTAACAAAATGTCTGGTAGACAATGAGGATGCCATCTTGAACATTTTGTCAGTGATTTCTGAAGATAGTGTGGCAGCAATGGCTTTATGCACAGAGGCATCAGGGCTCCTAGTACAACTCAGGAAGCATCATTTTTTTGAAATTGGTAAATTCCTCATCAAAATTTTGGGTGTCTTGAAGCCAGCAAATTCTATTCTGCAGGCTAAGGCTGTGGATCTTTGCAGTGCTGGGGAGGTTATCAGTGCTTCACTGCAAGCTTTAAAAGATATCCGAGAAGATGATTCATGGGATAATTTTGAGATATTAGACAGCCCCACTGCTACAAAAAGAAGGAGAACAATGAGCAAACAGCTCATAGACAGTTTTGTTCTCTCCACCGTTGGTCACACTGAGTCCGATTCCTCCAACACTCCCAGCCAGTCTTTGAGAAGGGCCCTCCTAAACATCTTGGACAGAGCTATTGCAGAGATTGAGGACAGGTTTTCGAGGAGAAATATTGACCTGATGAGGGCAGTAAGCTGTCTTGTTCCCCAGTCTACATCTTTTCTAGAGTTGGCCCTATTGAAACCGCTGCAGCTACTTGCCGGTACTGATGCAACAACCAATAGTCTGAAAAATGAAATTGATGTGGCAAAATCCATGTTGCTCAAGAAGTTCTCCACTGACGCGGACCTGTCAACAGTGTCTCGACATATACAGGGCTATAAGGAAGCTTTTCCAGAGCTACATGCAGTGTATGTAACTGCACTGGTGATTGGAGTATCCTTAGCATCATGTGAGAGTTCTTTCTCCACTCTGACACGTGTCCTAACACCCTTCCGCCGCACAATGCTGCATGAGAGAAAAAGGAATTTGGTGATTCTGGCACATGAAAAATTTATAACCAAGAGTATTGATTTAGATGAGTTTGTTAGGGCTTTTATGAAAACAAACAGAAGACTCATGCTTTGAGGCAATTACTTTGTGTTTTGCAGTGGGAATAGCTAGGCCTTCTTTTTTCTTTTAACCATATTGTTAGAAATCTCCAACAGTTTTAAGAGAAACCATAGCCTACAAATCTTTTTTTTTTTTGACATTACCTTTGTTTGTAAAGTGCTTGCTGCTTTATTTCTTGAAAACAGTCCTGAGATTCGGTGTAGTGGTAGTTCAGCGTAATCACTGAATGGGTGATGTAGGCAACTGTAAGCTCCATGTTTGGGACAAAGACTTTTTTTTTTCTTGATTTAGCTAAAGAGCACACTCAGCTTGTATTTAAAGGGATAACCTTATTTCACTTTGGTACAACATAATTCATTTTGTGGAGCTCACCCCATTTTATTTGCATAAAGCAGCTGTCATTTGCCAGGGTGGTATACAATAGTTAGCTCTGCTGTTAGCCTTCTACTTTTGCATAACATGTAAGACTGTTGTTATACTTCAAATATTATGTTAGGCTATTATAGAAAAGTGAGTTAAATGATTTAATATTCCAACAATAGGAATGTCAGTGCCAAAAAACAGTATTGTCTGCCAAGTTTCCTTCTTTTTTGTTGCAGAGCTGCAAACTGTGCTAACTTCATTTTTATCTGAATACAAAAACGCATAATTAGGCCTCAAGAAATACAAATAGTGGCCTCTCTGAACACCCTTACACACATAACATAACATAACATAACAAGGAAAGACGAGAACAGGCCATTCAGCCCAACAATGCTTGTCTATTCTTACCTCTAAACTGTACTAATAGTGTCTAACACTGAATCAAGCCGGGCCTTGAACACCCCCAGTGTTTCTGCCTCCACCACATGTTCAGGCAAGCTATTCCACGTATTGACCACTCTCTGTGTGAAAAAATATTTCCTAGTGTCTGTGAGAAATGTATTCTTTGCCAGTTTCCATTTATGCCCTCTCGTTCTGCTAACCGAGCTCAACTTGAATAATTTCCTGTAGTTCACTTTGTTGATCCCTTTAATAAATTTAAAGGCCTCAATCAAATCCTCCCTAAGTCTCCTTTTACTAAGCTTGAAAAGTCCTAGCATTTCAAGCCTTTCCTCATAAAACTTATCTTTTATACCTGGGATCAATCTGGTTGCCCTTCTTTGGACCTTTTCCAGCGCCTCCATATCTTTCTTGTAGTAAGGTCCCCAGAACTGCAGACAGTACTCTAAGTGTGGTCTGCCAAGGGCATTGTATAGTGTGAGTATGATCTCCTTAGATTTATACTCAATACTCCTGGCTATGTATCCCAGCATCCTATTAGATTTTTTTTACCGCTACAGCACATTGACCAGACCCTGATAGGCTTTGATCGACTATTACTCCCAAGTATTTTTCTTCATGTGCACATTCTAGTTTTGTACCCCGCATAAAGTAATCCTGCCCTATGTTTTTATTCCCCACATGTAGAACTTTACATATAGTTATATTGAATTTAATTTGCCAGGTTTCTGCCCACTTCTTGAATTTGTTTAAATCTTCTTGGATTACCTTAGTAGCTTCCAGACAGTTGGCTAAACCTCCCAATTTTGTATCATCTGCAAATTTAACTAATGTACTTTCAATATCCGCATCTAGGTCATTTATGTAAATGAGGAAGAGCAGTGGACCCAGAACCGAACCCTGTGGAACTCCACTTCCCACTTTACCCTGCTCAGATAAGATCCCTCCTACTACTACCCTTTGTGTTCTATCCCGTAACCAGTTCCGAACCCACTCTGAAATGCTTTTGGAAGTCTAAGTATATAATATCATAGGCCTTGCTCCCATCTAGACACACGTGTGTGTGGTTGCAAGGATACACACACACACACACACACACACACACACACACACACACACACACACACAAATATATGCAAACGAGGGGAAAAAGCCTGGGAACTGTATGGCACACACAGTGCCCTAAATAAAAAGGTGCCCCCCCTAAATTTCTGTCTGCCCCCACAATCACAGCAGTCTAGAACCGGGGCCGCTGACAATAGCCATGTTTTCAATACTTATAAGCTAAATGATGGGACAAACTTACTGAAATTAGCAGGCAATTAATCGCAAAAAGCATAGTGAAATTAACAGAATTTTATGCCCTATTTGCACTGGACTTATACACTGCCTGGCAAAAAAAAAAGTCGCACACTCTAATATTTTGTTGGACCGCCTTTAGCTTTGATTAAGGTGCGCATTCGTCGTGGCATTGTTTCGACAACCTTATGCAACGTCACAACATTAATTTCCATCCAGAGTTGCATTCATTTTTGGTCGAGATCTTGTATTGACAACGGGAGAGTCGAACCACTCCATCAAGTCTTCTCCAGCACATCCCAAAGACTTTCAATGGGGTTAAGGTCAGGACTCTGGTGGCCAATTCATGTGTGAAAATGATTCCTCATGATCCCTGAACCACTCTTTCACAATTTGAGCCCAATGAATCTTGGCATTGTCGTCCTGGAATATGGGTAGCCATATTTTTCACTTTACAAATTACGGACTTGGCAGATCCGCACGGGATTAAGATCACTGACTCCTAATTATTAGAAATAACGTAAGGTCCCAGGTTAGGCTACTAGTCCAGTGCGAATAGGACATTGGGCTTTATCAATGAAGCATAGTCGGGGGAAAGTGATTTAACTGTAGGATAAAAACAAAACATTTCTTCTCATTAATGTTACACTCATCGTCACTCATAGCTAATATTTCAGTACAGCCAATATTTCTATAGCCTACAGATTTTTTTGTTTTTTTAAGTCAAAAGCACAAAAAGACTGGCTAAAGCCGTTAACTATCTTATGATGTAATAAACAAGTAATTAGCTAGCTTGTATCGAAGAGCATCAAGGGCACTGTTAACAGCGTTTTGACGAATCGTGGAGTGCAGTCAGTGTAGTAATGACGCATCAAGGTCAAGATTAAATAAAGTAGGCATTTACGTGATCATATGAAACACAGTCAAATGTAAACAGTAAAAAATGTTTTATTTATTTTTACCAATGCAGAATAACTAATGAATAGTAAAACTATGTTCATATAGGCCTAATTGCATTGGAATGTTGCTGTAGCCTACACAATTCCACGACCCAATAGATATCTCATTTGGTTTGCGACCCACAGTTTGTGCACCGCTGCTATAGACCACCATATTCTCCTCCCCGGGCTAGAAAATTTAGTTGGTCTCACCGGCAAAGCTCTTAATGTTTAAATCCTATCTCTCTGATAGATCCCAGTTTGTTTGGGTTAACAATAAGTCCTCTGAGCTCTCTAGTGTAAACTTTGGAGTACCACAAGGATCGGTTTTGGGTCCTTTGCTCTTTTCTCTGTACATGCTCCCTCTCTTGGACATTATAAGCAGACATGGTGTTAACTACCACTGCTACACAGATGACACACAACTTTATATATCAGTTAAGTCAGGCGAATTGATCAGTTGTCTAAACTAGAGGCCTGTCTGAAAGATGTTAAAGCCTGGATGACCAAAATTTCCTCTTATTGAACCGATAAGGCTGAGATAGTAGTAGGTCCCAAATCTCGTAGAGACAAATCCTCACAGTTTTCTTTAAATTTAGATGGTTTCTCTGTCTCCGCCAACTCAGTTGTCAAAACCTTGGTGTAACTATTGATTCAGACCTCTCTTTTCCGGCCCACATTAATAATATTACGAGTGTTAATAATATTAAGAGTGGCCTTCTTCCAAATGAAGGAATATGTTGTCCCTGGAGGATGCTGAAAAAATGGTTCACGCTTTTGTAACCTCTCGGCTCGACTACTGTAATGTTTCATTGTCTGGTTGCACTGGTTCAGCCCTAAAACATCAGCCCTTCAACTTGTAAAGAATGCAGCTACTAGGGTTCTTACTAGAACTAAGAAATGGGAGCATATCAGCCCGGTGCTCAAATCTCTTCATTGGTTACCTGTCAAATTCAGAATTGACTTATTATTTATTATTTAAAAGCTTTGAATGGTTTGGCTCCAGAATATCTTATGACTTACTCATTCTTTACTGTCCGCCAAGTTTACTTTGATCACAAGGTGCTGGCTATTTAAAAATTCCTACTATATCTAAAATTACAATTGGTGGCAGAGCCTACTCTTCCAGAGCTCCTGTCTTATGGAACAATCTCCCGGTATGTTCGGGCTTCAGACACAATTTCTGTCTCCACGTGTATGCTGAAAACGTACCTCTTTATTCAATCCCATAGTTAAGGATGTCTGGGCGGGGGGGCTAACCTTTTATTTAGATTTTCACCTGGGTCTTCTGCCCGTCCCTCACCCTGAGCTGCGGACTGCTCCAGCCCTGCCCCTCACCCTGAGTTCGCAGACTGCTCCAGTCCTGTACCTCCCCTGGTTTATGCCCATGCCTTGACACAACTGGAGTCCCAGATGTACTACCCCGCCCCTCTGAATTGCATATTATACACCTCTTCATTGGACTTTTTACTTGCCAGCTAGTTTAATATCTCAGATTGTAACATGTTCAACCCACTTTAATATTTGCTGTGATCCCTCATTACATTTCTATTACCATCCATTCCACCTTTAGTTTAAACAAAGCTGGCCAGCGAAGAATTGGCTCCCCCTCTCTAGCCAGGTTCCTTCCGAGATTTCTTCCCATTGGGGAGTTTTTTCTCGTCACTGTTTTTTTTTTTTCTTCCCACTGGGGACTTTTTTTTTTGCCTTTAAGGGACAGATAGGAAATTTTCTACCTTTTCCTCCATTAAGCATTTGGCTAGCCAGTTAGCTAATTGGACTCACTGCTGAGCGGGGCCATTACAATCCAACAGTGTCAGCCGTCCTTATAGCCTTTCCGAGTCTGTGTCCTTCTGTCCTTTGTTTCTCTATACAGCGTCTTTGTGAGCGTTCTCTGTTAATAGTGCGATACAAATAAAATTTATTTGATTTCATAAAAAGGGATAGAGAAAAAGGGAAAAAAGACAAGTCTTCATGAGCACATAGTTCAAGATGCATCCCACTTGCACTGCCTTGCTGCACCATTAAGGAGTTGTGCGCTTTCTTGGCCTCAGCCAGTGAATCGCATGGTCTATAAGAAAAGAAAAAATATGTTATAGGTTAATTTGTAATTTGCGGCTGTAGTGAAACAAGATGTTTTTCAGGTTGATAATATCAGACAAGCCGCATGCTCCTCTCAACCAGGCAGCGAGAGAGGACGAGTTCTTTTGCATCTAGGCTATTAACTTGGACGTTGATGGAGTTGTAGACTATTGTTTTCGATTGAGGAAACTAAATGCAGGGTGCTTGCTATTCATTTATGTGTAGCCTACACTAAATATGTAAATCATATAATTTTAACAATAAAAACACAAAATAACAGGATAATTTAAACATGGTAATATGATTATAGTGAGCAATTTATAAGTTCAGACTTGTATTTTCTTTTAAATAATCAAAATTAAAACAACTGAGTTGCTGGGAATATAATCTAGGCCTATTTGCTTTGTGCGTAACTCATGCCAGACGTCGAGACCACTCTTAAATTTTGTTTTTACTTATGAGTAAATACAAAATGAGAGAAAAATGCGTAAACTGTTCTTACCTGCCACATGAGAATGAATTTGTGCATTTCTTGCATGAGGTCCATTGTTCATAAACTATGAATTATGACCAAATTATCATCATACCTTGAGCTACCTCAGAGGGGTTGAATTTTCGAGATTGCCATTGAAATCTATGCATTGGGGCAACCGCTCCCACTTGTGCCAGGTTGTCTGCTGGGACACCTTTTGGGATATTGAGGTTTAACTCAATCTGATACGTCTCATAGCCTTTTTATATGTGTTCATATAAATATCTATGCAAGGGGATTTTATGTGTAATTGTGTATTTTCTGTCAAAGGATATTAAATTGTAAATTATGTTATTTCTTCTTTTACACAAGGAACACTCGATTTGTTCATATATATATATATATATATATATATATAAATTAGCTTGCAAGTTTATTTACTTTGTACTGTAACTATTTACTTCTGTATTTGATTCATGTCAACATTTAGATGCTATTTGAATTCGGTTTGACTATTGTGCCCTTATTTTCCTTTTAAAATTTTAATCAAATTGAACTGTATTTTAAACCACTGATAGACAATCTATCATTGCACTGAAAAAACTTGATCAGGGACAAAGACAAAATTTGCCTGTATACATGGGTAGATACTTCAGCTGGACTTTTTAAATATGCCACTGAGCAAAGACAGAGGGCGCAAACTTAAAATCAGACCTTGAAAGGGCTTTTTGTTTTTCTTTTCATTTTTATTCAGTTCTTCCCATGAAGCTTTGTCAACAGTACTCTTGACATTTTTGCATGACGACATGCAAACACATTTACAACAACAAACAAAATGGCGGTCATAGATTTCAGACAGCTGGTGACAGCGTGAATGCTGCAGTGTTATTAGTTGCTAAAGCCTGCTCCTAAGTCAAGCTCCTTTTACTGAGTGAAATCCTCCCAGGGTTTAAGTAATGGGGGTGGAGGAATGGGTGGTTTGGGGAGGGGGTCTGGGGGAAGGGGGATTTGGGGGTGGTGCTGCTTTCATCAGCTCCTCTCTCCTCTGTTGGCGCAGGCCAAGGTTGGCCCCTGTTTCTCAGTAAGTTTACTCCACTCCAGATGTGTGCCGGCTCCAGCGTGGCTGCCATGTACTGTAAATCGGCAGCTGAGGGCTCGTCAATCTGTGGGGTAGAGCGCTGCGGTGTCGTCAGCCTCAGCCACTGGCATAAACGGAAATTTGTACTGCTGAGCTCCCATGAGGATCAGGAGGAAGGGGGGAGGAGGCAGGGGGGCTACAGAGGGGCAGCATGGGGGTGGATTTTGGAAAGGAGGAGTCAAAACTGGAATGAGTCTGATGAGCAGCAGGGGAAATGTCTTGCGCTAGTTTTTAAAACCCACGGCAAAAAAGTTTTGACTCTTTCTCTCTCCTGCTCCTTTTGTTTTTGTTAGATGTCACTAGGATTAATACCACCTTTTCTGCATGATAAGGAAGACTACATTTTGGAGCAGCAAAGAGGAAAAGTGTTTACCATTTGCTAACTGTAACTTTTGTTTAAAGGTGTTGAAAAATGAGGCCCAATAAAAACGACACTTCCACAATTAGGAGCTGATGAGTTATTGATGCAGCATGTCATGTGATAAGGTGAAAAGTCTCTCAGAAGCTGAAACATTTCATTTATTTCTTGCATTTTATGTTCCTCTAGATTCATTAATTTTCTTCTCACCTTCCTCTTACTCTTCTACTATTTTAAGTTCAGCTCTATTTTGTCACCAAATTGAAAAAAGTTTAAACCTGTTCCTTATACTCATTAGGGAAAATTTTTATTTAAATAATCAGTCCCTTCCATCATAAAGCATGTTGTATTACATGTCCAGGCATTTATAGACTAGGGTTGTTTGTCAAAAAGACCCTGGATTTACAGGGGTGAAATGGGTGCCCTGGTATCAATGGGGCCCACTACTGCTAAGAACTGAACTAAACTGCTGAAAATGTGCAGATTAAGATCAATACAGTGTAAGAGTGATGTCCCTTTGAAATATCCTGTCAATGAGTGCAATGTTTTGTTGATATTGAAAGGGCATGATGACACCACACATGCATACTTTCCTTATGCAATAATAGTCTTTGTAATCATTTGGAGTGTGTACTATTTTTTAGCATGGCTGTGTGCTGACAGAAATGCTAGCAAACAAATGTGGCAGTGGCTGGCACTGAGCTCTTGTTCAGCGCGTTGCTGGCTCAAACAATAAAATTCAATAGATTTTAAAGTGAAAATGCTTGTTTTGAAATTCATTAAATTGTATATGGCTTGAATTTTGCACCACTATACTGTGTGGAGCATGCGCAAGTGGTCGCATAAGGATTTGGATGGACTGCTGGGTGCCTCATCCTGTTAAAGCACTATTCTGCTGCATGGATGGACCCCACAGACTGGTATCCAATCTGGACCATGCGAGAACACAGTTCAGACTGTGAACTATGTTGACCGCAGCTAGCTGTCAAGAATATACTCTACTAGCTCTTTATCTGAATTAAAGGTATACTATGTAGTTTCATTGTAAACAACTTGTTCTTTGTTTACATTCAAATTTTCTCCCCAAAAAACATTGTATGTATCCTTGTGGTCGAATAAACATGTTGAATGTATTTCCTACCTCATAAGTCGTTCGCAAAGTGTTTTTTCGTTAATGTTTTGAATGCTATACTGTTGACATCCCGCCGGCATTTTTAAAGCCAGAGACAGCTAAAATTGTGTAAATGTCATGAATGAAACGTCAGTTCCTACCCATGTGGGCAGGCTTCTAGGTAAACTCTTATTTTAGCTTAGGCTACTTACCGTTACGTACGCGTCAGTCCAATTTAGACATTAGGGCTGAAACATACCTCACGCAAATACGTGAATGTGGACGCTTCGAGCTACGCAAACAGTTTTTCTTTTGCCATGACATTTGTGAAAGACAAGCCAGAGCATTGCAGTGAGGGACGCTATAGTAGGCAACAACAGTAAATAACTTTCTTGTTCGATCTGTGCTTTCCTCCGGTTAGTCTTTCACAAATGTCATGGCAAAAGAAAAACTGTTCGCGTAGCTCGAAGCGTCCACGTTCGCTTATTTGCGTGAGGTATGTTTCTGCCCTTACTCATTAGCAAGATGTTTTCAGCCGAGGAGGTAACAATATCATTATAAAAATAGTGACCATACACCTAGCTAAGGCTATCTATTGTCGTGATGTTTGTTTATTGTTGACAATAGTCTATCATGTTTGACCAAACCTTGATCATGTAAATGGAGATTACGTTACATGCTCAAAGCATATAAGTTAGTAATCTTAGCTATTGCTCTGTAAATGTGACCACTGTTCATTTTCATAAAATAATTCAAAATCATAATTTTGTAATTCTGCTTGGTTCATTCTGTAGCTATCAACATCCAGCGGTCGCGGCCCCAGAGTAAGGGTGAGGGGCTGTCGTGTTCGTGGTGGGCGAGGCAGGGCAGAGGACAGCTTGATCAGAGTGACCGTGATAGAGTCGACAGACTCCGGGAGGAGAAACATTGCCATCTCAACGAAGTTGAGACAGAGCTGCACTTTATCATAAAATGCAAAAAATACAATCAAATCAGAAATAAATATTTTCCCAAAATAAATCAGAGATACCCTCAATTCAAAAATGTAACAGACATCCAAAGGAGAGGAGAGGACGTGCTGTGACCTGGCAGCACAATATATACCTGCCTGCCATCGTCTTAGGGACAGTGAGTGACAGACATCATTATAAACCAATTTTTATTTTTTATATTTATTATATTCACTTTATAAGATCATATGTGTCATTCTCATCATTATGATTATCATTTCTATTGATAATTATTATTATTTTTAATTGTACATTATTGTTCTTTCTAAATCCATAATCAAAGAAACGTTCTTGCTTTCATGTATGGTTACTGTTTATTCGTTTCTAGTCTTTGCTGTTTTGTATTGTTCAGAGTTAGATGTATGTCTTTGACTGTTTTAATGCAGTATGCTTTGGCAATACAGATGCAATGTATTGTCATGCCAATAAAGCAAATTTAATTGAATTGAGTCCACGGTCAGGGAAAATATGTGTGAATGTTCGTGCGTTGTCGTGCGTGTCTGAGAAGAACACGTGATAAGCAATTTTTGGCGGACCTTTTTCTCCTACGTGCTCTATATCGCCACCTAGTGTTCTGAAACTACATAGGATGCCTTTAAGCTATTTCAATTCAGTTAGTGTATCTCCTTTTCTTGATTGCACTGGATAATGCCATTTTAATGTCATTTTAAACAAATGGTGCTGCTATTAGCCATTTTATTTTTACACAGAATTTTGGCCTTATCACATTGTGTATATGGTGTTATAACGCATCGATGCTGTCTTTACATCTCACTCACAATCTCATACTTATCTATTATGGCCCATATTCTGGTAGTAGGCCCCAACTACACATCAACTGCACAGTTCTACTTACGTAAATTTCATAGTAAAACTACACAGAAACTGCTTAGTTATACTCATAGTAAAACTACACAGATACTGCTTAGATATACCCAACAGCACACAGGCACTAGATTGTGCACAGTAACACCACATATATACAGGACAGATGTATTCACAATAAAATCACTTACATACTTCAGGGAGCTAATCACAATAAAGTGTCTGAATGAAGCAGGTGGAGGACCTCAACGTTGTATATCCATCTGTATTTTACTTAACATGGACATGTTTATGTCCTTTGATGGAGAGTTCGAGGAATATAACCAATAATGTTCCGCTGAATGTGTGAATTGTAAATTGAAACAGGACATATATACTGTCTTAGGAAAGCCATTGAAGTAGGTTTATGTTGTTTCTTGTGAAGATACTGAAATAAGAAAATAAGAAACATGTTTCTGGTGAAGTTTGATTCTGATCCTGTGGGAAAAGGCAACACAATTTTGATTGTAATATCTGTGGAATAACACCCAAGAGATGGCAAGTGGGTAGACTGGGCTATTCATTTTAAAGTATGTTTGTTTGTTTACTTCTGCATGTTTTCAAACACAGCATACAGCATGGATTAATAGGAAAACGCAGGCTGTAATTCTTAGCCGAAGATGCAGAGCAAAGGAAGTTAATGTTGATATGGTTGTGCGTTTTCCTTGGATTAACTTGTTTTGGAGCCATATCTGGGTGGTCCAGTGTTGTGCACGCTGAACACTATTAATTTACTGTACACATGAATCACTTTAAAATCTTTTTTGATAACTTCTCACACCCTCTTAAAGTGAGAAAAAAAACACTCTCTTTGAAATAGTAATCGCAATATTAATCAGCACCCTAGTCCTATAAATTGTAATAGTCTATTGTAAAGTATTTTAATATGAAATATTCTGTATTTTAATATACTGGGGAATTTATATGCGTTGAAGGACACATGCTAGTTATTCACTGTTGACCATAGACATAGAAAACTTCACTTCCAGATGCCAATAAATCAAAACGGCATGTGGAATGCCAGCAGTGGAAATGTCCCTGTTTGGGGTGGCTTGGTGTGCGCTATGCATCTGAGTGTGCTTGCACCTGGGACACAGCACTGCTTGAAAAGTGGGACATGATTCTGCAGCAATGGATAAAAGGTCTTGTGACATGTGTGCCCAGTTAGGTGTGGAGAAGACACATGACCCTGGAAATGTACTGTCATTATACAGTGAGCACCATAATTCATTGGACAGTGACACATTCTTTGTTATTTTGGTTCTGTACTCTGAGTTTGAAAGATACAATTACAATTAGGTTGAAGTGCAGATTGTCAGCTTTAATTTGAGGATATTTTCATCCATATCGGATGAACCGTTTAGAAATTATAGAACCTTTTGTACATAGCCCCCCCCCCCCCCAATTCTGGGCATCAAAAAATATTGGACAGTTTAACATAATGTAGAATAAAGTAATAATTTTTTATATTTGGTTTTTAATATGACTTCCTGATGTCTGTGACTCAACAATATCAAAAGTCTATTACAAAAAAACTGGTACTCTTACAAGCGATACTATAATGTCTCTGCATTTGAATGGATCTCTATGGGAATTGGGGGGTGGGACTAGATTTAGCTGTAAATTATGCTGGAACAGTATGGAATACATGGGTGGTGAAATGGCTGTAAGTCATCAAGGGTCTGAGGTATCAAACGAGCCTCAAACCATCACTCTGCTGCCAGAAATGCAGTAAATATGGATGGATATACTGTAGCCTATGGAATCAGTACTGTAATCATAACACACTATCATTCTGTGACAGTCTGGAGCAAGGACACAGATAATTTTTTGTGCATTTCTGGCATTATGTTTGGATTGTAGCAATGTTACAAGAGTTTGTTGCTGATTATAACCTGGATAGCTGCAAGCAGTGCTCTGTTTGTCAGTGCATGTTAGATGGACAAATGTTTAACTAATGTCAACTATTTAAAACTTCAACCTCGTCCTTGGTCCGTTTTGTCTGGTTTTGTTTTTCTACTTCCATTTTTCCTTTGTTTGAAGACAGGTTGCTGTCTTGCTGCTGCTAAATGTTTTTTTCTGGCTGCTGCTAAATGTTTTTCTGTTGCTGGAATTTAAAAACAGTGCTTGTTATCTGATTGCTGATTCTCACGAATTTTGCCTATTCCTTGATCGCACTAAACACGCACGAGCATGTCTGTTTCGCCATCATAAGCAATCCGCCAAGGTAGAAAAGCAGGCTTTTAAAGGGAATGGGATATGACATTTTGATTGGTTTATTGCATGTCACGCCCAAGACACATCTATAATTAATGAAGAGACTAGGTTCAGCCCATTTGCACGTTGCGCCGTGCTTAGCGCCCAAAAAACACGCGGTTAAAATAGCAAAAGTGGACTTGGACACGCCCTAAATGGACTTTACGCCATGCGCTTAGACCAAGTGCCAAGATCACCAAGATAGAGCCCCAGGTGTCCATCCGGTGAGGACTTAAATTATCGGAGGACCAATGAGCGCACTGAAAAACAGTAGGTATTTAGGGCTAAAATTAATTCTGGGGCGGGAGAATCACAGAGGTGTGCTCCAGATGGGATTAAAATGACTGAATAGCGCATGTAATATTAAACTCCCCTAGAGAAATAAATCCCATCCAAATAGGGCTTTAGTTGTTGAAAATCTAACAACAGTGACATTAAACACCAAATACAAATGCCAATTTTATAGTTTTTCTTTCAATGATTTGTATTAATGTAATGTAACTTTTACATTACATTACAGGCATTTAGCAGACGCTCTTATCCAGAGCGACTTACACAACTTTTTAACATTTTTTTAAATTTTTTTTACATATTATTAATTTATACAGCTGGATATATACTGAAGCAAGTCAGGTTAAGTACCTTGCTCAAGGGTACAACGGCAGTGTCCTACCTGGGAATCGAACCTTCCGGTTACATGGGCAGTTCCTTAACCATTATATTACACTGCCACCCCAAACTTAAAATAGTAGCCTGTTCACTGTAATGCATGGCAACCTTATCCCTTTTTCAACCTTACTTTGGTCTAAATCACACATTACCTGTCTATCAGTCTATATACAGTATATTTTAAACAATATGAAGAACTCATGGTAGCTGATGCAGGGATGATTAATAATGGATATATTTTAGCCTATATGCATAGCCTATTAGGTAGCGTGGAAAAGACATCATCAATATTTTCTTTGTTCATTTCACATTTTATCTCATAAGGGAAGTTAAACTCATTCACACTGTCATAACCTTTGTTTAACTAAATTTATGAGGATGAAAATATGCCTAGTACAGGTAAAAATATGATAATAATGTTAAAAAGCACTTGGATTTATTTTTAAAAGTCAAAGCTAAGGACAACCTCTGATTGAATACAGGCTGCCGTGTTTTTATCGGTCTTTCCATTTTTATGTTGAAATGTTAACCATTACTCATTGTAATGAGATTTATGTTGATTGATGCAAGAATGGAGTTCTCAGCATGTTATAATCATGGTTTGGGAGTTTAAACCTGCATATCAGGGTTCCCCTAGGCATTTCAGACCACTGTGGGGCTTAAAGTTGTTACAGCTCAGAAGCCATAGCACTGTAGGTAGGATCATGCAAAAAACCTATGATCGTTCAACCTCCTAATTTTGTTGAAGTTTTGACAATAAATTACATAATCTCCATAATTGTGACTGTGTTCATATTTTCCCTCAGAATTATCATGGACTAGAAATTATTTATGATGTGGACCTACTGCCATTCAATGCAGAAGGCAGCATAGTTGGAAATGAGGAAATGCCCCCTGTATTTTATCTGCAAAATAAGTTTATACATGTCTTGTAAATGAACAAGCAAGATTCACTGCGTGTTCATAGTTAAGTTTGCCTCAGTTTGGAATGGGTTTTGCAGATCCATTAGCTTTTAGTGTGATATGCTGGTCCATTAAGCAATATAAAAAGAACATACTGTAAATGGTTTTATTAATCAATGGCCTTAAAGATGGCTGCCATGCATTGAAGGTAAATATATCAAATGTACCAGTTAGCTAGTAACACCAGTTTTGTCCCCTGTGGCTTCCATGTTAGATATATTATAACATAATGTCTTTCTTACTACCTAACCTACAACCAAATAACCACACATTTTATAGATTAGTTTATTATTGCATACCTAGCAAGCTATTATTTTGGCTGTGGGCTTTCTGTGGGCACACATATCTTGTACTACACAGCAACATATACCTTGTCATATGTTCACTGATATACAGTATTATGAATATAGATTTGTCATTGCATATGAAAGATTACCATCACATAATCATTATTCACACATTTAAAAACATATATTTATGTATTTGAAACTGAATAATCAGTTTCACTATCAAAATGAATAGTGGTATCTGCTGAACTGAGGATTCCAAAAGCTCCAAGGACCATTCAGAAATCTGGGTTCATTCACAAAATATTTTGTTCAGTCTTGGGGCTCACCTGCCTCCAGTTGTTAAATATGCTGTGGTTTAACAGCAGGTGTCTCAGTGTGCATTGAGCAATTGTTGAAAAATTGGAGGTTCTGTAAGATTTGCTGTGTAGTATTAAATATCAAGCACGTTAATTTATTTGCTCCTGTTTTTCAGCCTTATTTAAATTCTAAATAATCTCTGTGCATTATCTGGTTCATGTGTTGCTCACTTGTATCAGAATCTGGGGTTGACTCCAGTCCCAGGGGTGAAAGGTCACAAATTTATGGGCAGTAACTGTGTGTTGGGCTCCATTGTAAATCCTGGAGACGTTCAGTCCTCGGCGTCTCTCTGAAGCCCAAACAGATAAACCTTTGACCCCTCGTGTTTTTTTTTTTTTACCATGAGTGTTAACAACTGTGATAGCAAGTTAAAATACTTGTCATTTGATTCAAGAAAATGGTTAACTTATACAAATTTGTACTGTTTAGTAATGTGAGCACATCAAGTAAAGTGTAAATCTTACTTGAGTCCTGGCATAAAATATCAAAATTCAGTATCAGTCAGATTGTAACAGGGCACATATCTGTAGTTTCTCTTTAGTCCTCAAAATTATGTATTGTCTGCAGACTCATGCAAGGCTTGTTCCAAACACATAGTTCAGCACTGGTGTAGATTTGCTTCGGAAACAATGCATTGCACTGTTCAAGCTCAACAGGAAAAACCAAACATTTTAAAAAGAAACCAGTTATTTGGTAAAGCAAGTTAATCTTCCCTTTGGAAATTGTATTTTTAATTAAATTTTGTTGTTATAATTTTTTTTGTATCAAAAGTACTGTTCATTAAACCAATAATGGCCTTTTTGGATACATTTTTGAATGGCTGTTAATCTGTTACCAAACTCCATCCCACTCAGTTGAACAATTGAAGGGCTAATAGTCTCCTGAATAAGCCATAATTAGAGATACTTCTCTTTATAGCAGGCAGTCAGAAAAGACTTTGCCAGCCACTTGGTGAGCCAATTAGATGTGCATTGTAGACCATTACAGTGTGGGCCAGTGAAGGATAGTGTTTTATTTGTCACCTGGGAGCACCGCTCACAGGCTGGGGGCAAGGCTTCTAACAGCGGGATATCTTGTAAATTGCCTGGTCCTGCCGCCTCGGCTGATATACAACAGGGCAGCCATTCAAGCCCCCTTACATGGAATGCCTTAGACACAGGAGGGGGTCAGCCGGAAGTTAGATCTGGTTTAAAAAGAACACAGGGATGCTCCTCGCTGGGACAGTGGCTTCTTTGAAAGAGGCTTTTCTGAGTCTGTCTTCTGGGTCAGCTGACATGGAACAGACCTGCACCCCCACACTTGCACAAAAACCTCAGTCTGTAAAAAAAAATCAGCCCGGAGTTCACCTCTGTAAATAATCATTTATCTATATATTTACAAGAAATATTGCTCTTCAGAGATTACTTCCCATCTTGCTGGCTGTGTTTTTCTCTTCCCTCGTTTTAGTGTCCCCCTAAAGCATTCTTTCTTTGTTGCTGCATTGTTTGGGTATTGTTGAACAACGTACCCTTACAGCACATGATACATGGCACTTAAATGCTTTTGCATGCTTTTTTGGTTATTCTCTAATGTATCATTTTTTGTGCAACCTCTATCCTAACTGCACATTTCATTGGACATGTACCTGCAGTTTGGGTCAAGAGTTATGTTTCTTCAGTAAAAATGACCAGACTACTCTGTCATTTTTAGAGGCCAGTAACAAGAGGGAGAACTGCTGATAATCTCCTGAAATGGCTCCAAATAATATAATTTAAACCTGTAACATAAAACGTTTTTTATTATTTAATGACCAAGCTGTATTTTTTTCAGAAGTGCAAAGTAATTGGTCCTCAATGTACTTCAAACTGTGCACAGATGTTCTAGCCAGAGTGGTTGTATCCCATCTGTAAAAAGATGCTCTGACAACAAATAAACCATATGTTATAAGAAGCCAGTATAGGACAGTATTTAATCGATGTCTGGCACAGTATTAAATGTAAGCGCTTGCTATTTTCACCACAAATCAGTGAAATGAACTTGCTAAACTGTGACCTGGATTAAAACAGCATTTGCAAATTTGCAAATAAAAAATGGGTAAGTGGACATTTTTTACTCACAAACACCAGTGTTAAGAAGAAACTTGCATTTAGAGTTGAAGTGACAGAAAATGTTGATTCATCGAGGACATCGTTCAGCCTCTCTCCGGCACACTATGGCCATAGCTGTGTTCGTTAAGCCTCCATACCCCATATGCTTGACTAAACTAATGTACATTATATGGTGTTTGCTTTTTCAATACAGGGTATTTTGCACAGGTTCATTTATATTTTCACACAAAAAAAACACCCTTTCATAGGATTCTGTATTTGCGTATCTGTAGTGAGAATCTTTAGTTTAGTATTTAATCTAAAGTTCTTCACAATTTTTCTCTTTCCAAGATCAAAGCAAAGATTTATGACTTTCTACTCACTTCTGTTCACGACAGTTGTGGTATGTAAGGCATGTAAGAGGAAGACATTTTAAAAGCGGTCTGTCGAATCACATGCTGCTCTGCCTTGTGTTTGTTTACTTTACTAAAAGATTGTGAACTAGGCCAAAAGTGACTTGGGCTTGAAGAAATAAAAAATATTAAATTGGGGGTGGTTTGTTTTAAACATGAGGGAATATTCAGTAATGTGAAAGGTCTGAGGTGTGTGTGTGTGTGTGTGTGTGTGTGTGTGTGAGAGAGAGAGAGAGAGAGACAGTATGTGTGTGTGTGTGTGTGTGTGTGAGAGAGAGAGACAGTGTGTGTGCGTGTGTGTGTGTGCGTGTGCGTGAATGCATCTTACACAAGGGGGAACTGAGGACAGCTAGGGAGCTGATCGTTAAGGCAGTTTTATATGTATTAATGTGAGCTCGGGCTGACAAAGGCAACGTTGTGTAAAGTGTGTAAAGGAGGTCTGTTATGGGCCTCAGCCACAGGGAGCTCAGCTTAACCTTGCTGCCATTCCCCTCCTGTTTTATCACCTCATAGCTGTGTCTTCTGCACATCACAGTTAACAATTTTATCATCTGGCAGCATGGATTCTAAGAGCATTTTGTTCAAAGGCACATTTTAAAAGGTGGTAATGCTTTGGGACATATTTTGGATGTGCACTTCACTTCTGTTTTTTACCAACCCCAGGTTTGATTCCTAAGGTAATCTTTGTTTTGTATCATGCACTTTTAACAGAAGTGCACACAGTTCAATATGTTTGTCTGCAACCAAATCTATACCGCCATGAATTTAACTGGAAATGAATGAAGTCAGTGGGTGCAGTAAATTTTGTTGACTTATTTTGTGTTGTTTTCTCAGTCTCTGTCTCTGAGGCTTAGCAGTACTGCAGGGGGCTCTTAAGAATGATTAGAGAATGCCTGAGTTGTTATTATATTTGGCCCAAAGAGAATTGGAAGAGTTTCCAGATCTGTGGCTCTTTAAGGGGTTGCATTCCCATGTACTCGACTGGAAAGTTTTCAGGAAAGCGTGCATTCGCGCAGTCTTCTTGGTTGAGCAATGGGTTTGCAGGCTCGCTCTTAGACCTTGCTTAGATCATCCTCCGAGCCTGGGAAAGAGATGTAATATAAGAGAGAGGAAACAGCAGTCCACCCCTCCCCCTTCCAGGCCTTCTACAGTCTCCAGAAAAAAACAGCACTTCACACATCTTTTCTGATCCCATCTTTTTAAGCCAATTTCTTTTTTAGCTTCTTCTTTTCAGCTTTGAAAAGCTGAACCTCATTATATTTGTATATAACTGGCTTCAATACAGGTGCAGGTGCAAGAAAGGTTTGACAGCATATGGTATAGCAGTAATCTCTCATATGCTTAAAAGGAGTCTTCGGGGGGCTGAGATACAGGGTCTCATCACTAGCAACATCACGGTAGGGGAGGGAGGTGATGAGTAGCCTGTGTTTGAGTGCTGTACCTGGCAGAGAAAAGGAACTGGACCAAGGCCGCCCCCACAAGAATACGCCCACACATCTCGGACCCTCACCAATCAGAGGTGTAAACTGGAGCAATGTGCAGTATTTTTATCTGGCCAGTTTATTTCAGAACCTCCTTGATTTCTGTTGTAATACTTCTCTTTTCAGGCTAAAATATTAATAAACAGGTAAGTGCATGCGGTTGAAGCCATATTACCTAAACACTTCAGCCTCAGCTCTCTGGATATGCAGGGTTTATAAACCAGTCTCAGCAGAGATGATGAGAGCATAATTTCTGTAAAGTTTAGCATGCTATCTGTTTCCTTCCATTTTGGCCCACCTCCATAACTCAGCAATGTTTTGATTCGTTTTTAAGGACACAGTGGCTTTTCTGAAGGTACGTTACCAAAAGACACTGTAATTAAATGAGCCTGCTTGTGGTTTCGGATCCGTGGGGTGTGAGTGCACCAAACGCTATGTGAGCCACACAGCGAGACGGAGGCACAGCCATCACAGTCTCGGCAGAAAGGCTTGGTATTCGAACATCTGCACTCAAAGCGGAGCTCCCTTGGGTCTGACTTCACTGTAGCCTCCTTGGAGCCTCCGCCGTAGCTTGAAGGGCAGCAGATATTCTGAAAAAAACACTAAAGATGTGTGTCACTGAACCATTACCACAGAACTTTACGACGACCCGTGTTCCTCCTCCATTCAGTTTATCTTTTAGCGGCTGATTTCTTTTTGAATGTCACACCCTGTACTTACAGGTGCATTTCCTTTCTGTTTACATGCATTGAACCACTTGGAAGCAATAAGTCAGACCAGTGATATGTAGACAAAAGTTTACTATCTGCTACATAGCCATCTTGATGATTCATTCATTTATTTGCTGTCCATTTCATTATTTTGATTAGACATTTTAAAGAATGCTCATTTGGGCTGTCAGTTTGTACCCAGAATTAGTTCTTTGTGGAGTAAACTGCCCCACAGTCTGAACTTGCATCCTGACTGTGACAGTGTTAACTGTGTAACCATACTGTGTAACAGCCAGCAGCTTTTCTCTGCTATATGTATAAGCAGGTCTCTGGATCAATAACCACAGCTCAGTTCAGTGACTGCAGAATAAAACATTTGGGAGTGACAGGACAACGATGCATTCCAATGTGGTAAAGAAAGGGGAAAGTGTTCAAGTAGAAAGTTTAAAATGGTTAGTTGCTTGACTTTCATAGTGGATGTGGAAAAGATCAGTGGAAATGCTATATGGAAAAAGTCAATAAAATGCTCTGTAGATAGTGTAGGAGAATGGAAATCTTAAAAAAAACTTAAAACATAAAGAAAAAAACAAAAGCAAAAAAAAAAAAATATGGAGCAGAATGTAAAATAGTATAACCAAAAAACCTTTAAAAAAAAAAACTTAATGTGTTTATCCCAAATCCCAAATATTTTTAAAGAGAAAAATAATAGTTTGTACTGCATTTGTGGGGAAATGACTGCCTTGCTAACTGGCCTACTCATTAGAACTGTTCACATGATACTGTTGCCACAAGTTAAAAAATTTGCTGCACTGCAATGGCACGCCATCACTTGGAACTGAATATGAATCTTTGTTCACTTCTCATATTTAATAATTACTCACTCCCAAGGCAAAGAAGCATAACATCTAGGACACGTATCTCCTAACAGCTATGTGCTTTGTACCAGCAGTAAGTTTGAGATGTTCCTCGTATTATTATTGCATCAATTGCAAGCCACACAGACTTGTTCTGTTAGAAGTGTATCTTAGTTCTCATCCCAGAAAGCAAACATCATGCTCACTGCCCTTTAAAAGAACTGGGGGGTCCAAATCTGGTGAAAAACTGGTTTTTAACCTCTTGCTGCCAAACGCCCCCTAGCGGTAACGCGGGCGTTACGGAAATTATTAAATTATACATTTCATTAATTTAATAATATATAATAAACTGCTCACCTCAATATTTTGATTAAATATCCTTAAGATATATCCATTCCTTCTGGGAAAGTGGTTTTTAAGCCCAAATGTCGAGATAAAACTTTGTAAATAACGTTGGAAACTCTGACCTAATTCTCAAACATGTATTGCAGCTTGATGTCACACCATAAACAATGTGCTGGTAAACTGTTCTGCTTAATTGTATTTCACAAAACTTTGGTTTGAAAAGTCATTATACCTTTAGGCTTCAAGAAAAAATACTTTAAAACTTTCATACGGCTGTACATGATTTTTTTCCAATTTTAAACCGACTTGTGCTTTTTTGCACTTGATTACGACTCGTTCGGCTGTGTTCAGTTTGGTGTTGTGAATCTCAGCCAGTTTCTGGAGTACCAATCCCGTGGCTTAGTATATGTTAGCCAGAGTGGTTTTGAACTTGTTTGCAGAGATCTATGCAAAACCGTCGTCAATTGGGTGTATTTCTTTGACTGATAGCACAATAGGCCTATCTGAAGTGGGAAAAACTGTCTTCGACCCGCCTCCACTCCGAGTATTATTTGCTTTCCATTGGGTTTTAAAACTGTCTGTCAAATATTCCAGCCAATAGCCAAGACTGTTATCTTTCAAACAAGCCCTCATACAACACAATGCCGTCGTAAATCAAGGAAATACAGCCCTGCGTATAAGGAAGAGGCAACCAAGCGTAATTATCTAACCAAGATGGCGCAGTGTTTTTACCTTGTATCGTAGCTCGCTACATTCCGTTTAGCAAAGCACAATTCATAAGGTAACTGCGCTGTTTATCTTTTTACTTTACAGTCTCTTTCATACAGTTTTTGGTTAGTTATGTCTAGGTTATTCAGGAGTTTCTCCGTGCAGCAGGTCCTAGCCGAAATATGGTTTTGCGGTCTCAGTGACGCAGAGTGATATAAGGTAACAGATTATTTTGCTGGTATACCAGTGCAAATTCACTGTTATGTATAAAACAAATCCCTCTGAATTAAATTAATATAGCTAACATTACTATATTGTAACAATGGCAAGCTAGCCAGCAAAATTACACATAGCAGCTAGCTATCTATTTGTGTCTGAGACAAGTAAATGCAACCCTGTGTAAGAGGAATTATCAAACCGAGATGGCGCAGTGTTTTTACCTTGTAGCGTAGCTTGCTACATTCTGTTTAGCAAAGCACAATTCACAAGGTAAATGCGCTGTTTATATTTTTACTTTACAGTTTCTTTCATACATAACAATGGCAAGCTAGCCAGCAAAATTACACATAGCAGCTAGAAATCTATTTGTGTCTGAGACGAGCTGTTCCGAGTTTCTTTTGAATGCAATGGCGTCTGAAGGGTTTGTTTTGTTCCACATGAGTAAATTGTTCTGTAAGCTGTACAGCAAGCTCTGCAGGTAAACAAATGAGCAATTTATGCATGACCTAACACGAGGGAGAGATAAAATGAGGATGAGTTTGTTGTTGTTGATTATTATGCAGGGGTTTATTTTATCTAGGGTGGACATTTGATTTTATATACCTGGACTAATTTCTGGCTAATGAGGCAGAGCTTTTTGGGGACCACGGCTAGGCTAGTTAGTTGTGTAATATGAAACACACCAAAAACACATCTAAATTAACTTTTATTGCTAATTATCAGATTTTATTGTAAAACTTAAAAAATAAATTATATTGAGACTTTTCTGGAACCTGGGCCATTTTGCACAATTTGGCACAATTTGTGCCAACTTTGGTAACCGAAATGGTTCACCTGAAATAAAGCTCTGTAGAATTTGAATGATTTGAGATATTGACACCATATCTTTAGCAGAGATAGGCAGCATATTGAGGAATCACAAAGAGGAGTTATTTCCTCCATAGCTATTGTAGCTCATCAGGTAAAAAATCTGAAATTTGAATTTAGGTACCCGTTTTTTGTTTTTTCACAATTTCTGTACGTAAATTGTTGTAGTTAAGTAGCAAGAAGTGTATGTATATGAATTATGACTACTTAGTCATAATAGTGCAGTTCTCTGTTTTAATAAAAGCTATGAACCATATTTGTAGCCTTTACAGTTTTTGAGATAAACAGCTTTGTTTGTCACTAGTAAAAACAGGTGAGAATTGGTATATTTTGCCCTTGGTATTAAGAGGTTAAAACATACTGAAATTGAATGCCACAAAAATAAATGTAGGCCTACTGGAGACTAGTCAAGAGGGGAAACGACTGAGACCACAGAGCTGTGACATAATACCAAACACTAAAGTAGCAAGCTATATTTTAATTAATCTGAATGAAGAAAACTATCAGGACACACACAAGGGGACAGACTTTTCTCTCACCCCCTCCAATCCTGATGACCTACCAACTGTATCAGTCAGACAGTCACATTCAGTCTCAATCTCGTGGTGTCTGTCACACTGCCATGCGTCAAGCAAGAAAGTTAGCTAGCTAACAGGATAATACCTATCATAGGAATGGTTATTTAGTGCACAGCTACAGACAACATGTTTAGCCAGCACATATCTCCCCTGTTAAAAATCCTCCATGAGCAGAAGAATTCTTAAGACTTTACCCCTTACTGAATTAGATTACCAAACCATTTAATGAGTAGATGGGAATGCATAAGATACAAAATTTATGATAAAAGGGAATTATTGTTATAGCTGTGATGCAATGCTAGGCTTTACCAACAGTAGTTTTTAAAACCATTGTTTAATGTACTGTGTTGTCTCCCCTGATATTAACTCTCTCTGGTTCTTGATTTCTTTGACAGTAACCTGTTGACTTCATATTCATGTAAGAAGACTTTTCCTGTTCTCTGCACGAGCATCTTCATACAGTCAGTGTTTTCCATTCAGTGGTGACAAGCTTGACACAGGGTTTGTAGCCTTGGGCAGCGTTCCATGCACATCAATCTGGTGAAAGGGCTTCCTGGAGAGGGACACAGAGAGATTTTAATGGAAACTCTCACCAAACGTTAACCCTCTCCATCGCAGGGGTTCTGCAATCTCCCACTGCTCTGAAATGCCTTTGAGCTAAGACCACTTTGATGAGCTACCCCAAACAACCACCCCACCACCACCACCCAGTGAAATATTTGTACATCGCAACAAATCAATACAACTGTCCTTGTGTCGTTTAGCCACGATCAGTCTTAAGACAGGCATTAGCCTACTTCATTATAAGAACGCTTTGCAAACGTACACCCGGGGAATTGGGTTAAAGTCAGATGACGTAGTCTAAAGCCAGGTCACTGTTAGGAGTTTATCTAACCAATAAACCAAACAAAAAAAAAACAGGCAAGAATAGAGATAGCAAGAGAGAGAGAGAGAGAGAGAGAGCAAGAGAGGACTGAGGAAGCAACAACTGCCAATAAAAAGATATCATAAAAGGAGTTAATTGAGCAAAAATGGGGGGACTCGGGGGCAGGCCGTGCGAGAGTGTGTCATTTAGGAAGAATTAGCCTAGTCAAGGCCCAGGAGTTGAAAGGGTGATGGTGGTGATGGGCTGAGCTGTGAGTGGCTGAGGATAGACCCGCAGTGTTTGTGCAGAGAGGGCGGCCAGCCGGAGTGGAAGGGGGGCAGGGACGGGGGTTCGGGCCTGGGAGACTGTAACTCATTGTAGCGAGAGTCTATTGGCCTGGGTGGTGAAGATCCTGAAGTCCTGGACATTCATCAACCTGCCGAGCAGCGCCGCCAGGCTGGAGCCAGGGCCCGGGCCCCCCCCCCCCCCCCTTCGTCTCCCCATCGCCGTGTCAATATGATCCAATGCAACTGCGCTGAGGCAACAGCCCCGAGGAGACAGACTCCGGTCAGTGCAAATAATCAGAGCGCTGACGCCCGGGCCCGCCGAAAAACGCGCCACGGAGCGTGGGGATCCCACAGGAAGCAAGGGGCAGAGCTCTCCCACCAGGGCCACGTCAGGCCTAATGAGATTAGGTAAAGATGTGGCATTTCTCACAGAGGGCCTTAACCCTCCTGTAACCCTTCTGCAACAGATGGACCAACGTACCGACGGCTGTGTGTGGGTGCCAGTTTGCGTGTTTGGGCGATCATGCACACATGTGCTCTTACACAAGTTATTCGGCACTAACTCGACGTGCTGGCGCTTGACTCCGAGACCTAAAGCTGGTGCTGCTATCTGTGCTGATAAGGTTAAGTTCGTGTTTCTCTCAGATACACTGAGACGGTTCTCTGGTAGTGAGGCATATCACTCTGGCCGGGGTCAGTCGGGTTTCAGCTATTCAGTTTCAGGAACTGAAGCAAATTTCAAATACATTTCAAAATCAGAAAATGAATCGGCAGAAGAAATCACTCTCTTCCAAAGGGCTTGCAATGAATCCAAAAGCATGTCACAGTTCAAGTAGCACTGCAGAAAAATTTACATTTCTACTATTCTTTTTTTAAATTTCACAGCAAAAATATCACAGTACAAAGTATTAAATCTTACGACCCGACGTTATACCGGAGAGGGAAACGTACATATAATTGTTACTGTTATTACTAATACAGCTAGACTTACTGTGAGCGTATTCAATAGAATTGATATGAGCATATCACATTTTTACTGTGGTGACCATTTCACGGTGGAAACATTTTTGAGATTTCACCTCACATGGACTCCCTGATTCCAAACCCTTCTGTTACACGTGTAAAATGGGATAGAGCTTTGCCAGAAATGTTTGTGTTCTTAAACTGCGATGAGAGTGCAGAGTGAGTGCTGAGACGGCGATGACACAGGGAGTACACACTGAGGGCGCAGTGATGACGCAAGGGGCGCACAGTGATGACACAGTAAGTGCATAGCGACGACGAGTTTTCAGTGACAGCACAGTGAGTATGCAGTGATAACGCAGTGAGGATGCAGTGATGCTGCAGCAAGAACATAGTGAATACATAGTGATATGCAATCAGGACTATAAACAGGCCGTTTGATACCTAGGGCCTGATTTACTAAGACCTTTAGCATGTGCTAAACCTTTTAGCACATGCAAAACGAATAATACAACCAATGATTGGTGCAAAACAAATACCATGACCAATCATTGGACAATTTATTGGTTTCCGTGTGCTAAAAGGTTTTGCACGCGCTAAAGGTCTTAGGAAATCAGGCCCCTAGTGTATTTTTTGCACCTCAGATACCTGCACAGCACACTGTTGCAGATTTCCATAGTAAATGTCCTTAATTGTTACATACCATGTGATTTGTTCTACATCCTAAATTACATTACACATGCTTCTATGTGCTTTACATGAGGTGCCCCAAACAGCAAGGCCATTTCCTGTCCCCTCGCTTACTCCATTTTTTCTGAACTATAAATGACTTCTCTTCCCCGACCAAGCAGCCTCAGCACTCTTGTGCATGTAGAAAGTGCTCTGGTTTATTCTTTTGGACATTTTGTTCAGGAATTCTCTGCAACAGCATTTCCTCGCCCTGCATTTAAACAGATGGTCTGAGGTCTGATGCTGTTGAGTTGATCGTGGCTAATGGAAAAACCCGCAAGCGCTGAGCGGAACTGCGACAATAACACAGTTATACTTTTTTTAACCATGATATATTGGTTTGATATATTGTAAGCCAACCCTCCAGTGTGTTGCTGTCTCAACACTCAACATTGTCCTACAGCAGACTGAACAGTGCTCTTGCCTCATAATGTAACTGTAGCTGAGTCAAAGTCTAAGTCATCTGTTTCTGAGAACAAATGTGGTCATCAAGACGTCATTAACAAAGGCCACATAATGCGTATGTAACATGAACGATGCAACAATTTTTCTCCTTTCCAAACACTTCCATGTTCACTAATTGCACAATTAGTGAACATGTTGAACACTTCGGGCTCTATTTTAATAAACCAAACGCAATGGTGAACGCAAGAGTAATCGCTTGGCGGTATCGCTCTGAGGGCGTGTCGGCGAGAAATTTGGTAATTTCATGACGGCAATCTTGGCGCATCTGATGGCGGTATTGCTAAAAGGCTGGGTTTAAATGTCCAAGGTGTGTCTCTATGGTAGCCAATCAAATAGTTGTTCTCATGCTTTTTAAAAAAAGCCAGTTGGAACGCAATCGCTCCATGCAATTTCATAATGAGCAACCCAAACGCACTGGACCGTCAACGACAAGAGCGATTTTCCGCACAGAAAATCAGACATACTTGCAACAGAAGTACAGACTAGGACTAGTAATTTATGGATCACAATCCACACCACCTCGTCTCCCAGAAGTTCGGAAGGCACGGGAGGAGGTGGCGAATGCATTAATTAGCCTACATGAGGTGATGTAGGCATAATTATGATTCAAATGGTAGGCTTATGATTCAACTGTGTCAATGTGTAATTTATATATTATAGGCTATTAGCCTACATGATCGCACGTTTCTTGTAAGCTGTCCTGTTTTATTCTAGTAGTTTAAATTAAAATTAATTAATTAATAATAATTATAGGCTATTTGTTCATTAAATGGAAGTGTAATGTTGGCATCACCTATAGACACTACATAGAACTACATGACGAATAAGTTGGCAAATTGCCAGAGTCTATTGCGTTGCCGCTAAGAGGTGGTTCCAGCGGATCATAACGCAATGGGTTTTCGTTGGTTCAAATTGTCACTGAGCCGAAAGTATTTTAGAACACGCCCCAGACAGCGCCACCCATCCCACTGCAGCGCAAGCGAAAGGATGTTATGTTGAGAATTTGTTGATCCTAGCGGTATTGCTGAGAAACGCCATAGCGCCAGTTTTAAGACGTTGATGCTGTCAACAAGCTTGCGTTTGACTATACCGTCCCCTTGCGCTGGTTTGAAAATAGAGCCCTTCATGTGTGCTACTGAAGTATTTTAGTATGGGAAATATCATTTAAAATCATTTTAAAATTAGAATACATAAATATTGTGACGCTCTCCTTTCCCATCCCCGTTGTGCTCCTTGTTTTACATTTTCCCTCATGGGTCGTGTTATTCCCTCCTGCTGGGGGCGGAAGGGTATGTTTTCGGTGGTGTGGGTGAGTTTGTTTGTTTGTTTGTGGGCAGGATTACGTAAAAACTACTAGACCAATTTGTGTGTAGTATAGTATGTGTAGTATGGGCCAAGGACGAACCCATTACATTTTGGAGCGGATTTGATCAGTGGTTTTCAAAATAAATATAAATATATACGCGTTTACAATGTTTTGCAATGGGGGCGCCGCCATGTTTAGTGATTCTGACCACTAGATGGTGTCAGGCAGTGAGGCAGTGAAACGTGGGCAGCAACTGAAGCCCACGAATAGTTTTTCTATTTTTGTGTAATAATTTTGGCCTTTTCGTTTAGTAAATAGAATATATGCCTTACATTGCCCATTCTTCTAGTCCTCAACTAGTCCTCAACTTTAAAGTTTAAAACCCCAGAGCATAAATAGTTTGCTCTTTCAGAAAAACTACATCTAGTCTGCTGGATACAACAGGAACAGCTCTACGTTCGACATTCGAGGTACTTATAAAAAATAAAAGGTAATAATAACCATATTATTTCTGAAAATAGTAGTATTACGCTACATGTTTCTGTTCACGTGAAGTGGTCCCTTTCTCTGTGTTATTGGTAGCCTAGCCGATTTGGGTAGTTGATGTAACTGACTATTCAGGGGAGTATTCCAGAAAGCGGGTTTAGTGAAAATTTTGAGTTTGCTAACCCTGAGATTAATTCAATTCAATCTCAGGGTTAGCAAACTCAGAGATTCCAGTAAACCCGTTTTCTGACATACCCCCCGATGTGATTGACCAGCGGAGTTCCGGTTAACGGATAGGCTATAGAAGTTCTTTCACCTATCTAACTAGCATTCTATCTGCCTATTCAAGCCATCATCAATTAACTGATAAGCTTAAATAGGCTAGCTAGTCAGGCAACCTCGCTAGCTAGAAGTAGCGAAGTTGGGTGTACTGGTTTAGGAAGGTGACCAAAATAGTAACGTTATTACAACGGCGTTCTAGGTTAGCTAGCCACACACCTTGTAGGCTTGTTACGCTTGGTAACGTTAGCCTAACCAGTATTAAATAACTTGAAAATGTATTGTTAAAGTGAATCAGAACTCTCATGGTTAACGTAGCCAATGTGGCTCCATTTTTTTTCTGTCTGTTGGTGCTGCAGGGAACTACCTGCGCACACAACAGAAAGGTAAAAAACGCTAGTTAGTTAGCTAGCTAAATATGGCCAATTGAACTCTGTTCACATTGTTAAAAGAACATTAGATGTACAAATTTAGATATAATGACATTAGCCTGGCTTCGCCAAGCCCAATTCGAAAAAGGTTAATGGGGTTTGACTGGAAACTCGATTCATTTTGGATTTCCAAGGGACCATATCAACGATTTCAGACCAAAATTATTCTGCACGGAATTGGATAGACCTACAACCAATCTGAGCAATGAAACGTGGGTTAATCATGTGGGTACAATCATCGTATTAGCCCTGCCCCATATTAGTTAAACGGTTGTGATTAACTGGGAATCAGTTTGAACGGGTGCTACCAGACTGATATGGGAGTGAAACAGAATGTGAGGTCACGTGATCAGGCTGGTAGCACCCGTTCAAACTGATTCCCAGTTAATTGTCAAAATGTATCTTTTATTGAGATTTTATTATACTCTAGGCCTACTAAATGATCTCTGATAGCCTACAAAGAAGGACAAATGGATCAAACACCATGCAAGATTACTGCTGTCAGTCCTGTCATATTTAACTAGTTTTCATTTAATTTTGACATGGAAAAATATTTACCCATACATACTCTGTCTGCCCATGGTATGAGCTTCCCCTGCAGAGTCAGTAGTAAAAGCACTTCAATAATCCCAACAAATCTTCAACACTAATTCCAACTGCTTATCAATGTACACCTGATTTTACGGTACATGCATCAACATTTCCCTCGTGCTGCAGGCAGGGCGTGTGTTTCCCTCTTTGTGTCATTCATTTCCCTTGCATTGTCTCCGCCTATCTCATTCCTTTCCCTGCTTGCATTCCTCACGCTCTCTGCTCTGTTAATCACTCTCGCATACATTCTCACGCTGCACGCAATCATTGCTCATTAACTCTCTTATATATTCTCCCGGGGTTCTTTCTCTTGTGCCAGTTCGTTACATCTCGTTGTGGAATTAACTTGTCTTGTCTCGCTTCTTGTTTCGAATTCTAGCCTTGTCTTGCCTTGCCCAGCGTATTACGCTGCCTGTTTTGTTCTGCTTGCTGTCATTAATGCATTGTTCTGTTTTGCATGTCTGCCAGCCTGCAGCTGTCCTAGCCCACTCCACGCAGTCCCTGTCTCCCGCATCCCGCTCCTCCTCTGCTACACCAGCCCAGGATTCTGCCACCATCCAGCCCCTTGCCTACTCCCACTCCCGTTCAACCCCCTGCTAATGCCATTCCAGGATCCAGTCCTGTCTTTAATTATCTCCCTATACTTATGGAGTTGTGGACGAAGTAATAAATTATTGAATTATTGAAATTCCTGTCTGTGAGTCGTGTGTTTGAGTCCAGTCCCTTCTCGGAATCATAACACATATAATACAGTAATGTGTAATCCCTCAACATAATATCCTGGGAAATAATAGTGTGATGAATTTATATTAATTTGGTGTGAAGAGTGTCTGAGCCTGCTAGCCACAATAAAAAATTGAACTTTGATCATAGATAAAAAACAGAAAAATGCAAGGAAAAGGCACCTTGTCTCAGGAATCATAGGTAATTTCCTACCTCATGAAGCGAGATGACAGCCATTGACAGTTCTGGTGCTCACACTCTGCTTGCCTGCTGCGTGCGGTGTAAACTGCAAACACTCAGACAACATGCTGCTAACACTCTGCTTAGACTTAGTTATGAGTTGAATTAATACTGACCATTTTACTGTGTATATCAGCAGATAGTAGTTTTAGAATTCTTTGGAGCTGGTTTGTGAGACTACTGGAAGATTCCTAACCTGGTGAGAAAGAAAATCAACAAGAGACACTACAGAAATCTCACAGACCTGGGTGATCACTCAAAAGGGAAAAATATGTATGGTCACATGGGAGCAGTATGAAAGAGACCATTGATTATTATTACTTACAAATTTATTACATATGTTCTCCTGATTAGCAGCTGGTGGCACTATAAGTCAATTGAAATTGGATCTAATATTTAAACAATGAAAACTTGACTTGATGACTCACTAAATTAACCTTTTTAATTTTTTCATTTAGGAAAACACTTTAAGTGGTACATTTCCTACAACAATTCACCAAATTTGCACAAAGTTTAGCATAGACAGTATTTCCCACAGAATTTTCTGAAATTGTGGTGGGTGGACCCTGAACTGTCTAGGGGGGTCTGAGACTAAGACTAGATCCACAATTGTTTGTTATTGGAACATGGGGAATGGAACATGTGAAATCAATACAATTTTGGTATACAATTTTTGGACTTTTTTGGATAGACAGCTAGCTAACATGCACAAACGTAGTCTGATGAAAAACTTTCATAAAGTTATGGTCAGCGTACAAGTAACCTGCAGCCCTGTCTTAAGTGGGACTGAACTTGAAAACTAGCCTACAATAAAAAGAAATAAATAAAAAAACAAGTTCAATAAATACTTGTTTATTGACAAGAAAGCCTCTGAATCTGATTGGCTGGCTATTAAATGTTTGCTACCTTGATTCTTCCTCTTCGTCTTCTCTAGGCTATGTCTTTTCTTAGTAAAGTACTTTAAAAAGGTAGATGCTGTTCTATGACATGGAAGCCAAACGAGAGATGGTTAAAAACTGAGAGACTGCAGGGAATTGGGGAAACCATGTCCTGAGCACAACAGGTTGCGTTACATTGTGCTGATATCTCCCTTGAATAACGTCTGTATTATCTTCCATGAGATATACATAAACATATACATATACATAATATACATAAACTAGTCTACATTTTATTTAGCTTTTCTTTAGTTTTAGTCTTCATGAGGAGATACAGCCTCTGTCTTGGAGATGCACACGCGCATTTGTGTGACTGTGTATGCATGCGCGTTTGTGTGTAAGCAGGGGGAAGGGGCAGTGAGCATAGTGATGAGAGTCAGACAGGTGTTTTTTGAAGCGACAGGGCTACAGTACACATATACAACTATTTTTATTTTTGATATCTTTTTTTGATCAATTTGAAACTGGCGGTAGAAATTACACTGCGGCACGCCGCCACAATTTAATACATTAATGTGAAACTGATAGAGCATGTCTGACGTGGCATTATACACCTATTACTTTTATAGTTGTTATGTCAAAAGATGGCTGAATGATAAACAAATGACCTTGATGAGGGTGTGGCTTTTAACTTGAATCATAAAATAAAAAGACTTCATAAATCAAAGACAGCCTCCCTGATGGTGATGGAGAGCTCGTATTAATTTAAAAATTAACAATTTATTAATCCTCTATTCATTTATAAATTATTTATTAAATTCAGACAATGAGTTAAATTAATGAGTTAATCCTTTTAAATAATGAGCAATTACGACGTAATATATTTTCACTACACCAAAAGTAGATAAATGAAGGGCTGTGTCTTCCTAAATAAAGCTTAATGAATGGCTGTATTTCCCTGTTTTACTCTGGAGATTCCATCTAACTTAATGGTGGTGACATTTTTTCACCAGAACTGTAGTGGCTAACTTGCCAGCGAGTGACGTTAGCCTCTCGAAGAGCGGCTTCCAGGATTAGTAGTAACACCCAGTCCCTCCGTTTGTATTCAGTTGGAGTGGCAACCTGTGACTGGCGTTGTCTGACACCGAACTGTAAGCCCCTGGCCGTTGTAGTCCACAGTAAAGCTTGGTGCCTGGAACATGCACAGTAGTTTGGGGTTATAGCTCTCACTACAGGTAGAGAGTTGGCTGAGAGCTCATTTTAATCAGGAGGACAGCTACTCTTATACAAATAAACATAATTTTCAGTGGAATTCCCCTTTAAAAGCCAGATTTATTATTTTTCTTCACAAACATAGTGAAAATAACTCACCACACTAAGTTTGTGAGATAACTCTGTTTACTTGTAAGCCCAAGTTAAGGATGAATGTTTTGGTTGTTATCTATGGAATAACAAATGTAATGAATAATAACAGGCAATGTAATGTGCCAAAGGAGAATTTTCCACATTTTAAAGTGGGTTATCTGTTTGCTTCATGGTTTTAAAGCAAAGTACACAATAGTTGTCTCCCTCTCTTTGCCTGATAAATCCCAATTGTGCATGTAAAATATGGAGTTTCAGCAAAATTCCCCTCAAAAATGTGAAAACAGGTCACAAAGATTCATGAGGTAATGTTGAAACAGAGGAACTCCTGCAATACAGATTAAGAAATTGGAACTCCCATGGGGCATCCTGAAGGGAGGGGAGGGGAGGGAGCAGAGGTAATGACAACAGGGAGATTCCAGCCAAAAGGTCCCCCCTGCAGTCTGGACCCTAAGAGGATCAACTTAATACACCTGCTGATGGAGAAACCTCACACTCTCCCTCTGATCAACACCTCCCACTGCTAACCTAGCTGAGAAAGGACTACCCAGCCTCTCTGCACAAATACCAGAGTCTGACACAGATAGGGCATAACGTGGCTCAACTCTGTGTTATTCCTTAAAGAATTAACATTTGTATCAGCAATCAATTGTTTTATTGTTTTAGGAGTTATCTTAAGATAATGGGTTTTGCCAATTTTTTTGTTTGTTTGTTTTCTTTACACCATTGATAATCTTTCAAATCAATGTAAATGTATCTGAATCAAAATAAATTAGTCTAGTTAACCCCTTCACGCAGATGCTTAGTGGCAAAGATGCCGGCGCCAAGATTTTCAGACATTCATTGCCCCTGCAACAAAACTATGAGTGGAAACAACAAACTCCTTGTTTTAGCGTTAGTACACGATTCTGCCAAATATGAAGTTTCTAAGTGTCACTATTCTCCTGTATCAAGTCCATTTAACAAACAACCCCCCAGTCTCGTCTGCAACTATGCTTACCCATGTGTGACATAGTGCACAATATGTGTCTATGTGTGAGATCATAAATATATTTCTTCATCATATAAAATTAGTATTCCGTCATAGCAACAAGATAAATCCAACAATAGCCTGATCGTATGCCAAAAAAGCTGTGAAAAGCCCTGCTCACTCAAATGCAAAATCTACATGTGAAATTCTTGTGTAATTATACCACATCATTCTACTATCAATATCTGCTACTATATATTAAATAAATATTCAATCCCACCATTGGTCTTACGCATAGAGATGTCCCTTTCAAAATTCAGTGGTCATTTATTTCTGGGACAATCCGTGTGAGAAATAAACAACACTTTATAACGCTATTACACTGAAACATTGATGCGCAATACCCCCCACACTTTGCAAATCTCTCTCATTCATTCCAGTTCATTCTGGTTTCAATGACGATTCTTTTAACCAATATAGGACATTAGCAACTGTGCTTGCAATGTCTTATTGGATGCTTTGAACAATAAATTACAGCCGGGCATAACAGAATTTCTAGTTTTTTCAGTTGAGTTTTACACAAGCAACTTAGAATGTATATTTGCTCACCGATGCATAATAGTACCTGTTATTTTCACAAGTTTTTACTAATTTACTAACTCGTCAGTAAGGCAATAGAAAAATCCTTGCGTACTTTCATGGATTTTTAGAGTGTCAGAACAGAAGATACCATAGTTACCAAGATACCATGATACATTTTGAGTGCATTTCACATACTGTAGTGTCAGCGTTCATAGGTGGCTCAGTCATGTTTGATTTACGCTGAAGCTAGAACGTTTGCCAGCATTTTCCTGATGATGGAATATTATTTCATTGGAATCCTATCGTACATAATAGAAATTGTATGGTGTAGTATCTGCCTGGGAAATACTTATCACTCAGGGAATGGAAAATACTCATTCAAATTTACTGTGCATATATGCTAGATGAATGTATAATTTTCCTTGGAGTGAGTATGAATGTGTATTTGCTTTATAATGGACAAAACATATTTTATTAATTTTATGATAATAAAATAATTTATATTATTTATAATATTTTATTTATTAGGTTTTGGATAGGTATACAGTATAGATACAGTATTTATCCCCATATACAGATGAAAAGGTAGTATTCCCCACTTGAAAATGATGCAAAAAATTAGTTTTATTAGCCAAAACAGTTGATTTGTAGTTCAATTATTATTTTATAATTTACAGCAGTGCACAATTTAGTCATTTTGGATACATTTGGAGACAAGAAGGGACAGCGGGGTACACTGTATATATTTTGCATCATAGATCTATAGTAGTTATGCATATTACCCACAGATTTTGCACACTTGTGGACAAAGAGTTTCTAATCCAGGAAATGTATAGTTTTACCTGTTGCACACATGTAGCTCTCAGTATTTCATTGCAAACTTGCAAAAAAAGAATTATTGAAATTATGTACAAACCCCAATTCCAAAAAAGTTGGGACAGTGTATAAAATATATATAAAAACAGAAAGCAATGATTTGCAAATCCTTTTTGACCTGTATTCAATTGAAAACAGTACAATGACAAGATATTTAATGTTTTAACTAATCAACTTTATTGTTTTTTGTAAATATACACTCATTCTAAATTTGATGCCTGCAACACATCCCAAACAAGTTGGGGACAGGGGCATGTTTAACACTGTGTTACATCACCTTTCAATTTAACAACACTCAAGTAATCTTTTGGGAACTGAGGACACTAATTGTTGTTTTGAAAGCGGAATTTCTTTCTAATTTTTGCTTGATATAATACTTCAGCTGCTGAACAGTCCGGGGTCTCCATTGTCGTATTTTGCGCTTGATAATCCACCAGACGTTTTCAGGGAGACAGGTCTGGACTGCAGACAGGCCAGTGTAGCACCCGCGCTATCTGACTACGAAGACCCGCTGTCTTGCTGAAATAAGCAGGGACGTCCCTGAAAAATAAGTCGTTTAGATGGCAGCATATGTTGCTCCAAAGTGCATATGTACCCTTCAGCGTTAATGGTGCCTTCACAGATGTGCAAGTTACAGATGCCATGGGCACTAACACACCCCCACACCATGACAGATGCTGGCTTTTGAACCTTGCATTGGTAACAATCGGGATAATGCTTTTCCTCTTTGGCCCGGAGAACACGACGTCCATTATTTCCAAAAACAATTTGAAAGGTGGACTCGTCAGACCACAGCACACGTTTCCACTGCATCAATCCATCTGAGATGAGCTTGAGCCCAGAGAAGTCGGCGGCATTGTTGATATACGGCTTAGGCTTTGCATAGTAGAGTCTTAACTTGCATTTGTAGATGCAGCGATGAACTGTGTTTAGTGACAACGTTTTTCTGAAGTATTCTGGAGCCCATGTGGTTATATTAATTACGAAAGCATGTTGGTTTTTATTGCAGTGCCATCTGAGGGATGGAAGGTCACGGGCATTCAATATTGGTTTTCGGCCTTGCCCATTACTCACAGAGATTTCTCTGAATCTTTTAATAATATTATGGACAGTAGATGGTGAAATCCCTAAATTCCTTGCAATCATGTGTTGAGAAACGTTGTTTTTAAACTGTTGGACTATTCGCTCACACAGTTCTTTGCAAAGTGGCGAACCTCGACCTATCCTTGCTTGTAATTGCCTTCGTGGATGCTCCTTTTATACCCAGTCTGTAAGAGGGGGAGTGTAAGTATGTGTAAGAGTGTAAGTAGGGGAGTATGTTTTTTATGTGCATGCTAAAGGTTAGATATGGGTCTATAGTAACACCTAGGTCTTTCACAACTGAGTTTGGAACAACTAAACAACCATCAAAATTTAAAGTAGATGTACACAATTTCTCCCTTTGTTTTTTTGGACCTAAAACCAGCATTTCGGTCTGCTCTGAGTTTAAAAGCAGGGAATTGGAAAGCATCCAAGCTTTAATATCTACCATACAAGTCTCTAATCGAGATAGTGGTAGTGCCACACCGGGTTTCATGGAAATGTATATCTGTGTATCGTCCACATAGCAGTGAAAATCTACCCCATGTGCCCGAATAATATCACCAAGCGGTAGCATATATAATGAAAAGAGTACTGGACCTAGCACTGATCCTTGTGGAATACCATATCTGAACAAAAACATCTCCGACATAAAAAAAGCCAAGTTACTCACGCATAGCCTACAGAGCGCTGTCTATAAGTCCTTAATTCCAACTTGAAAAAAACTAGGCCTGCCTTTAAAAGTATTGATATCAAAATGTGGCCAAGTTACAACTAACAATATTGCCTATAGTAGCTCACACTAAATAAACTAGCTCTATTCCAAAGCAATGCTATCCAAACTTTCTTAAATTGTTTAATGCAACTTGGCCCTGTGTTTCTTCATCTTAGCATATGAAGTGCCTCATGGAACAACCTATGATTTCAATTAATGTTTTTAACAGTTGACGAATAATTATACTCCAGAAAGGATATGGTTATACTTTGTTGGCAAGTTTACTTTTCAAAATGTACAGGTTTTAAAATCTGCTACAGATTTCTTTACAATTCACAAGCAGACATTTATACCAAGAAACATCATGTACAATAGAGAAAGGGGGGATGAATAAATAAATGCAGATAAAAATAAGTAATATTTTTAAAATAGCGTACATATAGCATTTTTACAAACGTATCCAGACATGTTTGTGGGTCAGATGATGGAAAATAAGTAATAGTACTAATTTTCTTAACATAATAATAGTTATATTTGCGAACAGAATTTTGTGAACACAAGGATATCTATGCTCTGTAGGACCACACAGGTTTTGATAGAAATCCAAATATTTCAAATAAATAAATCAATAAATAATAATAATAATAATAATAATACATTCTATTCATTCTGTGCTTTTCATAGGCCCAAAGCAGTGGATGCAGACAATTATTCAAACATGCCCTATAGTGTAGTAATTTTTCTGTTTAATTTCTAAGTGCAACACATCTGAATCAGAGTATTTCCACTATAAATTATTCTCATTTTGCAGTTTGTTGTGGAACATACAGTTTCATTGACCACATTCTCTTGAGATGGTAGGATGAAGAAACACAGGGCCAAGTTGCATTAAATAATTTAGGAAAGTTTGGATAGCATTGCTTTGGAATAGAGCTAGTTTATTTAGTGTGAGCTACGATAGGCAATATTGTTAGTTGTAACTTGGCCACATTTTGATATCAATACTTTTAAAGGCAGGCCTAGTTTTTGCAAGTTGGAATTAAGGACTTATAGACAGCGCTCTGTAGGCTATGCGTGAGTAACTTGGCTTTTTTTACGTCGGAGACGTTTTTGTTCAGATATCACTTATTTTTGGTAGCTAACTAATGATGAACAAGCATGAAGATAATGACATCGAGAGAGACATGCATACAGAATAGTAGCCTACATGCCTATTGGACGATTCCAAATAAATGCTTGCAGACATTCGCATAACCATAACGCCCTCTACTGATGAGAATGATAACATTTCTCCCACAATTACATTAAAAGAGTTTGTAGATGAGCTGTATTTAATGTCTAATGGAATACAATGAACAGCACCACCTGAACTATGGATCATGAAGAAGCATGTAAATTAATTAACCAAGTCTATATGGAGACATGCATGCACAATAGGCTAGATGCAAACACATTGTAGCTGAAAGAAATACATACAGCCTAAAATATGGAAATACAGTTGTAAAATAGGCATATTAGTATTCTATAGAAATAACGTTAGGCTATTCAACACTGGCTTGTCGGATGCGTAACTCCAAGCTTCCATGTCTGGGCTACGAGTTGCCGAACTTCATAAGCACAGCATAATACCCTCGCAGTTTTTTTTTTTTTTTTGAAGGTAAAAAAAGCTTGTACCTTTTTAGCTTATACCTGCTTCCTGACTAGCAGCTGACTGACGTTTCTCTGGCAAAACTAACGTTGGCTAACAAGCTTAATTGGACAACGCATATTTCCCAGGAATCTTAGCCAGCAAGAAAACAATAGATACTAAGAAAGTAGCCTACCAGAGATTATTCTTCTGATTATAATTATAATTTAAAATGTTTGCAGTAAGATACATTATCTGCAGAGTATCGTAGACTAGAGCAATGTTCGGAAGCTATAGTAATTTTTTTAAAGTGACTAACCATGAATCATATATGTTTAGGTTTATATTTTGGTTTGTATCGTATAGATCCTACCAAGTCTCCTGGAAGGGTTCCGTCTCTGCTCCCCATCCCCTGTCTACAGGAGTCCCACAGGGAGGGCGTGGTCCTGGACGACCGGCTGGACTTCAAAGAGCACATCAGGGCGACGGCACGGTCCTGCAGGTTCCTCCTGTACAACATCAGGAGGATTCGACCGTACCTGACCACCTACTCCACCCAGCTTCTTGTCCAGACCATGGTCACCTCACGCCTGGACTACTGCAACTCCCTGCTCGCAAGCCTACCGGCCTGCACCATTCTGCCTCTTCAACTGATCCAGAATGCAGCTGCCCGGCTTGTGTTCAACCTCCCGAAATTTTCCAATGTAACCCCCCTGCTGAGGTCACTCCACTGGCTGCCAGTTGCAGCCAGGATCAGGTTCAAAGTTCTGACCCTGGCCTACACTGCAGCCAATAGGACAGGCCCCGCCTACCTGCAGGACTTAATCCAGAACTATGTTCCTGTTCGACCACTTCGCTCTTCTACAGCAGGGCGACTGGCACTTCCCCCCCTCCGTGTCAAAGGCTCTCACTTGTCCCGACTGCGGAGTTTTTCCACATTAGCTCCTCAGTGGTGGAATGAACTTCCCATTCCCCTACGTTGTACTCCAACCCTGCCTGCATTCCGTCGAGGCCTGAAGACACACCTCTTCAGACTCCACCTTGACTGATATCCTCACCTAGGAATATCAGTTCCCTGTTTACTAGTTCCCTGTGTTTTCCTGTCTGTTTATTATAGTTTATAATAGTATTTGGAATGGAAGTGTGGTGTTGCTGATTTGCCCACAGCTTACTGTGAACTACAGTCGACATTCATTGCTAGGGATAGCTGCTACATTATGCGAAGGATGTGCTTTGCCTTGTCTGTTCTGTAGTGATCTTGATGATGTCTCTTTACGCACTTACTGTACGTCGCTTTGGATAAAAGCGTCTGCTAAATAAATGTAATGTAATGTAATGGAGTTTTATAAATCCGATGTCTTAAGGGATTGCAGTTTATAGTAGGCTATCGTCAATTCTTAATGTATTATCGTAAATTCTTAATTTTCCTAGTAGTTAATTTTATGGTGACATTGTGTTCTGTGTGAAAAGGATAAACTGAACAGAGCTGAAGTGAAGAAATGAATGAAGACATAATAAAGAAATGTTGGCCGAGGCGGGCGTTGAAGGTTCGGTTTACAAAGAGTCAGACATGACCACAGCTGAAGAGGATAGCAGGCTCCACACAGACAAATTTTTTTGTTGGCATTTGTGTGAGATTAAAACATGTAGCCAATGGCATTTTTACATTAATGCAAGAACGCAATGTTAACCAGATGATATTCTGCGTTGAAACTTTTTTCTTTGCTTGACAAATGGCCATGGGATGCCTGTTCCCATAACGTTAGCTAGCCTATTGCATTACTGTCGTGGTGTCCAGTGACTGAATTGTTTAACAGGCTACAAGTGAACAGTTAATATTGTAAACGTGTCTTTGCCTTTGCAATAAAAAAACATTCTTGCATGAGAAAACCAGAACATGTGCACACTGTTTGAGTCCAAAATAAAATTACACTCTACATTATCTGCAGAGTAGCGTAGCCTAGGCTAGAGCCACATTCGGAGGCTATTGTTTTTTTAGTTTTTTTTTTTAAAGTGACTAACCCTGAATCAGATATGTTTGGGGAATTGAGTGCTGCTACATTGGAGTTCACCCCAGTGGGTGAGAGGGTCGCCTCCCTATGCCTAAGGGTTATGGGGGGGGGGTGGAAACTCTGACTGTTGTCTGTGCTTATGCACCGAACAGCAGTTCAGAGTATTCGGCCTTCTTGGAGACCCTGAATGGAGTCCTGCATGGGGCTCCTGTAGGGGACTCCGTAGTCCTGCTGGGAGACTTCAACGCGCATGTGGGCAACGATGGAGACACTTCGAGGGGCGTGATTGCGAGCGGTGATCTGAACCCGAGCAGTGGTTTGTTATTTGACTTCTGTGCTAGTCATGGATTGGCCATAACAAACACCATGTTCGAACATAAGGTTGCTCATAAGTGTACATGGTACCACAGCACCCTAGGCAGAAGGTTGATGATCGATTTTGTTATTGTATTATTGGATCTGAGGCCGTATGTATTGGACACTCGGGTGAAGAGAGGGGCAGAGCTGTCTACTGATCACCATCTGGTGGTGAGTTGTGTCGGGTGGCCGGGGAAGCCTCTGGACAGACCTGGTAAGCCCAAACGTGTAGTGCGGGTGAACTGGGAACGTCTGGAGGAGGCCCAAGTCTGGGAGACTTTCAACTCACACCTCCGGCAGAGCTTTTCTGGCATCCCTGTGGAGGCTGGGGACATTGAACCAGAGTGGACGATGTTCAAAGCTTCCATTGCTGAAGCTGCGGCTGGGAGCTGTGGTCTCAAGGTTTTAGGTGCCTCAAGGGGTGGTAACCCTTGAACATCCTGGTGGACACCGGTGGTCAGGGAAGCCGTCCGACTGAAGAAGGAGGCCTTCCGGGATATGTTATCCTGGGGGACTCCGAAGGCAGTTGCAAGGTACCGACAGGCTCAAAGGACAGCAGCCTCAGCCGTGGCAGAGGCAAAGCAGCGGGTGTGGGAGGAGTTCGGAGAAGCCATGGAGAAGGACTTTCGGTCGGCACCAAAGCGGTTCTGGAAAACCGTCCGACACCTCAGGAGGGGGAAACGGGGAACCGTCCAAGCTGTATATAGTAAGGATGGGACGCTGTTGACGTCAACTTATAAGGTGATAGGGCGGTGGAAGGAACACTTTGAGGAACTCCTGAACCCGACTAACCCACCCTCTATAGTAGAGGCAGAATTGGAGGAGGATGGGGGATCAACATCAATCTCCCTGGAGGAAGTCACTGTGGTAATCAAACAACTCCACAGTGGCAAAGCCCCGGGGGTTGATGAGATCCACCCAGAAATGCTGAAGGCTCTGGGTGTTGAGGGGCTGTCATGGATGACACGTCTCATCAACATTGCATGGAAGTCAGGGGCAGTACCTAAGGAGTGGCAGACCAGGGTGGTGGTTCCCCTGTTCAAAAAGGGGGACCAGAGGGTGTGTGCCAACTACAGAGGCATCACATTACTCAGCCTCCCTGGGAAAGTATACTCTAAGGTACTGGAAAGGAGATTCCGGCCGATAGTCGAACCTCAGATTGAAGAGGAACAATGCGGATTCCGTCCTGGTCGTGGAACAACGGACCAGCTTTTTACTCTCGCAAGGATCATAGAGGGGGCCTGGGAGTATGCTTATCCGGTCTACATGTGCTTTGTGGATTTGGAGAAGGCTTATTGTGGAGATATTGTGGGAGGTGCTGTGGAAGTACGGGGTGAGGGGGTCACTACTCAGGGCCATCCAATCTCTGTACGCCCAAAGCGAGAGCTGTGTCCAGGTTATCAGCAGTAAGTCAGACTCATTCCCAGTGGGGGTTCGCCTCCGCCAGGGCTGCGCCTGTTTGTGATATTCATGGACAGGATCTCAAGGCGTAGTTGTGGAGGAGAGGGGTTGTAGTTCGGTGGGCTGAGGATTGCATTGCTGCTTTTTGCAGATTATGTGGTCCTGATGGCACCATCAGTCTGCGACCTTCAGCACTCACTGGATCGGTTGGCAGCCGAGTGTGAAGCGGCTGGGATGAGGATCAGCACTTCTACATCTGAGGCCATGGTTCTCAGCAGGAAACCGATGATTTGTCTACTCCGAGTAGGGAATGAGCCTTTACCCCAAGTGAAGGAGTTCAAGTATCTCGGGGTCTTGTTCTCGAGTGAGGGGACGATGGAGCATGAGATGGGCCGGAGAATTGGAGCAGCCGCACCGTTGTGATGAAGAGAGAGCTGAGCCAGAAGGCAAAGCTCTCGATCTACCGGTCAATCTTCGTTCCTACTCTCACCTATGGTCATGAAGGGTGGGTCATGACCGAAAGAACGAGATTGCGGATACAAGCGGCCGAAATGGGTTTTCTCCGGAGTGTGGCTGGCATCTCCCTTAGGGATAAGGTGAGAAGCTCAGTCATCCGTGAGGGACTTGGAGTAGAGTCGCTGCTCCTTTGCGTAGAAAGGAGCCAGTTGAGGTGGTTCAGGCATCTTGTAAGGATGCCACCTGGTCGCCTCCCTAGGGAGGTGTTCCAGGCACGTCCAGCTGGGAGGAGGCCACGGGGCAGACCAAGGACCAGGTGGAGGGACTATATCTCCACCGTGGCCTGGGAACGCCTTGGGATCCCCCAGTCAGAGCTGGTCAATGTGGCCAGGGAAAGGGAAGTTTGGGGCCCCCTGCTGGAACTGCTACCTCCGCGACCCAACTTTGGATAAGCGGTTGAAGATGGATGGATGGATGGTAAAACATTCAATATCTTTTCTTTATATTGTTTTCAATTAAATATATGTAAAATTGGGGTTTGTATGAAGGACATATTAAATTCAACCTGGTCATGTTTGAAGAATTAAAACTTTACTCACTTTCAAGGTAATTGTGGCTAAATAATGCTCCATGAAAATGCTTCAAGTATGGTTTTTCCATATAGCCCTGTACTATCTTGAGCCACAGCATAACTGTTGTCCTGGGCTAGCTTCCAACACATTTTTCACTAGCAGTTTTTTCACACTTTTTTTAGCCCAATGCTACCTAAACCCCAGGCTAGCTATACTTTTGGGCTAGCTTCCAAATATTCCATGCTAACATTCTTTAATTTGGGGATAACTAGGGGATCTGGGGATAACCCTTTTTGGTGAGATCTGCAAAATAATTCACAGTTCTCACCCAAAAGCATGTGTGTGTGTGTGTGTGTGTGCGTGGTCATATAATGTGACCAATACATTACACACTGAAATAGAGTAATCCTGTTTGTTGACTGAGACATACACCAAGAATCTCAAGAAAAAGAAAAGCTAGTATTTTTCATTTCCCTATAGGAAGCTGTCGTATAACATCATAAAAATTATTTAAAACATAATTGTGATTTTGTAATGAATCAAACTAATTTGAAAGGTGTACATAGTTGACATTTTCTTCAGTCAGAAAAATACTTTTTTGGTTTCTATTGAGGGTTCAATTGCAGGTACATCAGTCAGATTACTGAGTCTAATTGGTTGAAATGATTTTTAGCACACGGTGTAAGCCTGCCTCTTATGATGTAATACTCTACACTGTACGTGCTGGGGTCTGGCATCCATCACAGCTCCTGGCTAGGCACTGGATATCATTAAATAAATGCTTACATTATAATGTAAAAATATGCACTGGACGATCATGCTTCGAAATCATGATGTTTATATTCCTGGCATGGGACCTTCATGGACATGCTGTTTTACTGTAGTTTCCACTTCCTAATGAATGGTTCTACTGTGCTTCCTTGTTTACCAATATTGAGGGTCATTTACAATATAAGTGGAATTAAATTAGTTACGAGCTATCAGATGACATTATGAGCCATTCAAAGTCTTGAGGCTATACAGAGGAAAAAGACCCCAGGACACATATCTTCTGCTCTTTTCAGCATGCTTTCCGCAACACGCAAAAGAATAGCACTGAGCTATTCCACCACAACTCAAGCAATAAAGCCACTAACAGGCCCAGTGGCCAATTGCTAGGTAATTGCAACTTTCTCAAATATTAAAGGCACCCTATGTCTCACAGGCCACAAGGCTTTCCTTCAGTCTTGTTGAGGGTGAAATGTGGAGGTGTACCTTGAGGGAGTACACAGTGGGTGATAAAATGTTCACAGTGTCTGGAACTCAGCCAACGGTTATCAATACAGCCTGCAGGCCAGCTAGGACACGTTTATAGCTGTAATCAGAATAAAATTAAGGTGGACCCTTCAAATGATATGTAAGTTTTGGGGGGTCATTTTCAGACACTGGACACGTTTCCACCCTGTGAGAAGTGTGAGCTTTGGAAAAGGAAATACTGAAGAATGTTTTACAAAAACATAGCTGCTGCCTTTTCAGTCTTTGGCCAGTCAATAGAAAGTATGAAGCTTTTAATGGAAACAGCTGAAGCACCATACCTTACATTTAATAAGTGTATAAATTGTTTATAATTAATAGGTAACATAAGTCTGGTTTACATTATGAATAACAGTTGATTGGCTTATACCTGCATCCCAGCAAGCAAGTGCACAGTGACCAGTATCTGTGCAGCAGTAAAATCATCAACCCATTTTCACAAAAAATGAGTATGAATGCAAGTGGTCTCATAGCATCTCACAATATGTCCTGGCTTATTGTTAAATGTGGGCAACTGTTCAATGTTGAGAAAATGTTTATCCTTTCAGCAATCAGAGGCCACATCCAGGGGGATACTGATGCAAAAAAGGTAGAGAAACCCTGCTCAACACAGTTCATTTAGATGGTAGGTATGCCATCCGCCAAGTTACGGCTTGGTGGGGCATGCCCTACACATATATACAGCACAGAGAGTTTGGCAATTTTGAGTTCCCTCCATTTACACATTACATTCATTTAGCAGACGCTTTTATCCAAAGCGACATACAATAAGTGCATACAGAGACATCATCAAGATCACTACAGAACAGACAAGACAAAGCACATCCTTCCCATAATGTAGCAGCTATCCCTAGTAATGAACATTGACTGTAGTTCACAGTAAGCTGTGGGTAAATCAGCAATACTACACTTCTATTCTAAATACTATTATAAACTATAATAAACAGACAGGAAAACACAGGGAACTAGTAAACACAGGGAACTGATATTCCTAGTTAGAATATCAGTCAAGGTGGAGTCTGAAGAGGTGTGTCTTCAGGCCTCGACGGAATGCAGGCAGGGTTGGAGTAGAACGTAGGGAAATGGGAAGTTCATTCCACCACTGAGGAGCTGAGGTGGAAAAACTCCGCAGTCGGGACGAGCGAGAGCCTTTGACACAGAGGGGGGGAAGTGCGAGTCGCCCTGCTGTAGAAGAGCGAAGTGGTCAAGCAGGAACATAGTTCTGGATTAAGTCCTGCATGTAGGCGGGGCCTGTCCTATTGGCTGCAGTGTAGGTCAGGGTCAGAACTGTGAACCTGATCCTGGCTGCAACTGGCAGCCAGTGGAGTGACCTCAGCAGGGGGGTTACATGGGAAGATTTCGGGAGGTTGAACACAAGCCGTGCAGCTTCATTCTGGATCAGTTGAAGAGGCAGAATGGTGCAGGCTGGTAGGCTTGCGAGCAGGGAGTTGCAGTAGTCCAGGCGTGAGGTGACCATGGTCTGGACAAGAAGCTGGGTGGAGTAGGTGGTCATGTATGGTCGAATCCTCCTGATGTTGTACAGGAGGAACCTGCAGGACCGACCCGGCGCCCTGATGTGCTCTTTGAAGTCCAGCCGGTCGTCCAGGACCACCCCCAGGTTCCTTGCACAGCAGGAGGCAGCCACCACATCCCGTCAACGGTGATGGAGAGGTCTTGTACGGCATGAAGAGGAGCTCTGTCTTTTCAAGGTTGAGCTTCAGGTGATGGGTAGCCATCCACTCAGAGATGTCAGTCATACAAGCAGATATCCTCTCCTTAACCTGTGGGGTAGAGGGAGGGAAAGAGAGGAAGAGTTGAGTATCATCAGCATAGCTATGGTATGATAAGCCATGTGAATGAATTACTGAACCAAGTGACTTAGTATACATAGAGAACAGCAGAGGACCCAGTACAGATCCCTGCGGGACTCCTGTAGACAGGGGACGGGGAGCAGAGACGGAACCCTTCCAGGAGACTTGGTAGGATCAGTGAGATACGATACAAACCAAGAGAGGGCAGTTCCAGAAATGGCCATCTCAGCGAGTGTGGAGATCAGAAGTTTGTGGTTGACCGTGTCGAATGCCGCAGACAGGTAAAGGAGAATCAGAACAGAGGAGAGAGAGGAGGCTCTAGCAGTGGCGAGTGCCTCCGTCATGGCCAGGAGAGCAATTTCAGTGGAATGGCCGGTTCTGAAGCCGGACTGATGCGGGTCAAGCAGGTTGTTCTGGTGGAGAAAAACAGACAGTTGGTTAAGGACAGCACATTCAATTGTTTTGGACAGGAAGGGCAAGAGAGATACAGGACGGTAGTTCCTGACATCAGACGGATCCAAGCTAGGTTTTTTAAGGAGTGGGGTTACACGGGCAGTTTTAAAGGCAGCAGGAACATGGTCACAGATTAGGGAGGTGTTAATAATGGAGGACAGATATGGAAGGAGCTCAGCAGATATAGACTGGAGGACTGCTGAATGTATGGGGTCTAGTGGACAGGTGGTTGCGCGATGGCGCGTCACCAGCTGGAGCACATCTGAGTCCTCCAGAATCTTGAAGGACGACAGTGTAGCGATGGGTTCAGTATGGGGGATGTGGGGTATCACTGGATGTGTGAAGGAGTTCCAGATCACGGCCACCTTCCCCTCAAAGTGGGTCAGGAAGTCACCTGCAGAGAGGGAGGAGAAGGTGGAAAAGAGTTTACATGGGTTAGATACACATGCATCAATTTTAGACTGGAAAAATGAAGTTTTAGCTGATGTGGTTGCAGCTATGAAGGCTGCCAGCAGAGTGTGGTAGGAGGCCAGGTCATCTGGGGATCTGGATTTCCTCCACTTTCTCTCAGCGGCTTGCAGCATGGTTCTGCTGGATCTAAGAGAATCCGTCAGCCACGGGGAGGGGAGTGATAGTCGAGCTGGTTTGGAGACAAGAGGACATAGTGAGTTGAGAGACTGAGAGAGGCATGAGTTAAACACAGAGGTGGCAACATCAATAGGCATTTTAGCAAAGGTAGCAGGAGGAGGAAGTGCAGAGAGAGCAGAAGTAGTATGAGAGGGTGCAGAGATTTCTCCTGAACATAACAGTGGGTGGGTTGTTAGTGGAGTTGAGGGAAAGTGGGCAGGAGAGAGAAAATGAGATAAAGAAATGGTCCGATACATGGAGGGGGGTCACCGTGAGATCAGATGTGGCGCAACTCCTGGTGAGTACAAGGTCCAGTTGGTTACCACCCTTGTGGGTGGCAGCCGATGGGGACTGAGTGAGGGCAAAGGACTGGAGGAGTGAGGCGACACTGGATAGCTGGGAACTGTCTGGTTGGAGGTTGAAGTCTCCCAGTAGGATTACAGGGGTACCATCCTCAGGGAAGGAGCTCAGGAGAGTGTCCAGTTCATCCAGGAAAGCGCCGAGCGGACCTGGAGGGCGATAGAGAACAACAATGTTAAGTGCAGATGGGTGAGTTACAGTGACTGCATGAAACTCAAAGGAGGAGATATTCAGGCAGGGTACAGTGGGAATAGAGAATTTCCAGGACGTGGAAATGAGCAAACCAGTACCCCCGCCTCTGCCAGAGGCCCTGGGGGTGTGGGAGAAGGAGTAGCCAGCAGACAGAGCAGCTGGGGTGGCTGTGTTATCAGGAGTGATCTAGGTCTCAGTGAGAGCCAGGAAGTGGAGGGACTTCACCTTGGCATAGGCAGTGATGAAGTCAGCTTTCTGGACGGCTGACCGGCAGTTCCATAGTCCACCCACCACTGAGAGTTCCTTATGAGAGGACAGCGGTGGGCAGACCAGGTTAGCCGGACAGCGTCTGCGGTGGTTGGGCCTCCTGGAGCGAGGCATGGAGCACAGAGGAATGGGGGTTAGACACATGGTAGGGGGTGATAAGACAGGTTAGGTGGGGAAAGATCATTACAAACAGATAGTTCAAATTGCCGATGAGGCTGCCGTATTTACTGCAGCCTCTACTTTAACTTATAGACTATTTGTTAATTTCCCAATTGCACTCAGCTGCTTGCAGGGCTAGTTCACTCAAGTGAATCTATTTTCAATTAGCAACACAAAAGACTAGCAGCTGGCCTAAAAACACAAAGCAAGTTAACAACTGACCGCTAATGCTGCAATTTACTTCAACTACACAGTGACTACGCTGCAAACAGTTCAATTAACTAACGCACAGCTGAAACCGAATGAAAAGACGACACTTAGCCTATCCGACAGTAGATTATTGACAATGCGGGTCTGATTGCACTCTCCAGAAATAACCACAATGACCACATACTCTCAGCCGTTAAGAACATTAACTTCTGTACCTTCTGACCTCACACATTTCTGACTTCACACATCCACACAATAAAGCCACTATTTTAGCAATTTTTCTACTTCTTTTTCCTACAAATTTCATCATCAAAAATGCTCCATGCCCTCAAAGAATAATTCTCCCCATTGGATAATAACATCTGATCTGCCGATAACAACGTCTGATCAAAGTAGCCCACTGCAGGATACACAGGCAAAATGAACGATGTGCACACATAATGCTTTTGATTGACATAATAAGGATGTGAACATGTGATGCTTTTGGACATATAAGGAAGTGCATATGTGATGCTATGTCAGCCAATAGAACAACCGCTACAATATTTTTAAAACTTCGTTGTCGCCATTGTTTGTTTTGGCAAAAAAAAATTTTTTCATTAAAACTATTGCTTGTACGGCTGTATAATCTTTGTGGGAAGCTCATTTATATTTCTGAAATGCATAATCTATCATTTCACATGCAAGCCCCACATAATATCGTTTCATGACTCAAATAGCTACATGAGTACAAGGTAGGCCATGAAACCTTGGACTCAACAAACTCTGTGTTCTAGCTTTATTAGTATACGATTTGTTACAAACTATACGGAATACGGAGCATCTAATTGTCACGTAGCTAGTCCATTTAACAAGTAACCCCCCACCCAGTCTCACCTGCAACTATACAGACCCATGTGTGACACAGTGGATAATAGTGTGAATATCTGTGACTATCTATCTAGCATCTATTATGAATATAAAAATATTTTTTCACCATCAAAAATTAGTATTCTGTCATAGCAACAAGATAAACCCAACAATAGCCCGAATGTATGCCAATATAGCTGTGAAAAGCCCTGCTCACTCAATAGAAAAATAAACAAGTGAAATTCTTGTGTAATTATACCACGTTATTCTACTATCAATATCTGCTACTAAATATGAAATGAATATACAATCCTACCATTGGTTTTACGCATAGAGATATCCCTTTCAAGATTCAGTGGTCATTTATTGTCTTGGACAATAAATGAGAAATACACACCCCTTTATAATGGTAGTACACCTTTTGTAAACCCCACGCGTAAAACTGCACCAGCTGTTTGTGCAGCTTTTATGTATTCCAGTTCATTCTGGTTTGATTGACAACTCTTTTATTCAATATAGGACTTTATAACTTTCACCACAGGATTTGCAGTGTCTAATTGGATTCTTTGAACAATACATCGCAGCTTAGTGTAACAGCATTTTTTGTTTTATTAGTTTAGTTTTACGCAAACAACTACAGAAAACACATGAATGTACATTTGCTCGCCGAGGCATACGATTTTTGTAAGATTTTACTATCAGATTAAAAACGTCTACGATGTAAAAAAAGTCAAGTTACTCACACATAGCCTACATAGCGCTGTCTATAAGTCCTTAATTCCAACTTACAAAAACTAGGCCTGCCTTTAAAAGTCTTGATATCAAAATGTGGCCAAGTTACAACTAACAATATTGCCTATCGTAGCTCACACTAAATAAACTAGCTCTATTCCAAAGCAATGCTATCCAAACTTTCCTAAATTATTTAATGCAACTTGGCCCTGTGTTTCTTCATCTTTGCATGTGAAGAGATTGTGCCTCATGGAACAACATATGATTTCAATTAATGTTTTTAAGAGTTGATGAATAATTACACCCCAGAAAGGATATAGTTGTACTTTGTTGGCAAGTTTACTTTAGAAAATGTACAGGTTTTAAAATGTTAACTGCTGCTACAGAATTCTTTACAATTCACAAACACATTTATATCAAGAAACATCATGTACAATAGAGAAAGGGGTGATGAATAAATAAATGCAGATAGAAATTAGTAATATTTTTACCTAGAAAATAGTGTACATATTGCATTTTTACAAACGTATCAAGACATGTTTGTGGGTCAGATGGTGGCAAATAAGTAATAGTACCAATTTTCTTAACATAATAGTGTTTATGTAGTGTTATATTTGCAAACAGAGTTTTGTGAACACAAGGATATCTATGCTCTGTAGGACCACACAGGTTTTGATAGAAATCCAAATAAATAAATCAATAAATACATAATAATAATAATACATTTTATTCATTCTGTGCTTTTCATAGACCCAAAGCAGTGGATGCAGACAATTGTTCAAACATGCCCTATAGTGTAGTAATTTTTCTGTTTCATTTCTAAGTGCAACACATGTGAATCAGAGTATTTCCACTATAAATTATTTTCATTTTGCAGTTTGATGTGGCACATAGTTTCATTGACCACGTTCTCTTGATATGGTAAGATGAAGAAACACAGGGCCAAGTTACATTAAATAATTTAGGAAAGTTTGGATAGCATTGCTTTGGAATAGAGCTAGTTTATTTAGTGTGAGCTACGATAGGCAATATTGTTAGTTGTAACTTGGCCACATTTTGATAGACTTTTAAAGGCAGGCCTAGTTTTTGCAAGTTGGAATTAAGGACTTATAGACAGCGCTATGTAGGCTATGCGTGAGTAACTTGCCTTTTTTTACGTCGTAGACGTTTTTGATCTGATATCACTTATTTTTTATAGCTAACTAATGATGAATAATGCATGAAGATAAACACGGAGAGGGACATGCATTCCAAAGAAATGCATGCAGACATTCGCGTAACTATAACGCCCTCTATTGACAAGAATGAGAACAGTTATCCTATTACAGACAGCACACAATTACATTAAAAGAGTTTGTAGATGAGCAGTTTTTAATGTGTAATGAAATACAATGAACAGCACCACCTGAGCTATGGATCATGAAGAAGCATGTAAATTAATGAACCAAGTCTACATGGAGACATGCATGCACAATGGGCTAGACGCAAACACATTCTAGCTGAAAGACATACAGCCTAAATAGCTAGTACAGCCTAAATAGTTTGTATCAGTAAAATATGGAAATACAGTTTTAAAATAGGGCTATTAGTATTCTATAGAAAATGAAATACATTTAACATTAGGCTATTCAACACTGGATTGCCGGATGCGTAACTCCAACCTTCCATGTGTGGGCTACGAGCTAGCGAGCGAGCTACTGAGTTCATAAGCACAGCAGAATTCCTTCGCATTTCTTTTTCCGGTAGTGTAGAACGTTACCTGCGGGAAATGTTTTGGTACCTGTCATGGTTTTTAACCCTTTTTGCCTATGCAGTCGTTTTCCTTGGTAGTCACGCGAGGGCGCTGCCCTTTTGGTGGATGCTTGCCCCGCCCTGCTTAGATTGCGGAGCTTCTGTTAGCGTCCACACCTGTGCATGGTCACCTTGAGAGGTATATAAGCCTACCGTTTCCCGTTCAGGGCTTCGAGATTGATTGTTTGTTGTTAGTGCTGTGGTGTGTTGTTTGGCATTATTTGTGCTGTTTTGTGTGTGGTTTATTTAGCCCTTTTAATATTTTAGCCAGTATGTTGTTCTAGTGTTTTAAGGAGACCGTTTTGCTCCGTTGTGCTTTGTTGGAGTTTTACAGGACTTGGCTTAGTGCTTTGAGCTTTCAGGTTAAATTCCTGTTTTGTATGCTCATTTCAGTCGCCGCTTTCTGGTCTGTCCTTTGTTTGTCATTTTGCCTAGATCGTTCGCCCTTTGCTGTCTCCTTCTCCTCTCTCTGTCTGCTGTCTTTTGTGAAAGCAAGAGGAGTCTGTTTGCTGGGAGACAGGGCGTTTTTTTCATACTGACTTTAGGGCTCTGTTTATACTGAGAGGCAGGGCGTGTATTTGTGTTTGAGCTTGCACTAGTCTGATAGCCGATAATTCCGGTGCAGCTGTCCTTTTGTCTTTTTGTGCTTTTCTCCGTATATGGAGTTTTGGGCGATTTTGTTCGGAACTATAGTTCTGTTCACCCTTCGGTACATGTCTTCCCATAGGGAGACCGGGCGATGTTGTGGACATGTTTGCGTGTGACTGTGAGTCTCAATTTAGCCTTGGAACATTAATTATCGGTTCCTTCGCCTCGTTACATTTCCCCTTACTGAGAAGCTAGGGCGTGTGTTTCCTAGTTAAGCTTGCATTAGTTTTTCTGCTAGTAAAGTTATGGGACGACGGTGCTCCGTCGGCTCGCCTGTAAAATGTTTCTCCCTCCTGGGAGATCGGGCGTTTACCTCTTTATATTCTGCATATGACTGCGAGCTTATGGAAGTAGCCACGGAACGTTATATCTGTTCCTTCACCTCCTCCTTACATTCCTCTTTACCAAGAGGCAGGGCGTTTATTTTATACTAACTTGTTTTGGTCTTTTAGCCGGTAACTGTCTGGTGCAGCCTGTCCTGTTCGTTCCTTTTGGTACCTGTCTCCGTACATGGAGTTTGACGATTTTGTTCGGAACTGTAGTTCTGTTTTGTCTTTCGGTACATGTCTTCCTATAGGGAAGATTGGGCGATGTTGTATGTTTTGCGTTTGACAAACGAGTCTTTGAAAGTATCCTTGGAACGTTAAATCTCTGTTCCTGTTCGCCTCGTTACATTCCTATTTATGGTGAGGCAGGGCGTTTATTTTCTACTAATCTCGCGTTAGTCTTTTTAGCCGGTAAATGTCCGGTACAGCTGTCCTGTTTGCTCTATTCGGTACCTGTCTCCGTACATGGAGCTTTTGACGATTTTGTTCGGAACTGTAGTTCCGTTTTGTCCTTCGGTACATGTCTTCCTATAGGGAAGATTGGGCGATGTTGTGGACATGTTTGTGTGTGACTGCGAGTCTGAGAGTAGCCCTGGAACGTTAGATCTGTTTCTTTCGCCTCCTCATATACAATCGTATCATTTTGCAGTGTTTGTTGACTGTGTTTTTATTTGTGCCTTTACGCTACTTGCCCGTTCTTATGTGTCTCGTTACCGAGACAGGGCGCATATTATTTCTGGCTATTCAGAGACCTGTCCTTGCGCTTCTACTTATTGGCGTGTGACAGTGAGCCGGTTGGTAGCGTCTCCTCACTTAACTGCGGGGTTTCCCGCCTTAGTGGCCTTAGGGCTTAAAGAATCCCCTTGCTGCGTTTGGCTCCTCCCACCTCACACGTCACGCCCCATTACAGGTACCAGACAGCTAGGTTTAGTTTAGTTTTCTGTAGTGCAATGAATGTAGGCTATAAGGCATGTTGATTCGCTTCGTAGTAGCCTAGCTTGTATCTGCTTCCTGACTAGAAGCAGACTAACGCTTCTCTGGCAACAGTAAGGTTGGCTAACAAGCTTAATTGGACAACGCATATTTCCCAGGAATCTTAGCCAGAAAGAAAACAATAGATACTACTAAGAAAGTACATACCAGAGATTATTCTTCTTCTTATTATTATAATAATTAAAAGTGTTTGTAGTAAGCTACATTATCTGCAGAGTAGCGTAGACTAGAGCCACATTCGGAGGCTATTGTTGTTCTTTTTTTTAAGTGACTAACCATGAATGAGATATGTTTCGGGAATTGGCGGTTTATAAATCCGATCTCTTGAAGGAGCTTAAATGAGGCTATCATCAATTCTTAATGTAGGGTATTATCGTAAATTCTTAATTTACCTAGTAGTTAATTTTATGGTGACATTGTGTTATGTGTGAAAAGGATAAAGTGAACAGAGCTGAAGTGAAGAAATTAATGAATAAAGAAATGTTGGCCGAGGCAAGGGTACGTTGAGGTCCGGTTCCACAGTCAGTCAGTCATGACCTGCTGGGCTCGAACCCACAATTCTCTGTGTGAGAGACGGCACCTCTATCCATTAGGCCACAGTAGCATCTTCGAAAGCATGAAGCCATTAGCTGTATTGACATTAAAAACCATTAGTATGAAGCGTTTTTATTGGGCGATAAGCTTGATGAGCAGGTATACGGACCATACCCTCAAAGAATAATTCTCCCCATTGGATAACATCGCGACGGACGCAGGCAGTTTGGCAGGAGAAAAACGGCAAAATAACCCAAGTTTGGGGCTTTATTGTGTGGATGTGTGAAGTTGTGTCTGAATGTTGTGTGGTTACATAAGGTCAGAACATACAAAAGTTAATGTTTTTAAGGGCTCAGAGTCTATGGTCATTGTGGTTACTTCTGTAGGAAACCCTGAAAAGTGCCAAACTCTCGGTGCTCTATAGGTATGGGGCATGCCCCACCAAGCCGTAACTTGGCAGATGGCATACCTGCCATCCCAATTTGCCCAACTTGTCAGCATGGCTGGAGAAAATTGTCACCTTACATGGATTTTGGGAGTGGGTCAGAATAAGATACCATAGAATTGATTATAATGCGCCTACGAACATGACAGATTACTGCTTGTAATATTTCAAATATGCTCACTCCAATTTATTGTGTGCTGATATGTGCTAGATGAATGTAGTGATTAGGAATGGCAACATTTAAAAAAAAAAAAACAACTGCACAGAAATGTTATCCCAGGGCATACAACAAGATTGCATACTGTAGAGTACAGACAAAAATTACATTTTATTGAAGTACAAGAGTGAATGATTAAATTACATATTTAGGTGTGTGTACCAGTGTGATCTTAAACCATCATAAGGGGCAAATATGCTGTATAATGGTCAAAAATAATTTTATTCAGTTTATGACAGGTTTTGGAAAGGTACTTTGGACCCATATACTGATGAAAATATTGTAATTGCCACCTGAAAATGATGCAAAAGTAAGTTTCATGAGTCAAAACATTTGATTTATAGTTAATATATGATTATTTTATGATTTACAGCAGTGCACAATTTAGCCATTTTGGGTACACAGCTTACACTTTACATCACAGATCTTTAGTAGTTCTGTATATCACCCTCAGAAGTGTATGATCCAGGAAATGCAGTTTTACCTGTTTTAAATTTGTCGCTCTCAGTATTTCATTGCAAACCAAATAATTTTTGGCAAGATTTCTTTGCATTTGTGGCACTTTATTTTGACATAGATAATGAAAATAAACTAATCTAACTTAGTATTGTAAATGTAACTGTCTAGCTTCATTTAAGCCATTTTCCACTAACACATGGGGCCCTATCTTACACCCGGCGCAAAGCGGCTCTAACGCAAACGCAAGTGTCTTTGCTATCTTACACCCGGCGCTAGGTCCATAATAACGCCTAACGCTTACGCCGTCAAACTAGCATGTTTGACGGCGTAACTCTTGCGCCATCATTAGTGAACTGGGCGTGTTGGTCTTAAGATGAGGAGTGGCCAGGATTCTTTTTGGCGTATTGCTATCTTGAGCCAGCAGAAAGCGCTTGCGCTAGAACCACCACAAACCTGGTCTAAAGTCATGTCGCAGTTGTTTACATGCTATTTTAACGGCGCATATAAGTGCGTCTACATAGGCGTGTGCACAACGCGCATACCCTCCTGTCTGTTACACACAGGGGCGTGCACAGGCATGACTAAAATATCTAGATCACAATGTGAAATATTATTATTGTGTAGGCTATATCAAAAATGCATAATAATAAAAGGTTCCATAGGTCCACATACCTTTCCCTCAGCGAAGGGAAACAATGCCACATTACATTGCTCTCAGCCCACTCCATCAACATCCAGGCGATGTGCGATGGTACGGGACAATGGCTATCCATTAAAAAGGAGCTGATAACACCTATAGCTATCAAGCCTAATGCGCAAATTGTCTTTGCACCTAATGCGTGAATTGTCATTCAATGGAAAACTCGCGCACGGCAATAGACGGACATTTAAGTTCTGAAAATGCGCTTCAGATGTCATTACAATACAGCTCTGTTTATCTATGAATACAGCCTGTAAGTAAATAGAATGGTTTGTGACTGAAAAAAGTTCAAAACCTTGTCCAGTGAATATTGCATTTATTGTTTTTCAAATAGGCTACAGCGAATTCGCTGTGCATAAGGTTTTTTTCGACAGCCTATAGTTAAAAAACGGAGATGTCACCATGTTAACTAAATTGTAACCTTAGCTATTCTTCGTCCTTCATATTTTTTTAAATGACAGTGACCAGGTTTCCATACTCTCACCGTTTAAAACCCAGCTGATTTCACCCGTTATTCCTTAACTGAACAAAACGATTTTAAAGAGAACTAAGCGTCTAATTAGAAACTAAAACAAATTTGCAGCACGTTACACAATTAATTCACAATTAATTTTAATGCCATTCTCTGCACGTTTAACGGTCTTCCTGGGAAAGTGGATTGTTTTAAAGGATTACGCTACGAGTAAAACAGGTTGGTCACATTTCCATAAACAGGACATTATTAAACAAGGGGAAATATGCGTGAACTTATGGGTTGCGAACCTGACAGCTTTATTGTATGGCTATTTAGTGTCTTCATTAAGGCAAAACAACGGTATGTATGTTATTAATCAATATTAGCCTACTATGCAGGTAGCCTAATGAACTTTGGATGAAGCTTGAACTTCGAGAACTCCATGAGAACAGCCTCTTGGAATTGATGTTTGACACTTTCATTGCATAATCAAACGAAATTCGCTGAACAAGCAGGCTAATTTGGCGTTTTCTAAGGTGAGACTGAAGCCATTGATAGCTTATTCTCAGCTGTTGCAGGTCCTTTTAACGAAATTTAACCGCACATATTTTGTAAAATAACAGCCCTGTCTGGAATTACCGGGAACTCATAGGCTAATGGTTAGTCCGAATAATATTGATCATACTCCATTTAGCCTATTCCTTGATCACACTAAACACGCACGAGCATGTCTGTTTCGCCATCATAAGCAATCCGCCAAGGTGGAAAAGCAGGCTTTTAAAGGGAATGGGATATGACATTTTGATTGGTTTATTGAATGTCACGCCCAAGACACACCTATAATTAATGAAGCGACTAGGTTCAGCCCAGTTGCGCCATGCGCCGTGCTTAGCGCCAAAAAAACACGCCGTTAAAATAGCAAAAGTGGACTTGGACACGCCCTAAATGGACTTAGCGCCATGCGCTTAGACTAAGCGCCAAGATCGCCAAGATAGGGCCCATGGAGTTCTAAAGCCTTAAATAGAAGACCCCCTTAATAGGTGATAATTGACCAAATTTGGCATCTGCGCAAATGGGTTAACTAGGGTACTGTAGGTACCTTGCAAACACCAAGTTTTTTAATTAATGTTAGCTAGGCCTGTAGGTCATCTACCGACATACAAACCATTAGTGGGTTAATTAAAACCACTTACCATTAAAACCACTGTGGCAAGCTCGAGTGCCACCCTCGTGGAAGAACAGACAAGACACAGGTTGCTTCGTTTCACGGACACTTTATTTGTCCTATGTCGTTATTTTAGCTGGCAATGGTGCTCGCGGACCTTCTCTCTGCACCTCTCCCGTCAATTGCCAGCCACGTGATCTTCCGCCTCCCTCCTTTAAAGAGATACTGCAGAGGCTTTTCTAAGGCCTTTTTTACCTCTTCAATTTGAACTGGAACTCGTGAGTGGGTGTGGTCATATGACGATGGTGCCACGTAGTCATATTAGAATATTCATACGGTCAAAGAGTGAAAGGGTGTGTCGATATAAGTTGTAATATTAACGTTAGCAGTAATACAAAGCAATTCACATTTGAACTTGAACGAACTAGTTAGCAGTAAGGGTCTCAGTCTCAAAGAGGAAAAAAAACCCGTTGGTCTGTGCTTTTATACCACGTGCCCAGCCGAGACCACCCCTAGGATCACCTCAACTCCACCCATTTTTATGTTAAGGATCTCGTGACGTCACAAATCCCCGGAAACTAGCGTATTGGTAAGCCTACACAAAAACTCAGATAAAACTATTTTGACTAAACATGAGATTTTCGGACATAAACAGTTGTGTATGATCATAATCTAACCCAAAACATCGGTTTTCAACGGGAAAAGTCGGTTTTTGACTGCAGTATCACTTTAAAGCCCAGGCTCACTGTCAATGTAATCAGGAAACAATCAAACAATCATTCAATTGCTAATTATCTAGTTGTCCTGATTAACTCCTGACAGCTGTGGTTCCGGGTCCGAGAGCCGCTCCGCTCACTCTCTCTCTGCAAGCAGAGGCTAACCACGCCCACACTGCCACAACCACTTACCGTTATCCATTTAAAAAATGTCTAACGCTTTCATTTATTTGAAGCCTACTTCATGGTAACGTTAAAGGATATGTCTGCATATGTTTATGCTTGTGTATATTTTTAAATATAGTTTTTAAATATAATAATATAACACAAGTTAATTTCAGAATAAGTTTTATTTATTTATTTATTCATTTATAAGGGAAGTAGTTGAGCAATGAGTTGAGTTGCTACTGGCCAAGATACATGCATGTGTCACATAAAATGCTGCTTTGGTTTGACTGTCCGTTTAAGTTTGTGAGGAATGGTACTGAAGTGAATAAAATAAATATACAAAAGAAGAATTAAATCAGGGCAGGAATTATCCCACAGCATCTTGGCTAGTGTTGTGGTTGCCCTGTATTGTTGCCTTAATGCCCTTAAAAAATGAACTACTGCCAGTTTTGTAATGCCCCTATTGTTCAGGCCATCATGCCCTTTCAAAGCATTAAAGAAAGGGTCCTCCCAATTTAGAACCATGTGTGTGTAACATAGCCAACCAAAATCATTCTAATTTAATAAAGACACATTTCTCAGGGGGCCACTGGGTGGCTCATATTATAAGACATGGCTCAAGTGGATTTGCCATGCCTAACTACATTTTCATATAGTTTCTACTTGTCTCATGAAAGTGTCAATATCTCAAAAACTATTCACTGTACATCCGTAGTTGAAAGGTCAAATTGAAGAAGAGGCTGTACCATTCAGAAATTTGCAGAAACATGAGGGGTGCGTCCCAATATTCTTCACTCCCCACCTCCTTTCCTCCACTCGTCACCTACCCAGAAATATGCAAAACTGTCTGTACGTTTCAAGTACCAGTAGTTGCATGTACAGTTTACAATATACCAGACATTGCGGTTGGCGTTGAGACATCAATTAATATTCAACAATTAATATGTCATTAATATGTAATCAGCAACATTAGATTAGGACACAAATATCGGTTTCCGGGGCATGGAGGAGAGGAGCTGGTAGTGGAGGAAAGCAGGGTACATTTTTGCGAGTATTGGGACCCAAATGAACCTATCCATGGTCCGTAGATAGCATTCGTACTACCCTATATAGCATTGATATGTGACATCTAAGCTGCATTCTCGCTAGACCAGGGAGAGAAAACCCTTCTGCCATCTGATCGTGGGTCTGACTTTGGACATTTGCTGCCTGGTGAGAGCATGCAGCCTGTGTAGCCAAACTGTAAATATTGTCGAACTGTTATATGTTTAGAGAATAGCTAAGTTAGTTCTTAACATAAGTGTCTGTGTTATTAAACATTTTGTCTTTTAAATAACTTTGCACTTCACTGGGTTTATCTTTGAGGTTGTGGTTTGCGTTTAAGTGGCTTAGTGTTACCTCCACTACTGTACACCTGGTTACTGCAACACAGGTGGATTTTGGGACGTAACACCCCGTAAAACTGATCCCGTCCGAATAGGGCTGACACATACAATTATTATACAATCTGTCAATGTCAGGCTCTTCCAGTTTTAAGTTTCTTTTTTACCCGGTGTAAGTTAGCAAGCTGGCTAGTGCCACATGGCAAAGGAAGATATAACGTTAGCTAGCTAATGTTATTTAACTTGCTGAAGAAAATTATTTTTGTTGCATTGTACCGAAAATTACTCTGTAACGTTATATATTAAGGAAGTTAGGCTATTGATTTTTAGCCGATAAACTATGCCATTAGCCATTTGTGATTATATAACATTAAGTTAGCTAACTAGCTAAAGTTAAAGTTAAACTGACTAAAAATGTCATCTTAAAACTATCACACTTCAACTGTGTTGTGTTGGTAGGATTTTATCTTACATTACTATAATGGGGAGCCTGGTTCAGAGGACCAGACGCGACAGAAAGGGAATCTGAAAGTTTATTCCTGTGAAGGAATTAACCACAAACACGGAAATAATCCGGGATAAGGAAGGAATGAAAAAGGAAATTAATACCTCTCCCTCTCACTAAGAGTGGCAAAACAGAGGAAACAGAAAAGGAAGAGAAATTATAGCAACCCAGAAAATAATGGGTGAAAAAGCTTGTAGGCTTGAGTATAGGTAAAAAAGGATATATTGCCTCTCACTGTCGATACCGGAGAGTAGAAAAATAGAGATAAAATAATAAAATTAAAAATAAAATAAATAAACCCAATTTTTTTTAAAAATAAGGCGGCCCGGAAAACTGGCCAAAATAGGCTCGTAGCTCTGAGTGAAGTCAAAGAAAGAAAAGGAAAACCTCTCACCCTCAATACAAGAGAGTAGTGCAAACAGAGAGGTGGAAAGGAAACAGAAAAGCAGGAAGTGTCTCAGAGAGAACAGCACGGGCGAATAGAACCGAGGGACAGAAAATGCAAAAGCGAAACAGAATCCTAAAAGGAAAACTCTAACGCAAAAAGGCCAGTCCCGTGTTACTCCAAAGCAAGGCGATGGAGCAAACTGGTCACCATTTGATGCCTAAATCCTATACCGTTTACCGGCTACGTGTCAACACAAAGAAAACACCGAAGCACCGGAAAACGTAAGCTCAGAGCTTTTATAGCCAGCAGGTAACCTAGAACAGGTGAGAAGAATTAAGTGCTGGGACGGAATGAAAGCATGGAACAGATGGCGGAAAAATAAGGAAAGAGCGCCCTCGTGCCACTCCGAGGGAGAACGACCGCAGAAATAACAAGAGGCTGCCAAAACCATGACAATTGCATTCTACCAAAACTATATTCAGCAAAATATCTGGCTATTTTAAAGACAAACTAACTTAACATTAACATTAATTGTCCTAACGTTACATTGCTTGGCACTGTTATGGTCCCAACGTTAGTTGATAGCTGACACGGTGTGGCGCTTGTAGCTTCATTAACGTTACAGATAATATTGTAACGTTAATATAATGTCTGAAAGGAGTAACGTTAGTAGCTAAGTTAACATAAATTAGTTTTTATCTCACTAGCGAAGTTAGATAATAGCTGTATTCTTTCTAGCTTTGTCACTCAGTAACGGTAGCTAGCTAAGTTAACTTAGTTAGTTTCTGCTGTTCGGTCAGAGTTGTGTAGAACTGCTGTGATCACTGACCTGGCAAAATATCTTAAGCAAAATAACATTATTCACCTTGCTCTCTCAATTTGATTTGCCTATACTTCTTGTGATTCAGAAAAATGTTAAACCATATGCAAAATTCAAAAGTCGCTTTGGACTTTTAGTTTAAAAATAGGCAACAGTTAGTAGCCTATGGCTGGTTTCTGTGCTGAGGCTCAGGCTAGCTTCAGAGACGTGAGGAGTAAGAAATCTTGCATTGCATGAGACTGTAATGGTAACAGTAGTTTAAACTTTCAATTAGCCTTCGGTTGCTAGCAAATTTATGCCCCAATGTTAAGTCAATGATCAATTCATTTCCGGTATCGTAGAAATATAAAGGTTTATTTAAAAACTGTACAATAAACAGAAATGTCACCCATCATAAGCATTAGTCCATGTCACGCCCGACATATCGGTATGTCTACTTTAGCGATTACAGTTATAGAGTTTGAGCTAGTAAATGCAATTTTTTTTATGTACTTCACTGTATGAAAACTGCTTAACAATTCGTTCCCATATTTCTTTTATGTGGAGATATTGATGAGATGAGTTGATGTGCCAAGTGGCTTGGTAATTTGTGCTAAAACAGCTACCGTCTCCCCCTAATGTGTCAGGGTGCAGTAGGGACTCAGGCACAGACAGCACATCAAAAATAAACCAAAATTTATTACAGCAGAAACCCAGGACAAATGGCGAAATCGTAGTCAGAATGCAAGCAGAGGTCAAAACCAGGAAAACATTGCAAAAGTACAAAATCACAATCCGAAGTCAAAAACAGGAAACAGTCGAAAAGTCAGGAACACAGGTAACAGGAACAAAAGGCTTGTAGCGAAACAGACAAAATCAACTGAGACGAACTCGCAACAAACACAAGACAGAGTGGGATTTAAATACACTGACTAACTAGCAAACGAGAAACAGGTGAACAGCAGGGCAGGTGAAACACATAGGTAATCGGGCTGAGACGGAAGGCGGGGCGGACACAATGGGGAAGTGAAAACAACAGCACATGGATGGGAGACGGAAAACAAAAAAACACACGAACAAGACTGAACATAACCGAAAATGAAGTAACAGAAAAACACATAACAGATTCACATACTGACAGTAACCCCCCCCCCCCCCCTTACGACCGCCACCTGGCCGTCCAGCAGATATCTCCGGATGTCGTCGATAATAGTCAGTAATGAACGCGGGGTCAAGAATGTCTCCTCAGGCCCGTATTCCTCCTAGTCTGCCAGGTACTGGAGGCTGCGCCCCCGACGTTGAACCCCCAACAAAAGGCGCATGGTGTATGCTTCCGATCCCTCGATGAGCTGAGGGGGAGGGGGAGGTTAGGAAGCAGGACCCAAGGAACTGCGGGCGATGGGCTTGATCCTGGAGACGTGGAAGGTGGGGTGAATGAGGCAGACAGTGTGCTCTAAATGTAGTGTACTTAAAATCCTTGAATGCTCTGATTCGGATGCAGCCAATGTAAAAAATTAATGGAGTTTTTGCCTCTGGAACCTAAGCCCCTCGTCCATGTTTCCACTCTATACTGCCTACTGTTACGCAGTCTACACAAATTGCGATAAGCAGCGGGTGCCTCATGAAAGGAAACACTGATTTGCTACATTGTAGTGTATCTAGTCTATCGCCCCAATAATGTAGCTAAATGCAGCAACATTATTGCCTTGCCCACTGATTACCCTATACAACCTTGTGTTGGGACAATGGACTACAAGCCCCACAATGAACTACAGTCACTCCCGAGATACCAGAAGTGACGCATTCAACGTCACCTCCCAACCTGCAATAAAAGTTACCGCATCCAATACAGTCGGGCTGAGGAATGCACGTCACTCACCCGAGGGATAAAACTTTGGGACCCCCCAGAGTTCGCTCTCTCTGGCGTGTGGTAACTAACTGTATGCATTAAAAGAGACCAATTTACTTTGTGAACTAAATCTTAAATATTTTAACCCTTGATCACGGTTATAGTTTTAGATTTTAGAATCCGAAGTACGTGCACTAATTGAACCCGACAATTCTGTTGGAGACTGCTCTTATACGGGCAGTTCGGGAATTCAAGTTTCAAAGACGACCGGATCTCTTTGTTACTTTTTGTCGACGCAAATTCCACCGCGAGGCCTCCGACCAGGACTACACCTCAGGACACTTGAACATCTCAGGACCTGTGTTTCCAAGTCGTCCAACCCGGGATACCCTTCTTTTTCTTCCCGACGACGGTCGGACGAACTCTGATGAACTGCGGTGTCTGGTCTCTCATGAGATCGGACCTCAAGTAAGGCCGTGTTATCTGGGCACAGATTGGCTGATACTTATATGGTGGTTCAATAATATATTGCATTTAACTGCATTTAATTCTGATAGGATTATGCTGGGCAATAACTGTATTTACTCGTTTGTTTGAGATATGATGTGTTATTAGTTTCCCTAACTGTATACCCTCATTACATGATTTTGTGTTGCCACATATATATCTAAAAGTGTGATTCCCCCTCTTTCGATCTGGACACGATAACATTCTAAATTCGAGACTAACCGTAATTAGATAACGGGATATTTATAACGCGCTTCCCCAAGTGCTAGTAGAAATAAATCCTCCAGAATCAATCACGGCTCGACTAGTGATAGAGGCATAATTCAGCCTATTAAGAAAGTGCCAGATCTCCCTACGGCTTGAGTAGGCTCGGCCTGAGCGTGCTGAAGCCAAATTCATACTTCCCTCCCTCTTCCGACACGCGTACACGCGTGTCCATGTGCCTCACCTGCATCTTTCTTTCTCTCTCTCTTCCTTTGTCTCCGCCACGTGTACCCGTGTGCCCGTGTGTTTCACCTCCATCTTTCTTTCTTTCCCTCTGTCCCTCTTTGTCTCCGCCACGTGCACCCGCGTGCACGCGCATTCTTACCTCCTTTGTGTGTGTGTTCTATATATATATACAAACCACCCCGCCGTGGGATATAATCATCTATTACCTGGCTACCCTTTTGTAATAAACTATATTATTTGCATCTGGTGTTTGGCGTGAATATTTCAAGCATTTATAGAAAGTCACACTCACAGAACAGATACAAATCTCTCGTAATTCAACGTGGAGTATTGTTAAAGTTTAAAAGTAATTAGACTCTATATTACTTCCACTAGAATAACCGGGTACTCCACAACGCAATTCCTTTAGCGGAATGCGCTACTTCTCGTTCTAGGGCGTTATACTTACATGAGACTGATTAATAAATATAAATTATACCTTTTGACCCTACACTTGTACATGGGCTATAATACAGGCGCTTTTATGCATTTGTGTCAATGCAACATTGGGGGGGGGAGGCAGAAAGGGCTTTCTCAGATATGACGCCTATGCTTCATATAAAATGTAACCTGCATCATGGGAAGGGTGCTGCACATGGATTTTCTGCATTTTCAGGCAAAAAAAATGTTGTCACCTTTTTTGGCACTCACCAGTTTGCATCCCTGCATTTAATACATCAAATTAAAATAACTACTCCAAAATAAAAGTCCTCGACCACATGACACTGTTACAGTGAACTGACTTTTTAAGGGTTTTAATTTCCTTTACATGTGTGGAAATGTTAAAAAACATGTCAGCAGACCAAAAGCCCCCAGGGCCCATTGTGCACTTCAGCTGAGTGCTACTTCAACACAATCAACAACTGTCTATCCGGCCAACTCAACATCTACTTTATTTCAGAGTCGAGCGACCCACAGATTCCCAGATGGCCTCAGGTACACAGCTGCCTGGAGACTTCAGGCAGCAGGAGTGAAGATGCCTCACATCCAGACCCACTTCACATTTCGGCAGCTGCTTCCAGATGATACGGGCGCAGTGATAACACAGCTGAGTCAGACTGACTGCGGTGCACTGGGGTGTCTGGGAAAACAGTGGGATCTCTGAGTCTGCTCTGCATAACCACATCAGTCATCGATTTTTGGTGCCTGCCCTGTGCAGCTCACAGGTAATGCTACATTTGTGCAATGTTCCTGTTACCTTGGGGCTGGTTGCCTTGACATTACAAAGTTGTGAAAACGTAGCACGTTCGCCGGACAGAGGTCAGTCTGTGTAACGTGCCAAATATCGCATTTCTCATTTCAAAATGGACAACAGCTTTTTATTAAATACAGAACAAATACAGGCTTCTGCCAAAATACTGTTGGGTGGATCTCTTTCTATTCATCTGCAGAAAAAGAGGTGCCAAAACCTCTGTGTGAATAATCATGGTGATGATGCATTGAAAACTTGACCTGGAGGTACATTTATTCCAGCTTTATCTGTGACTCTGAGACTCTTCCCTAGCCCTCTGCTTTTAAGTGCATTACTCACCCTTTCCTTCATTTATTCATTCATCCTGTCCATTGCTTTTTTTTCTGCTATGGTCAAAACAGTCCACATATAGGGCCTCCTTGTGAAACGTTCCTAAATATGCATGTAAGTGCAAACCCCAATTCCAAAAATGTTGGGACAGGATGTGAAATGCACATAAAAGCAGAAAGGAGTGATTTGTAAATTCTCTTTTACATATATTTAATTGAAAACAGTACAAATAAAGATATTTATGGTTTTACCTTATCAACTTTATTGATATTTGTAAATATACGCTACTGTGCCTGAAACATATTCCAAAAAAGTTGGGACAGTGGCAAAAAAAAGACTGGAAAGTTAAAAAAAACACCTGTTTGTGTCATGGTTTTTGACCATTTTTCCCATGCGGTCGTTTTCCTCGGTGGCCACGCGAGGGCGCTGCCCTTTTGGTGGATGCTTGCTCCGCCCCGCCTTGATTGTGGAGCTTCTGTCAGCATCCACACCTGTGCGTGGTTACCTGGGAGTTATATAAGCCCACGTTTTCCTCCGTTCTGGGTTTCGATATTGTTTTGTATTGTCTGGCATTATTTGCACTGTTTTGTGTGTGGTATTATTTTGCCCTTTGATTGCTTAGTCAGTATGATTAGGTCAAGGTTTTTAAGGAGACCCTTTTTGCTCCAGTGGGTTTTATTGGAGCACTGCGGGACTTGCCTTTGTGGATGTAGCTATTAGGACTCTTCCCCCCCTCGCTTCCTGGTCTTTCCTTTCTTCCTTTGCCTAGACCTTTTGCCTTTTCTGTCTCTTCCTCCTCTCTGCCTGCTTTCTTCCGTGAAAGCGAAAGGAGTCTTTGTTTGTTTGTGGGTGTATTTGTATAGTCATTTCTTACTAAGAGACAGGGCGTTTTTATCGTACTGACAGGCAGGGCTTTATTTATTCTGAGAGGCAGGGCGTGTATTTTCTATTAAGCTTGCGTTATTCTTTTAGCCGGTAAATGTCCGGTGCAGCTGTCCTGTTCGTCCTATTCGGTACCTGTCTCCGTACATGGAGCTTTGGCGATTTTGTTCAGAACTGTAGTTCTGTTTCATCCTTCGGTACATGTCTTCCTATAGGGAGACTGGGCGATGTTGTGGACATGTTTGCGTGTGACTGCGAGTCTCTGAAAGTAGCCTTGGAACGTTAGCTCTCTGTTCCTTTCGTCTCCTCGTTACATTCCCCTTTACTGAGAGGCTAGGGCGTTTATTTTCTACTAAGCTTGCGTTAGTCATTTTGCTAGTAAAGGTATGGGATGGCGGTTTACTGTCGGCTCGCCTGTAAAATGTTTCTCTCTCCTGGGAGATCAGGCGTTTACCCCCTTTATGTGTTCTGTGTGTGACTGCGAGCTTATGGAAGTAGCCATGGAATGTTGGATCTCTGTTCCTGTCACCTTCTCGTTACATTCCTCTTTACTGAGAGGCAGGGCGTTTATTTTCTACTAACCTTGCATTAGTCATTTAGCCGGTAAATGTCCGGTGCAACTGTCCTGTTCGTCCTATTCAGTACCTGTCTCCGTACATGGAGCTTTGGCAATTTTGTTCGGAACTGTAGTTCTGTTTCATCCTTCGGTACATGTCTTCCTATAGGGAGACTGGGCGATGTTGTGGACATGTTTGTGTGTGACTGCGTGTCTGAGAGTAGCCTTGGAACGTTAGATCTCTGTTCCTTTCACCTCCTCGTATACTATTTCGTATTATTTTGCAGTGTTTGTTGGCTGTGTGTGTGTTTTATTTGTGCCATTATGCTACTGGCCTGTTCTTATGTGTCTCGTTACCGAGGCAGGGCATTTATTATTTCTGGCTCTTTCTTTAGTCACTTAGCTCGTAGAAGTAAGGGAGCCCATTGCTTTGTTCCATTCACCTTGTTTGGTTTTCTTACTGAGGAACCTGACGTTTGCGCTTCTACTGATTGGCGTGTGACAGTGAGCCGGTTAGTAGCTTCGGTACGTTTAGTGTGTTTTATTTGTGCCATTATGCTACTCGCCTGTTCTTATGCGTCTCATTACCGAGGCAGGGCGTTTATTATTTCTGGCTCTTTCTTTAGTCAGTTAGCTCGTAGAAGTATGGGAGCCCAGTGCTTTGTCCCATTCGCCTTGTTTGGTTTTCTTACTGAGAAACCTGGCGTTTGCGCTTCTACTCATTGGCTTGTGACAGTGAGCTGGTTAGTAGCTTTGGTACGTGTGTTCCCTGTCTTGTCTCCTTCCCTTAATTACGGGGTTTCCCGTCTTAGTGGCCTTAGTGCTTAATGAATCCCCTTGCTGCGTTAGGCCCCTCCTACCTCACACGTCACACCACCATTATAGTTTGAAACATTCCACAGGCAAACAGTTGATGCTATCGTGACTGGGTATAAAAGGATAACAAAAGATATCTTATTTTCAGGTACTCTTACAAGCAATACTATAACCTCTGCATTTGAATGAATCTCTATGAGAATTGGGGGTTGGGACTAGATTAAGATTTAAATTACACGCGATTTGTGAGGGAGGGGGTCGGAGAACCAGGCGCGACCATAGGGATCTAAAAGTTTCTCACAAACGTGGAATAACACGAACGTGACAGAGAAAAGGTAAACAAAAAGGGAGAAAAACTCCCGGTGATCTGCCAACTACCAGAAAAGAGGGCAGAAGTAAACTCGAAAACACGAGTGAGTTTAGACAGCAAAGAAAAGGAAAGGCCTCCAGCTCAATGTGAAATAAATTGAGCAATTCTAAAGGAGGAACAGAAGAAATAGGTAAACAAGGTACGGCCTCAAAGAGGACAGAAAGGAAACTGAGGAAATAACTTCTCTTTCCTATTTTCTTTCTCTAAAAACTAAACCTAAAACTCTAAACTAAAGAAAGAAAAGCAGTTTTCTGGTGTCCTATACCGAATTACCTGGCTTGTGTGAAAACAAAGTTGAGACAAAAGCACAGAACAAAGAAAATGCCCTGCTTAAATAGAGGCATGCGCCTGAAGCCAATTAAGACAATTAGGTCTCCACGAGGAGAAGAAAAACCAATGTGAGTGCCCTCTAGCGGCCAGATGTCGCCGAAACTGACCACACTCGGCTCAGGATCGTACCCACGTCCACCAGAAGCAGACGATGACATCAGCCGACAGTGAGATGTGCATTGGGGGCCCCATTGAAGAATTGTATTGGTGTTCTCCCCACAATTGACGTGCGGACTGTGTTGGACTAGCCAGGAATGCCCTAAGATGAGGGGATAGGCCGGGGAGGCGACCAGGAAGAACCAAATACGTTCTGAATGGCCCCCCTAAAATGCATGCATACTGATAAGCCCATGGTCTCCTTAACAGTACCGGTGCCCAACGGCCGACCGTCGAGAGCCGTAACATGACGGGGTCGTGCAAGGCGGTGGACAGGCATTTTCAACTCCCTAGCCCACTTAGCATTCACAAAGCACTCAACTGCTCCTGATTCGATAAACGCGTAGATTTCTGTGGAGCGCTGATTCCATCGCAATTGTGCCAGCAAGAGGGTATGAAAGGCGTGGTGTGTCCCCTGCGTCTGCAATAATGACACCATTCTCTGCATGGCTTGGATTACCGAGTGTCGGGTAGTGACAAGCTATCCAACTGCATAGGCTCGTCCCTACTCAGGGAGCCGCAGACGGAGGGAGAAGCTGAAGGCTTAATCGGAAGTTGGGGAGAGAACCGAATAGAACGGTCTCTCCTCTTACCTCTCTCTCTCTCGTTCCCTGACCCGGTTATCGATGCGGATGGCGGTCATCACCAGGGCATCAAATGTAGCAGGCGGTTTGAGCACTGCCAGGGCGTCTTTGATGGGATCTGAGAGGGCATTGGTAAATAAGGTTATAAATGGACCTTCGCCCCAACCTGTCTCGCCTGCCAATGCTCGGAATGTCATGATTAAACACCAATACCATTTCCTTCATGAGGCTATCCACATTACTCATGACGGGTGCTTGCGACAGAATGAGAGGCTCCGCCCAGGTGAGAGCGGTTACAGTAAGCAGCGATAAAATGAGCAAATTATTCCGACACTAAAATCAAAGTTTTATTAGCAGATATTCAATCAAGGGGGAAAAAATGGTTTAGTATTGTCGGTTCTGGTGTAATAAAAGTAGCCTAAATAGTAAAGTAAAAAGACCTGGCAGGATATAACATGCAGGAAATAATCCAGAATCTCCTATCACACAAACTGTTAAAGTTCAAGCCTTTCTGCATCCGACGAGCGCATTGCCTCCATCCGCCAAGCACTATTGTCTTTCTCGCAGCCTGGAAATAAATAAAATAAACAATTAAATAAAAATTATGAATTTATAAATTTTTTCATTTTGTTGGTGTTCTGTGCGTGTGAGAGGTGGTTTGAAGAGGAAGTTAGGAATCTATACTCTGACACAGTAAACAGCAATTTTATGTATACCAATAAGCCAACCGTCTCTCACCGCAGCAGAATGAAGTTGTCGTGGGTCCCACCAAGCAACCAGGGCCTGGACGTTGAGCAATACATTTTGCATGACATATGAGCTGCACAGATGTGACAGCCCTTTCTATTCATATATGCAAACGCATCTTTGGATGGAGCCTTGAGGCTACGTTTGTGCAGTACAGTTACGGCAGCATTAACACTGGGCAGGTTGGCAATTTCATAAAAACCCGAAAACAACTACCCAGCCATAGGCTACTTCACTCTCAGCCAACAAATAGCCTTTGTGCGATCCTAAAGATGTGTTCTCTCCTAAGGAGCCAACTCCTCCAACAGCACAAGATCAGCAAGTGCAACGCTGGCTATACAGACCTGTAAGTCATTTTATAGCAAATTTCGTTCAGTGGTAAAAATGTGTGATTTAATTAGCATATTTAACGTCATATAACATTTTAATTTAATCAATTCAGAAAAATAATAGGCTACTGGGAGCATTAATTAAGTTATGGGTCTAATTAAATTAATTAATAGCCTACAATTATGTAGACTTATGTTGCCTTCACATGGATCATGGTAGATGGCAGAGCGACACTTCTGGGACAGTGCGGGGAAAAAAAAGGCAAGACGTCTAATAAAAATACATGTTGTTATGGTGATGTTGCTAATTTGATCAGCTGGTTAGCTACATTAGCTAACCAGTTAACTTGACATCAAGTAGGCTACCTCCGCCCAACTCTTCAACTCGTTCTTATTGATTGCCATTTGGCTGCTTTCTTCACAATGTCATGGTAACTTTTTAATGAGTGATCTTTAGGTGCTGTTGTACAAGTAAATTAATTTATCATTGTCCACCGTGTTGTGTTGCGCCACATCCGGTTTGGAATTCCATTGAGTACAACGGTAAAACATTTTTTTGTTTTAATTTCAACGGCATGCCATCTGCCGTTGCCATTCTTTGCCGTCCTAACAAAATTTTACTATTGTGCTCTCATCCACTATAATGACATCCGTCTAACGTGATGCCCTTGATCCATGTGAATGCAGCATTAATCTACTGCTTGCTTTTTACAGTCATAATTATTACACTTTCATTTTACATGTGCACTTCAAAGGCTACATTTATTCTTGTGAATTTAACTGAAGATAAAAATAAATTCACTATAATGACATCCGTCTAACGGCATGCCATCTGCCGTTGCCATTCTTTGCCGTCCTAACAAAATTTTACTATTGTGCTCTCATCCACTATAATGACATCCGTCTAACGTGATACCCTTGATCCATGTGAATGCAGCATTAATCTACTGCTTGCTTTTTACAGTCATAATTATTACACTTTCATTTTACATGTGCACTTCAAAGGCTACATTTATTCTTGTGAATTTAACTGAAGATAAAAATAAATTCATAGGCCTAATCTAACTGACATTCAGAAGCTACATTAAGTGCCATTTTTAATTTACAGATGCAGCATGCGTGGTCCTGATCAGGTGTAAATTTTCTTTGTACGTACGAACAAATCTGAGAAAGAAAAACTTTGATGAATGCCAAAATACGAACAAAATTGATAATACGAACGATTTACGTGAAATTTCGTTCTGCTCACGTTTCATGAATGAGGCCCATTTTGTGCAGCAGCCACAGGCAGTACGCAGTATTGCATTCCACTCAAAAATATGCCACTAAACATCAACAATATGGAAAAAAATCATGATTCATATTCACATTTCAGAAAGCATATGCTCTTTAAATGTAAATGTAAATAATTTAGTCGATTTCACATATATGAAGACAATACAGGAATAAAATCAATACTGCAGTCTATGCTGTAGTTAAAACATAAACAGCTAGACCCATCTTGATTCAACGCTGTACTATTTAATAAGTATTGCAAAACAACAAGAGCAAAGATGTGCATCAGTTACTGACAATCACAACAGATATCTCATAAATAGGGAATGGTCCAATAAATCAACTCATTCTTAACTCATGCTATCACTCTGTGACAGGAATATATAATGTGCACAGGAAGTCATCATATAATATATATTTTATGGGTGTAACGGTACACATATTCATACCGAACCGTTTGCACGCTGCAAAATGATTACAGTCTTGCTTTTTTTGTGCTGAACTTAAATTCAAAAGTCTGAGTTACCCCCGGTGTCTTAGTTTTAATGTGTCTTATTTTGTTCAGAAGAAAATATGGCTAAATAGCTACTGTTTACATTTTAATTATAAATGAAAAGCAATTTTTACATTTCATCTCAGCAACTTCATGAACCAGGTACCTCATAAAAACCTGTGAAACAATATCATAAAAAAATGTTTTGTTACGGAAGTGGAGAAACTTAATGGAAACTTTGGAAAGCAAATATAAATTTTTAAATGGAAAAGTTTTCCATTTACATTTAGTTGTCTAAAACATGCAAAATGTTGCTTTTACGTTCCACCTGCTTGGCAAAAAAAACTAATCTTGAAAGAATTCTAAACAAAGATGACATGACAAGACACACTACTGCTAGGCTACTAACAAAAACAAGATACCAGGCAGTCTAATTTGGATCAGATGATTTGCTGAACAGCAAATAAAATTATAGAATCAAATCAGTTAGGGTAATTACAAGTGGCGTGATGATGTTACAGACAAGATTCCTCAAGCTCCTTTTATACAAGCCCACCCCCCACTGCCCCACCCCCACCAGTCCCTCGCCCACTGCCCCCATCTCCACCAGTCCTTTGCCCACTGCTCCCATCTTCACCAGTCTCTCGCCCACTGCCCCCATCTTCACCAGTCTCTCGCCCACTGCCCCCATCTTCACCAGTCTCTCGCCCACTGCCCCCATCTTCACCAGTCTCTCGCCCACTGCCCCCATCTTCACCAGTCCCTCACCCACTGCCCCCATCTCCACCAGTCCCTCACCCACTGCCACCTCCCCCACCAGTCCTTCGCCCACAGCCCCCATCTTCACCAGTCCCTCGCCCACTGCCCCCATCTCCACCAGTACCTCACCCACTTATTCAAGAATACATTATTTTTTAAATAATATAAGTAAAAATGTGTAGTTATTTATAAGCGCACAAGCAGTAGCGACATTAACGGGTAGAATGGCAGATTCATTCCATTACTAGATGGCATTAGTTGCGAATAGCCCAGATATTGGTATATTTAGCTTTAGAACACACATTTGTTAATATTTGAATGGAATAAAGGGTGTGATAGTGAATAGAGAAACCTTATGGGGGACGAACCAGATATTCACATATGCTTTCATAATTGCATTATTCCTTGTTAAATTATGAAAACAACCAGGACTTGGCAGTGTCCTCAGACTTTTGGTCCCCATTATTTATATATATATATATATATATATATATATATATATTTGATAGGCTGCTGGCGCCACTAGAAGCCCTTTCATATGAAAGATGAAAAATGGACCAAAAATGGTCCGCAACTCCCAACAGAGATCTACTACTCAAATAATTATGACATTAATTTATTGTGCAGAGTAATATACACAATGCTGATGCGTCTTCCTCAGAGCATTGTGATCTAATGGGCTGAAAGTGGCTGAAAAATTGTTTAGACATTACTGCCATGGTGAAGCAAGCTATTTATAACTTTGTGTGTGAACAATAAATTGAGGTAATCGTTACTTAAGGTCTTTCAGTTACTGTCAGCATGACCGAAGCAGTAGCGGAAGCAGGCCACGGTTGTTACGAGTTGCGTGTTTTCTACAGTCTATGCTTCGCGCAATGATCTCTGGTCATTCAACAAAAATGGTCTGAGTAAGTGTAGCAGTGTTTGTTTTTTCATAATATGCCAATAGGTCTATTACTGATCCTGCCCAGTCAGTTTATTTGAAAATGATTTTCAATATTACAACTGTTATTGGTCCCGACTATGACCTGACCACGTTCACATCATGCATGTTATTCATGTCGCTCAACCAGAATGTATGGTCTGATAGCTGCTGCTTTTTAACATGGGTGCAAATTAGCTAACTGTTTAAAACAAAATGTAAATGTCTTAATAAAAAAATAGTTTAACCAACTAGTATTTCCCGACTACCAGGAGCAGCATCGTTTATTCGGCTAGCCGACTCCCACACATCCCAAATGGTGGCTAGGCCTATAGCATCCAATCCAGCCCCCCTGTCCGGTCCCGTTCCAGCCCTCCTGTCCTGTGCTGCAGAGCCAGCTATCCGCCTGTCCTGAGCTGCAGAGCCAGCTATCCGCCTGTCCTGAGCTGCAGAGCCAGCTATCCGCTTGTCCTGAGCTGCAGAGCCAGCTATCCGCCTGTCCTGAGCTGCAGAGCCAGCTATCCGCCTGTCCTGAGCTGCAGAGCCAGCTGCCGCCTCCTGTCCCTGGGCCGCCTAGCCTACAGCCGCTCATTCATCGCCGGCCTCCTGGGCGATGCAGACGTTGCCGCCGCCCTCCTGAGCGGTCCTGCCTGCGCCGCCGCCCTCCTGAGCGGTCCTGCCAGCGCCACCGCCCTCCTGAGCGGTCCTGCCTGCGCCGCCGCCCTCCTGAGCGGTCCTGCCTGCGCCGCTGCCCTCCTGAGTGGTCCTGCCTGCGCCGCCGCCCCCCTGAGCAGTCCTGCCTGCGCCGCCGCCCTCCTGAGCGGTCCTGCCTGCGCCGCCCCCCTCCGCCGCTGTCGCCTTTATGAATGCTGAATGCTTGCAACTCTTCCAATGTTATATCTTAATCATAACTATTAGTATACATTGTCAGTTGTACTTCTAGTATATAAAACATGTGTATACCAATGTTGTTTGTCAATTCCACTGGCCTCAACTATATTTGGGAGAGCCAATATATGCCTATGTTTATAGAAACAGAAGGAATCATAGCATTTATTTTGAAACAGAAGGAATCATAGCTAGAGGTTGAGTCTGGTATGAAAATGTATGGACAAATGAGCCCTTTCATTTGTAATAATTTGTTTTCACCAACCAACTATCCCACATGGTGATATGAACCTTCAAAGAAAGTACAAAAATTTATTTTTCGAGATTTCAATGACGATTTCACAGAAAACAGATTATATGTTACCAATGCCTGCTTGTATTAGTCTAGGCCGCAGACATTAAACTTGTGCCATTTGAACATTGATACTATGATATATCCCGTGATATTGGTGGCCAAAGTTGGTTGTATAAAAGATTGAGCTGAATGAAACAGATTTTGGCTTGAGATTGTGAGAAGTGTTACGTATGTATGTAAAATAGATCTGATTTCAATTTTGAACACAACTGGAATGTATCTTTGAGCCCTGAAAATGTCATGTGGCTAGCACCTTCACAAAGCTGGGTGTTCTTCAGCTTGCAAGCCTCACCCTTTTTCCTACAAACATAATGATGGTCATTATGGCCAAACAGTTCCATTTTTGTTTCATCAGACCAGAGGACATTTCTCAAAAAAGTAAGATCGTTGTCCCCATGTGCAGTTGCAAACTGTAGTCATTTGAAACATATTTCCAACAACTTTTAAATCTGGTTTGGTCATGGAATGCTAAATCATATTTTTCTGGTCCACTGCTGCAATACCCTTCATCAATATGGAAGGGTGCACAGCTACAGCACATATTCTCCATTGTGTCTCACTATTACAGGCTCCTAAAAGTTGCCTAATGACATGGCTGAAGCTCAAAACTGCAACTATAGTGCCTGCAGTTGTGGGGAACATCTTTAACATTCCTAGATAACAGAGGGATGCAGAAACATAGTGAACCTAGACACATGGTGTAAAGAAAGCAATAATGTACTGAACAGAGAGATCTGGTGAATAGAGATACAAGGTGAGAAGACAGACGATGAACAGAGATGTGGTTAACAGGGTGAGTGAACAGAGAGACAGTGAACAGAGATGAATTGAACAGGCAAACATAGTGACACATAGAGACACATGGTAAGCAGAGCAAAAGATCTGAACATCATATCGCTTCACAAAGCCTTTTTATAATCTAAAAGCCTACTGTGATGTCAGCAAAGATGGTTTTCTGCATTGAGTACTATTTGCGCCTCATAAGGACATTACAGTCTGAAGAAAAGGCGAAGAATGCAATCAACATTTAAATAATCAACACAAAAATACCTGACTATTTTTTTCTGTTTCAACAAGGACATTACAATATTTGACTGGCAATGCATAACTCATTGTAACCTGGGCAACAGGTATCAAGTTACTTTGTGCCACCCAGCTATTGAGAAAAGCTTTTGGAGAGATTTTTCAGATTTGATTACATGTACATTGACATAATACCGTGTGTCATTTTGAATGTGCTCATCTGAAGCTGTAAGGTTGTTCTGCAGCAGAATTTTAAGGTACTAATGATTTCTCACAAAATGAGTGATGGAGGCAGTGGGTCCTGTAGAGGTTTGCCACCTATTGAAAAAGGAAGAAAATACAGTATATACATCTTTTTCCATTTGACTAAAACCACTGTGTGAGATCAACAGTAATGAGGGCATATTCATAATGAGATCTAACAGGGTTTTCACTGCATAGCTCTCCATTCATGACTCAGAAGTACAGCTGAGCCAAGTTTTACCTATTCAGAGCATCCTAATCATTCCTGTCAGATCACAGTCGTCAGATTTTGCTCAGTAATTACTCAGCTTTCAATTTAAGCTTTCAATAAAAAGAAAAAAATAGAGTTTGGTACATCACCTAGTTTTGGTAAATGGCAAATTATAAAAAGAACCATAATATAATTTTAATGTAGCATTATGGAAGGGAATGCTTCCATGGGGCTTCAGTTTGCCAGCACAATTCCTGCATACAGGTTCATAAACCTGAAACCATCACTAAAATTTATGTTAAGTTTTTAGCTGGTGACACTAACTTAAATCCACTTGACAATAGGATTATTGCAGAAGAGTAAAGAGTTTTGAACTATGTGAATGAGTTGTGCATCATCTTTGTTTTTTTAAAATCAGATAGTACCTTTTGTTAAATTTAATAGAGAATTAAGATCTTCAGCTGCTCAACAGCTTGAGCACTGTCAGTCTCTGGGAACAAACCTGGACCGACTAAAAGATGAAGCTTTTCACATGGCTGCGAGATCATCCAAATTTCCTGATTCACCATCTAAAACAACAAGATGGGAGAGAGGGAGAATATTCAATCAAAGTTTTTAAGATTTACAAACAAAAAGTTCCTGTTGAAAATGTTTGCTTTTTTTGTTTCGGTGCCTCTACAAGGGTCTGGGCCTGGATGAGAGCTATTGTAAGAGCGCTAATAAAAAACAGATGTTAAACTTGTGTCCTCGAAATGAATGGCCCTATTGGGGAGCCAGCTGAGTCCCTGGGGACATTCCTTTGGAGGCAAAGCTGATTGGTTCATATTGAAACAACATGGCCAAGATAAACTGAGATTTGAAGAAAGGGTTCCTCGATGCTCGGCCCTTAAATAAATGGTTAAAGCTAAAGGGGGCAGCTTAGCTCATCCTCTAAGGAAAACAGTGAATTTTGCAAGTGACTGACATACTTGATGACTGAGGCGCCAGGCAACCTCCTGGACTGCAGCGCATATGCGTAGATGCATGAGAAGAAGGGAGCACCGGGCCCTTCGCTGCTCGTGCACGGCTGTCACAAGGCCTCTGTCTGTTACTCCTTTTTCCACTGACGCAGTACTTATTATTTTCCTTCAGGAGCCTGCCCTGACTTGAGGACTTTTTTTTCTTCCCTCGTTATACAAAGTGGCAGTGGATAAAAGGGTCATTAAATATGATTTTAAAACTCTGGGCTGTTATGTATGATTGACAGGCCTTCAGTGTTGCACTCTCGTCCCGGTGATGGGAAGGGGGAATGTATCTGAGGCTGGTTCATGTCATTTCTCCCTCTGTGTTAATTTAAGTGAGATTTCCCAGTTCTGTGTTATGTGATATGCTGCAGGCATGAAAACAACACGGACACTGTAGATGCTCAAGTTCTCACTGACTTTTGTGCGGATATTAGCTTATTATGTAACTCGTTTCATGTTCATGATTTTCTTTTTTAACTAATATGTGTCCCTTACATATTTTTTATAACCTCTCAATTTGCAATGCCCAGTTCTAGACCCGTCCCATCGTTGCAATGTCAATCTGGGAGAGTGCAACTTTTCAGTGCAACTTTCACCTTGCTCCTCGACACCAGCTGAGTGCACTTATTGTGTTGGAGTACTACACGTTATGTGCAGGTGGCTCAGGTGGAATGCAGGAACCTGATTGAACAGAAGAGTTTATTATCATTTTTGTGGAAAACTACTTTTCTTAAGTTATAGCCAGCATTCAGTAAGACACTGTCAAACTGGAATCACAGGGTCACAGTGTGTGAGAATATCTGCTTTATTGTAACAAATAATGATGAAAACATTATTGCTTGTCATATTCCAGCAAACCAATGAGGCAGAGTTTGGGCTAGAGCGGGCAGGCTTTAAATGCCTCTTTAGCCCAGCGTAAGTGTTTAAGTAAAGACTTAAACCATAAAACTATTTTTCTTACAGATCAATAGAAAACATGTAGGCTTTTATTTATTTGGGATTTATGTCCCCTCAATACTATCTTCATATAATACTATTTCAACAGTACATTTGTAAATTGTGCTGTTTTATTGCTGTTTATTACAGTATTACAACACAATTACAGAGATCAACAATGTTAATATTTTTTAACAAATTCAAATGCTTTTGTCATTTAATCAGCTTTGTCATTACAGTGAATCTAAGCATACATCACCTGCATCTTTATTTTCTATTTGTCAATAGATTGATAGATTACAGGCCAAATAATGTATTAATTGGAAATATATATAGTATAGTACACAATATCAACCTCTTTAAGTAAGCAAAAACATGAAATGCTTTAGAAACATTAATGCCATACATAACAACTAATGAAGATTTTTTGCACATTGATATGTTTCAAGTATATCTTCATATTGACACATTCATGTATACTTAAAAGATATCATAATTGATGAAGATTTATTGTACACTGACAATATGTTTTCACTATATCTGTCAATGCAGACCTCCTGCTATACCACTTTGAGAAAATATAGCCTAAGTGGAAACCATGCGTGTGCGCTAGCATCTGCATTCGGTGTGCACATAAACCAAGATATATGATGGTAATATAATACACATTATTCTTATTTTGGGTAATATTTGTTTGTGACATGTTAAACTTTATTTTAAGTAGCGTGAAACATATAATTTATTATCATTTTTTACTTAAATAAAGCTTAAAATGTTCTGAACACTGCTGAACACTACTTTGTATTTCAATTCTACAGTCCACATTGTTGTTTGTTAATAGCTGGTTCAATCATCTATGGAGAAGGGATGTACTTTTCATCTTACATTTCCCAAAAGGAAGGGGAGACATACAGCAAGTTGAAGTGGAAAATGTAGCTGATGATACATTCGGTGAAACATTTAACATATGATACATTCAGTTCAACATTATCATAATGCATTCTGTTGAACATTTGCATGATACATTTCCTACAGTATTTCCACAGCACAGCACCCCCAGGGCAATAAAAACAGTTTTTACAAAGTGACTGTGTTACAATGATCCAGGCAGCTATCCAAATGAAAAATGCATATGGACTCTCACCATGGAGACCCAAGATGTCTTATTCTGACCGTGTAAAAACCCAATGCAAAGTACAGGTGAGCTGAGCAAGAGCTGAGATAGTGTACTACTGTGTGTACTTTCTATGGAAAACCATATTATATACAATATATTGCAAAACCGCCGGTTGTAACCAGTGTTATCTATTATTGGAAACAGCTCGATTTTGAACTTTCGAACCAAAGTAAATAAAAAAATAAGTTGAAACCTTATTTAAAAGTATATACTAGAACTTACTATATATTATATATACTTTTTATGCAATAATATATTAGTATATTTGACTATAATTATATAGTGATAGTTGAATGCCAGTGTGGCAGGTCGTCATTCGGACCTGGTAAAGGTAAATCCATAATTAGAACTTCCTGATTAAATGAGGTGATAAAAATCCAGACTGTCAGATCAAACACTGGATAATAAGAATGACTCTTGAACAAATACTTAAAGGGTAACTACACTCTAGATCACATTTTTTAAAGCAGTAAACGTGCTTGTTTGCCTACCTTATAATTAAACTTATTCATCCATTCTGTTATTTCAACAATTCTGAAATAATATTGTATATCATAAAAGAGTGGTAGAAAAGCGTCTTGGTGCTGCCCTTTATCGGTTAAAAATGTATTTCTCCTCCCCACTGTGCCTCCTCCTCAATTGTGATGTCAGAGTACCTCTTTGGAGGTACCTCTATGTCATATGGATAATTGTTGCCGCCCACAACGGAAATAGCTGGCACCTGATTGGTTAGACGCACTTCACGGTTTCGGCTTCACGTTTTTAAACCGGAACAACGTGGCGTCCTGTTCATAAAACACTCTTATTCCACCTAAACAGTCGACTGAAATATGTTTCTGAAAATATTTGAGATGAGAAATAGGCCATGCAGTTACTGAATCTCGATTCATATTTTATCTGCAACATCTAGTTTGACAGATTGATCCAAATTATACAAAATCAGTTGTACAATGTACGTTAATTTATGCAAATGACGATGGGCACACCTTCTCCACCCCCACCCCTCTCCCTCACTCACCCCACAAAGTATTTTTCAAAATTGTGTAGTGGCTGAGACAGTGAGTGCAGTTACTCTTTAATGCAGCTCACCCAAGTGTTCTAACAGACGTTGAATTCATAGTTCAGTTCATCTTAATGTAGAACATGAGTATCGACTGCTAACTAATAATTAGTTGTTAACTACTAATTGATTTTATATTTGCAGGACTGCATCTTCCCAAGCCCTTCACATTCAATAAATAAAACTTCTCTGTGCTGACATTTTCAAATTAAACCGTGACTGCAGGTTTAATTTAAATATGAAAGTACCCATGTTGTGTGCATTGTGAAGTAGAAGTTGTATATAGACACAAATTCCGAATCGTCATCACCTTATTCGATAATTTGAATATGAGAATATAGAGAATATAATTTATTTTGAGAACTTTTAACAAGGAGTGTCCCATGAAAAAGTTGAATGTCAATACAATAAAAGTCAATATTGTTAAAGCTTTTTTTTTAAATCCAAAATGTGGAATCTACAATGTTGAGCAATACATAAGTGTCAGTAATATTTTCAATGAGAAGATCCATATGTGTATCAGGGATTTTTCTGCATGAGAAATTATTGTGATGATTTTGTCCAAATAAAAATGGTTATGGCATCACCAAGAGCTTGGCTTTCATTTGAAAATTAGCGGCGGGGGGCACTGTTGCCTGGTACTCCTCCCTCCTGCAGAGCCACTCTAACGTCAACAAAAATCTTTATTCAATTGCTTTTCAGATAAATATTGTCAGGGTAGCAACATAGATTTCCAAAAACAAAGACAAAAAAACAGCTGTCAAATTATATACATGTCCTGCATTATTCAACATGTCTGTTCATTATTCCTTCCTGTTCTTGGCTTGGGCTCTGCTTTGGTTCAGCCTCTGCTTTGGCTTAGGCTCTCCTTTTGTTTAGAATCTGCTTTGGCTTCGGCTCAGCTTTGGTTCAGCCTCTGCTTTGGCTTAGGGTCTCCTTTTGTTTAGAGTCTGCTTTGGCTTCAGCTCAGCTTTGGTTTAGGCTCTGCTTTTCTGGTACATAAAATTAATGGATTAATAAGAGAATTAAACCAGAATGGAAAAAATGAGTACTCACACTTGCCTTAATAATTAGCTAGCTGGGTAAATTATCCTGTTAAGGTATTGCTCTTGAATCTGGACCATGCCAATGGCAACAGTGGCTAGTAGTCCTACAAGTCAATGCACAATTGGTGCTAATATCCCTCAGGGCAGGGAGGATTTCAATCAGCGGGGATGACAGTATTTAATTGAGCATTAACGACCCACCTAGCACTTGCGGTCCACCTGCTGAATTGCACATGAAGTGTCTTCCTCAAATTGTATTTATTGTAGACAAATTGTAAACTGTGGTGAGGTAAGAAATGCTACTCGGGATCATGTGCTTCAGAGGAGAGCACCTTTTTGTCTGCGGTCTGCTGAATCAATAGTAGAGGTTGCAGCAATGAGTAATGATGTTGAATACAATGTGACAATAAAAAAAATACAATGAGAAATAAGGAAAAGCAGTAAGAACAATTTGCTTTCCAGTGCCAACTGTGGCCGGTAGCTCCATAGGGCGACAGGCAATTGGTGATTGCATCACTCAGGGAATGGGAGGGTTCAGTCTGATATGGTTCTGTTCTGCAACACTTGCTGGTCGATTGGACACCCATAGATTGCAGTCAAAGCCACCTATGAATGGTCCGTCCTCCGACCCAGCTCTATGTGAGCTTAGCTGTAGTCCGTGGTGTGAAAAGAAGCAGCTGGCAACACCGTGGATGTCTACACTCTCCAAAAAGGCAGTGGGGTTTGTGGCTGCAGATAACTGGCCATTCCAATTTGGGGGATTGGGTATGCTCAGCCCCGTGTTGGGCCAAATTTCTATATATTAACAAAAAAGCTTTCCTTCTGCCATGGCAGTGTTCCTGCTACTCACCAGTTACTAGCTGACATTAGCAATCAGAGGTTGGCACCAAGTTGGCAAATGATGGAACTGATCAGATGACAAAAACATATATTTGAGTCTTACTAAGTAGCTAAGATAGTTTGCAATCCAGCCTAACAAGCTAAAACATCTAGCGTAGGTCACAAGTCGCTTACTAGATGAACATGCAGAAAAGAAAAAGAAACTGTTGTATTTACTGAGAATTTAAAGGGATAGTTCGGAATTTTGGACATAATGTCTCAATTACGACTTACCCATGATGTAGTTGATTGATGGAAACCATTTTCAGCTAATTCCATGCTGTCCCTTCTTTTGGACGTTGCTAATGCTAGCGCAACTCTATGGCAAACGGTAGCATCCACTACCAAACGCACTAAACACTCCACAGTGCACCCAAAGCAAATAAAATACGACGACAGTCTATCGGGGGAGCGATACTTTACGTTACCTATGAATGTAGTGCCGGCACTGGTCGACTACAACAACAAAGAAGAGTAACAAGTTGCAATGGCCATGTGTGCTCCGCCGCCGTACTTCCACAGAGAATATTAGGTCAGCACAAAGTAAAGGATTCAACAATAGTTTGACTTCAAAAATGATGGTATACACACTCAAAATAACCCCGATAGACTGTCGTCGTATTTTATTTGGTTTGGGTGCACTGTGGAGTGTTTAAGTGCGTTTGGTAGTGGATGCTACCGGTTGCCATAGAGTTGTGCTAGCATTAGCAATGTGTGTATGTCCAAAAGAAGGGACAGCATGGAATTAGCTGAAAACGGTTTCCATCAATCAACTACATAATGGGTAAGTCGTAATTGAGACATTATGTCCAAAATTCCGAACTATCCCTTTAAGGCAATTATTTTCACACAATTGTTGATTAGTTTTAACTTTAAGGCAGCAGTTTACATGGACCTATTTGAGTGGGTATAACTTTAACTGTTGAAGTATGCTCAAAAAATAATATTTTGGGCTTACTTTTAGAAATGAAGACAATTAGTTGCAACTCACTTTTTTGAGAATTTTCCAATAAAAAATTAAACGCAGTGCCCTCCAAACTTATTTACTCAGAAATATTAAGCTGAATATACGGTATATGGTGTCTTTTAACTATAATTAATTATTTAATACCCCCCCCCTCCCCAAAGACAAAAATTTGAGTCAATTAAAAAGGCCTTGTCATTGATAGATAAAATATTATAATCATATGGGGGGGGGGGTTGGCTGCAACACGTGGGGTTCATTCCAATTGCTTATTTTTACTCCATGCATTAGGTAAATGGAACGTCCTCGCTCAATCAAGCGTCAGCGTCATATTATGCTCACGTGCTTAACCATAATGTTTTTTTGTTTTTTTTTCCATGAATAAACGGTGCTTTTGTTAGTTATAAAGAATGAGTGTCATTATGGATTAGCGCTTTATAGTAAATGGAAAGGAACGGTAAAATTGCATTAGTGTTTGGGTGTGCCTGCGACATGGTAGATGTGAAGAGTGGTGGATAATTTAAACACGTCACGCGTTCCGAGAAAAGGCTTCCGCAAAGGTTACACTTGTGTTTCCTCCACAGAAGCCTCTGGGAGCCTCCTCGTTCCCCACTCCTCGCACCTCTGAGGAGCATTTAGCGGTTTGGAATGTCCTTAAAGATGGCGAACCTCGATCAATTTCCGGGTCAGGCAAGGACCGAGGAGAAGAGGACAGATAAAATAAACGATTGGAATCCACCCGTGGACTTTTTTTTTCTTCTTAGTCTGCTGCCCCCCAAGATGGATGGAGCCCTAGGCGACTGCTCTTGTCACCTATGTCTAGAACCGGCTCTGACATATCTACATATCTATATATCTAGCTAGCTGTTCATTTGACTTTATTTGAACTCTGAGTTACTTACATCGGTAGCTATTGTATTATCTAGAAGTTTTGGCAGAAGGAAAATGAACAGTAACATTAGATGATGGTTATTCCTGCAGAGGGCAAGCATTTAAACAACATTACATTTTCCAAGCCAATCAGAATACTTGGTTCTTGGAGTTTAACATAAGGCAGGGCAGTACAGAATTATGTCCTTTTGCGCATTACAGAGTGGAAAAAATTACATACTTTTTTAGTAACAGACAGAAATGATCAAGGACAATATAATGCTCTCATAATGTCTGGGGTGACAGGACCCCATCCTCCTGTTATCTATACCTAAGTGTGTCACCAAGACACCACATTGGGTGTGCAGATAATACCAAAATCAATCAGTGATTGTTTTTAGTCAAATTAAATTTATACACACCATTGATTACATACTTTTGAGAGGTCTGATGTTAGAATATAATAGCTGTATCAATGAATTGATATGGCATTTGATATTTGTGTAAATCATCAGGATGATGTGAAGATATAACATGAAAGAGATTTCACCATGCAGTCTGAGGTATTACAATAATGACTTAAATAAACAAGATTATTTTACACCTCTAATGCCCACTCCCTCCCCCTGTTACACACTTTGAATATCCTGCAGGTGTCATAACATGGACAGGATGCATATGGCACCATAGGAACTTCATGTGGAGCATGAAAATGCCGGCCATCTCCCTGCACTTTCTAACCTTTGACATGTAAGCTCAAGCCATTTGAAATATATATATTATAAAGCCAGGTTGTACAGTTTGTGGAAGTGAATGGAATTGGAGGGAGGGATAGTTGCAGGCCCATTACATAGCACAGTCAGTAGTGACTTCCTGTGGGGCAGAATTGTGCATACAGTGGAGATAATATCTCTGCTCAGCATGGACAGGAAGAGACTGTCTCACATGTCTGCTGCATGTGTGCTGAAATGTGAGAATCTAAAGGGATTTCAGGCAGACTCACCAGGGTCAGAATATTGCTGAACTTTTGCAAATCTATGTGTTTGTGGAGCCTTTTTGGACAGGCCATTAGCTAATGAAGTGTAGGGTGCTTTCAACACAGGAAACTACATTGCAGCCACAGTTTAGCCTCCAACCTTCATTTATTGTGCTGTAACCCCCCCCCCCCCACACCCACACACTCCTACCCAAAAAAAACACATACACACACACACATGCATACATACGCTTCCTCTCTTTCTCTTAGAAACACACTCACATACGCCGTCAGACAAACGTACGTCGTCAGACAAATGCACAGATTCACGTGAACAAATGCTTTATTGACACAAGGCATTGCAGGGGCAGAACTGTGGTGAATTGTCACCAAAGCCATATCAGGGCAGGGGTTTCAGGGCAAGGATGCGCCCATCCTGTGACTTTAGAGATTTTGGGATTATGCAAGTTACTAAAAAGAGCAGCGGCCGTACACAATAGCTGGAAAGCAGGAGTGCAGTGGTGCTTTCCTCTGTCAGTGGGTCAGCGTGTTTTGTAAGCACTTCCATCCTGTGAAAGTCCCTGCTAGGCCTCCACCTGCTAGGGCTGCTGCAGGGGCCACTCTGACCCAGGCTCTCTCCCTCATTAGCCTGGCGCCAGCACTCAATGGGCCCTGCACTTTGATTATTTGTGTTAACAGTTAATTTAGCGCCGCAGACACGTGTGCCAAAGCTGGCTTACTTCCTTATGCATCCCCAACAAATGGGACTTTTATGAGTTCCTTTTCACTAAGCCCCCACCTACCCCTGCCACCCCCACCACTTCCCCCCACTCCTCCCCAGCCCCAAGCCCACCCTCCCCCGCTTGGCCTCTCTCTGCTCTGCAGTTCTAATCTCCTCCATCTAGCAGGAAAGAGCTATTTCAGGCTCCTCTGTCCCTGATGTTTGCATTATTAGAATTAAATTCAAAGGCATTTATGGGCTCTGGAGTTCTGCAAGGCAGGGGCATTTTTCTGTCTGTTCTTTTTTTAAAGACCTGTCTGAGTCTCAATTCAAATTCAAATTCAAATATGTTATAGCCCAATGCAAATTAGTCTGTATTCCATTATACTGGGCCCATTGTGGCCTAGTATAACCAACCTATTTAAAATTTTGTCCAAATGTGGAATGTCTAATCATATATACAGATCCCATCCTGTCATTGCAGCGCTTTCTGTCAAACACTGAACCCTCAGGATTCAGCACCAGAACATGCAGAATATCAGTAGACTGAAAACCAGACTAATATCCCCCTAGCCTTTTATAAAGGACATGGCTGTTTTCATGTGATATTTTTAACTTGTTATTATTGTGTATTTATGTAATACCTTCCATAGGTACACAGGTGATGCTATCATGACTGGGTATAAAAGGATACCAAAATACTCTTGATATCTTATTTTCAGGTACTCTTACAAGCGATAATGTAACCTCTCTGCATTTGAATGGATCTCTATGGGAATTGGGGGGTGGGACTAGATTAAGCTGAAAATTACACGGGAATAGTATGGAACCCATGGTTGGCTAAATGGCTGTAAGTCATCAAGGGTCTGAAGTATCAAACAAGCCTCAACCCATCACTATGCTGCCAGATATGCAGTAGATATGAATGGATCACTTTAAGGATTGTTTCTCCTGATTAATTTTCCTACTGAACTCTATGGAAAGATGAGTCAGGAGAAACAACCCTTCAAGTGATCCATTGAACCTATGGAACTCTATGGAAAGATAAGTCAGGAGAAACAACCCTTCAAGTGATCCATCCATATCTACTGCATATCTGGCAACACAGTGATGGTTTGAGGCTTGTTTGATAACGCAGACTCTTGATGACTTACAGCCATTTAGCCAACCATGTGCCAACCATACTATTCTCATGTAATTTACAGCTTAATCTAGTCCCACACCCCAATTCCCATAGAGATCCATTCAAATGCAGGGAGCTTGTAAGAGTACCTGAAAATAAGATATCAAGAGTCTTTTGCTATCCTTTTATACCCAGTCATGATAGCATCAACTGTTTACCTGTGGAATGTTCCAAACAGGTGTTTTTTGAACTTCCCAGTCTTTTTTTTTTTGGAACATGTTGCAGGCATGAAATTCAGAATTAGCGTATATTTACAAAAATCAATAAAGTTGATAAGGTAAAAAATTAAATATATTTTCTTTGTACTGTTTTCCATTTAATGTATGTAAAAGATAATTTACAAATCACTGCTTTCTGCTTTTATGTGCATTTTACATACTGTCCCAATTTTTTTGGAATTGGGGTTTGTACTTTAAACTATAGGTCTATGGATAGCTCATTAACATTGTAAAACAATCCAAAAAAGATTTTCAACACTTGAAATCAACCCTAAATTCTTGATGATCCATCAGGTGTATGTCAGCTTAGACCTCTATAAAATAGTCCCTTCATTACAAAGCAAAATACAATGACATTCATCGAATGATATAGGATATTTTGTTTTATTTTTCATTAACCAGGTAATTTATTAAACAAAGATTTGGAATTACAATTAATCTTATTTTCAATTAAGTGACTACAGTATGATAGGAAGGCTTAGCTTGTGAATTCTGCTCCTCCGGACAGTGATTACAATGTTCAGTCCAGGTCAATGGCAATATGATGGTCCATGTTTTAATGGGCAGTAGAATTATCAAAACAGTACAGAAATCCTCCCCTGGATGTTGGCTCCTCCCTCCCCCTCTCCCCCAAAGCCCCGCCCTCCTCGGAGGTTAAAACGCCGCAGCAGGGGGAATGAGGGGGAAGGCTTGGATGGCTTTGACGTCGACACTCAGAGGCTGGGAACTGTGCTGAGAAAGCACAAACTAGCCACACACATGAGCTCATGCCAGAACAATGCTAACACAAGGCCACAGGAGCCATGGAAATATTTGTACATGGTTTTTTTCTTCTTCTTGTCTTAAATTTAATCCAGTGCATCATCTTTTATGGTTAAAAACCACATCTTCATGTGGCTGGTAGGAAAGTTTATTCAGTGCCTCTTTTTGTCTTAAGCATACCGTATCTGAACCATCAGAAAAGAACAAATGCTGTTCAGGCTCACATGGTTTGTATGAACTTTAGGCGGTGGCACAGTATAATTTGTTCACTAAGAAACTGTAAAGATAAATGCTGATTTTTCTTCACACAAACCTGAGATAAACATTTCACAAGTTTCCACACCTTAATTAGGGGGCCAAGCACCGAAGGTATGAGGCACCCTATTGTATTCCTTGGCATTATTATTACGCAATCTTCTGCCTTATTTAATTGTGGCATGAACACCTGGTGGCTTTTTATGGAACTTGGCATATTGATATAGGGTTACTCCATATGGCCAATCAGCAATTTTGGCCCAGAATAGCCACTTGGCGGCACTACAGCTAATTTTGTCTACTATGTGCCCTCTCCCCTCACTTTGCAAGCAGTGTGCGAAAGATATCCTGCAAAACTCCAAACTAGTGAGGAAGTAGTTTGTAATATGTCCCACTTTTGTACCATAGACATGCATATACGCTCTATGTCTTGTACTACAAGTTGTAGTTTTTAGTTCCAGTTTACTTCCTGAAATTATTGGATGAGTGTGAATCCCCTCAACAAAACCCCAGAAATAAGGGTTTCATCTGGGAATTTTAAGTGCCCCATTTGTGAGGAAAAGTCGCCCAGTCAAAAGCTTTTTGACGAAGTTGACTCAAATATGCGGCCTCAAAGGACTGAATAGATCATATCACAGCCCAGGTTTCTTGGGTCTGAATCAGTCACTGATCTTAAGGAAAAAACAAAACCCAGCAGATTCTGTGGCTCTCCAGGACCAGGATTGAGTATCACCACAGTAAAAAAGAAAAAAAATGCATCCATATGAAGCAGGGGTGTCAAATTCAAATCTTAATCGAAAAGGGCCGGTGTGGGTGCAGGTTTTTGTTTTAGCCCAGCACTAAGACACCTGATTCTACTAAAGGTCTTGATTGACTAGACTTGATAAGACTATGATTAGTTAGTAGAATCATGATTCCTTTTTTATTTCATTTCAAGTTAAGTGTGATATAACTGCTCTTTTTTACATGGGCATTTCCCACTGCTTCTAACAGGCCCTTGTATTTAAAAATACTGCAACATGTCTACTATAGTAAGTAACCAAACTGAATTCAACATATGAGTGTTAAACATTGCTGTAAATCATTGTCTGTGCTTAATTAGTGGCAATTACTTTATCAACTTAGATCATTGAGGTGGTGCAAATGGGATAATTGTTTGAGAAGTGGCTTGACAAAGATGCTGTCATGTCGGAGGACTGAAGTACCATGCAAGGAAAGGAGGGGAAACAAACTGGTGGCCGTAGCAATAACTCCTGTCTCCTTTGTCGAAGAATCAAAATAATTTTGTTTCTAGATTCCTATCCTCTCATAGAACAAATTCATCACAACCACACGAAAGTATGTTTGCTTAGACTTTCCTTATTTTTGAAAAACCTCCTTCTTGACGGTTTGATCGATTTGCATAAAACCTGCAATATAGCATTTACTCGCAAATATCTTCAAAAATTACATAAACTAAGTTGTTATGCCACAGTAAGCCAATTAATTTGAATGTGGATGTGCCTTTTTAACAAAAAGCTAAAAAATCCCAAATGGTTTGACATGTAGTGATGAAACTTGGTGTTTCTATTGATAAAGCCATGCTGAGGACAGCCCTCAGAGCTCATTAATTTATAAAAATTAAAAAATACAGAAAAGGTGACTGTTTTGAAACAATTTGAAACTTATTACAGTGACTAATAACTAACACCAACTTGTTGGTGCCACTTTTCACTTTTCATGTGCCACTGTTCACCTGATTAATTCATATGAAACTTGGCACACTGACACAGGGTTCCACCCAACCACTACTGACCAAATCTGGCTGAACTATCGCTATTATGTTAAAAAAAATGAATTCTCAAATTCTGGATTTGGATTTGGATTGTCACGATCCTGAGGGGGGCTGGACCTAATCGCACGACAAGGAGGCAGAGGTGCAAGAAAAGGGAGTTTATTGCACAGAATAATACACAACAATAATAGTAAGGTCAGGGATTCTCCGGGACTTGAAAGTGCTCCAAGCCGGAGCTGGACTTGGTGCCGGAACCCTCGAGTTCCAACCGGAACTGGGCAGGACAGGAAACAGGAACGGGATCACAGGAACTGGATCGCCGGAACATGGAGTTGTTCCAAACCGGAACTGGACTTGGTACGGGATACAGAGTTCCAAACCGGAACTGGACTTGGTACGGGATACTGGAGTTCCAAACCGGAACTGGGCAGGACAGGAAACAGGAACGGGATCACAGGAACTGGATCACCGGAACATGGAGTTGTTCCAAACCGGAACTGGACTTGGTACAGGAGACTGTAGTTCCAAGCCGGAACAGGGCTGGACTTTGGACAGGATGGAAGGTACCGCAACACAAACGGAGTGGTAAACAGCTACAGACTGGCAGAAACAGTAGAGTGGGGGTTAAACAGACAGGCAATATACAGGCAAACAAACAGGACTGGTTAGCAACAACAGAAGGCAGTGAGCATTAAAGCCCCGAGACAGAACCAAACTGAAGTTGCAGCAAAGGACAGGGATTCAAGGGCCAGGATACAAATGAACAACGTTACAGAGTAGCAACAAAGGGTAAGCAACAAAGGTAGTGAACCAGCCCTGGAGGGCAGACAGCAAGTGGGTTAAATAGGGGAGTGTAATGGGAAACAATCAGGAAAAGCATGAGAATGAAGGCGTGGGTAATTGAACAATTGAAGGGTGCGGAATGCATGCAACAACGGGGAAAGGAGATAGGTTGAAACCGGAGTGGGGAAAAGGAGTGAAACAAACGGAGGGAACACGCCCAGTCTGCAGCAAGGGGGAAAACACGGACAAGGGAATCAAACATGAAACGGAGGGACATGGCAAAACACGGAAAACGGACGTTACATGGATCTTGTTATCGATGCAATAAGTACCAAATGTCCACAAAAAAGGCATTTTCTTCTCATGTTCAATGAGCAAATTCTAGTTCTGATTAGCTAAGAGAATGTTTAAGTACATTTATATTTTTACCCCCTGCAAAAATAAGAGATACAGTACACTATGTGGTAAAGAACAGTCTTATGTTACACACATATTCATTTTAGTCACTTCATTTTCCAGAAACTTTGTCTTATCGAACAATAGATGAGACAAATTTTATTACTGACGTTGAGTACATCCACAATCATACAATTACTGGTTCTGTTGCAACACAGGAGGGCAAAAGGTGACAATATCCAGACTGCTACAGTGAGCATGCCTTCAACGTGCTTGTCTAACAATCTGGATCCCCGGGCTAAGTAGCTGAGTAACGCTCTGCCGAAAAATTCATTTCAACATCTTTGCCTGCCTGATAGACATAATTGTTACAACATGTTGCATAAATATACAGATGTATTGTGAATGTTTGTTTGGCTGAATTGAATTAAAACTATTATTGAAGAACAGGAAATTGTACTGCAATCATAGACATTCAACAGTAAATAACATCATATGCTACAATTTTAAGCATTTGGTGTTCAGGTGCTGGGTAATTCCATGCATTCCACTAAAAATGAACAGTAATTTACTGAGACACTAGCGAGAGCAAGTGCTCCATATCCAACATGGTCAGAACTGGGCACATTTAATGTTCTGGAAACTAACAATATGATATTTTGTGTGGCAGGAGACTTTCGAAAAGCTATTTTATTATGCAATCTGAATTACGTTAATGACGTAACTGGAGGCTATAACTGAATACAAAACAAAGTGCAAAACAACAAATTCAAAGCAATGCAAAGTCTGACTGCAAAGTTATAGGGAATTTTGCCTGATAACATTTATACAGCCAAAGTTGGTATATTCCTGGTCTAAAATGTATGCATCTTCCCTGACATCAGAGTGTTGTGCTAACAGGCTGCGTTTAGTATAATCAACTGGCACAGTGCTTGTTTCACCTATTTTCACTGACCCAAACAAATTGTATTTTGGCCTACCAAACATCCACAAATTTGACATTATTTGATATTATGTACTGTTTATTTCAATTTTTACATTATATGACACCTAATCATTACTTGGTTAGCCAGCTAGTGATGCTTTTTAAAGGGTAAAATTTTAAGTTGTACGTGAAGTTTGGATATCTCACGTTAATTCTGTGAGAAATTCCAACACAGCCTTTAAGTACTTGCATGGCTCTATAGCATTCAGTTATGTTATTTTTGCTTTCTATTGGTTTATTTTCTAGCAGTTTTAGGTTACAAATGGGAAATTAAAAAGCATTGTCACCTAGACAATAAACACTGTAATGAGCCCACAGTCCATTGTCTAACTAATGATTTTAAACTCCACAGGCAGACATTTAAGACAGATACACAATGGTCCACAAATGTAAATAGATATCAACAAAATGTGATCACCCAGGACTAGATGGTCCAGTCATCTGCTTATGTGGTAGACTATGTTGGACTGGGTATCTGTCTCAGTCTTTGCCATTTTCCATTCATTTCCATAAAATTTTAAAATTTTAACTAGAATGCTATCTTGCATTTGTCACTTGTTTCATCTCACTCTATGCAATAATAAATACAGGCACTTTTCTTGTTAAGATCCTTTTTTTAATAGTTGTCTTAAATTGTTTTCACTTGTAACCTCCGGGGATTGTATGCATTTACATGGCAGTACTTGTCAAGACACAAGGTTAAGCAGCGTGTCGACAGACTCTGGCTCAAGGTCCAGGATTCCCTCCTTTTCCTTCCCCATATTGTCCCACATCCTGCAGGTCCAGCCTCCGGCTCGGCGGCTGTTGCCGTGACAGCGCCAACCGGCACCAGGCACAATGCACTGCCACGGGGACAGCTGCACGGCGCCTGCCAAGGCTTAATTGCCACCGCCCGGCCCTCAATGCTTGAAAATGGGTCTGCTGAGGGGAAGGAAGGTGTAGTTACTCTCTTCCGAAAGCACTGTTGTCATCCAGTCACCAACCAGCACCATTAAAAGTGCAGGCACCCGCTAGGGACAGGAACCCTGTTTGAAAACTGGTGTTTTTTTTCACATTACAGAAATGGAGGAAAGGACGGTGCTTGTTCCACTATTGAGCTAAAGGCAAAAACTGTCATATCATACAGAAGGCAGTATGGGCTGGGACACTATGCAGGGCGTCCCCTGGAGGGGAGCTCCAGAATGAGCTAAAGTTACACATGTAGTACTGAGTATATGGTACTGAATATATCATAGATAATGCACAGAATAAATTAAAACAAGCATTTGAAGCACACTACGTAATGTACCATTGGTCATGGAGAATAGAGCTCAGATAGGTGCTTCCATAAGGAAGATGACATATTATACTATCCTCATCTGACTTGTTCTGATGTACAATCTCCTGCCTGTAGAAAAGCATATAAACACAGAAACAACCCATTTATTCATAATGTATAACAGCTACAGCATGTGTGTTTTTATTCATAACTGCATCCAGAATGATGCTAGAAATTCCTTAATCGTTGTCCCTGAGCTGTTTGGCGGTATGCCAGGGTGTTGCTTGTAAAATCTATGGTCCTGAGAGACTGAGGGATCACAGACTCATGACAATTACAGTTTCACTGAAGCATCTTGCTGTATAATTACAATTATTAAACATTTCAGATGGATTATCCAATTTAAAGATTCCATGCAAATTTAAGACACCCAGACATTGTGGCAGATTGATCTTCTGTAATGAAACATTGTCATTTGACAAGGGGGACCCAGTTTGTGTGTTGATGCTCACAGGATGGTAATGTGAGATGTTTTTTTTCCCCGGGGGGTGGGGGCTGACACCTCCAGCAGTGTTTCCATTGACGTTTAGGGGAGGTCCGCAGTGACCCACAGCAGCGAAAAAAACAGTGCCCCAACAATAGATCCTTACATCCCCATATGCGTTTACAGCTACTATTCGTCATGATTATACACCACTGCTATGACCAAAACCACAAGTCCACAGGCCTTTTTCTCTGTATGTCTTTCCGTCTACAAATACCTTTGCTTAATGTGGAAAATATTTTAAAGTCCTCAACCTTATCTATTCATTATTTATTTTTCTAGGTATTATGTTTTCAGATCCATTTGATCTAAAAGGAACTTGAATAACACTGAATAATTTCTATGGTTTTGTAAAAAAATAATAATGTAATGTATTAATGAACATGTAGTAGTACATGTAATATGTGATATATGAATTTATATTAGTCAATTAACAATGTTGTATTACCAATAAATATGTCATTAAATAATATATTTGATACAATTTGAGCAGAGCTATTTGTTGTCCTGGTATAACTATATATGTAATTGTCATGTCTTTCTAAACCATGAATTAACCCGTATTGAATTGAACTGAACTGAATTTAAATGAATGTCCCTATATGCCATACTCACCACATGACCAAAGGGAACAGGGCAAGGACAAAGGATGTTGGACAGTCTGACTCATCAGGAATCTGGTTTCACATAGAGGTTTTTCAGAGTCCTCTGAAAATTAATGATAATATTACTCATGGCACCGTCGCTGTATGAGGATTTGTGCCTGTAGCACTGTATAAAAATTTGAGGCTTGGCTGGTACACATATGGGATTAAACTTTTCTTCTTAAAATACAGCGAATGGGAACCCAAAATCTTTTTCATTTAAGAGCAATTAAGTGGATCCCAGAATCACTGACTTCAGCGAGCCGTTCGACTTTTTGTTTTATTACCCATTTCCTTTGGCTGCGCCAGCAGGAGGAATGCACCCTTTTTTTTTACAAAAGCAGGGAGAAGAAACAGGGAGCCACACTTCTGACGCCAGACTTATGCTGGGGCCACCGTGATCAAGTGCCAGACAGGCCTTCCTTCACCATGCACAGAATAAAAAAAATAAAAAAAACCAACACTGGAATAGTGTTGTGTTCCAACGTTTATGTGGTGTAATTAAAAACATCCAGCTGTAATTTAATAGTTCCCGCAGAGCAGAGACATGGAGTCTACTGATTTTTTCTCCATGTATAAATAACTCAGGACATACTAAGTAGCCTACACACATTACTTTCTCTTTTCTTTTCTTTTTCTGTGTACTTTCGTGTTGTGCATTTTGGGCCCCAGTTCAGGGACACCCCGACGTGACGGTCGAAGAGGAGAAAGCGAGGAGCGTCGGTTTCACTCCCGCTTTTGTCTTATTTTATTGTTTTTGCGTCTGTTCCTGAGATTTACATGCACTGGGGCGGTCCTCGCTCCCTCGACAGTGTGTCATCGCGTGGGCTTCAGGCCGTAATCAAATGGCATATCTGTACAGGGAACGTTTGCGTAACCTCGTGGAAATGCTCTCATTTGCGCCAGAACCCCTGAGTGCACCGAGCATGTGGTTCCAATCTCCAGAGGCTTTCACAGTGAGGAGAGGTCATTCCTATATCACACTGTAAATTCACAATGCAAACACGTAACACACACTGTCAGTTTCCTCAACACAAACTTCCCATGAGCAGCATAGCACATCATCCTTAAGCGAGTCGATTTTATTATCTATATACATTGTTGACAACTAATGATAATATTTTATCAAGCACAGCTAATGCACAATAACAACTGTTTTCCCCATACTTGGAGGAAAAAGCTTTTATATGTATGGATCATGTTTGGTTTTACTCGCACAGTGCCTTTTAATTTAATGTAAACTAAATCAAAATATATTTTGGCATTATTTATTAGATCTCACTATGTCATAATATGTATCCTCTCACAGCCAGGTCTGCATTTTAAAGTAGAGAGAAAGTCACTATATGTCTCAAGCAAGCTGTGGGCCATCTGTTACAGAGGAAGAAGAACTATGTCACTGGAGAAAGTCACATTTTCAAGCATTTCTCATCAACAGGAAGTATGAGACAGACACTTTTCATTTCTCCCAGAAAGTACAGCCCGTGACTCCTCCCCTGCCCTAGTAACACTCCAGATGTGGCCCAGCCTCAGTACATAAATTATTTTACAGTACGGGCTGAGGGAAGACTCGACCTCCTGACCTCCCCGTGTCAAAGGTGGGAACTCTGGGAACTTACTAAGAAGGGCTGGCTCCAGTGGCCAGCCAGCAGACTGGCCTCATGCGCTCCCTGCTGCATTCCTTCCTAACTTAGATCACAAACAGTCCCAGGCCTCCTGTGCCTTCAGTTAACCAGGCGCAAGCCCCTGCTATTACTGGCCCATTTTAAACACCGCTTCACGGCACAGTCAGCGCTGGGAACCAGTGTGTGGAACACTGGTGAGACACTGCCCTAGTGCTGACTCTAGGAATTGAGTTTGTTTTCCAGTGCTGATCATTAACGGCAGTTTCAGCCCTCTCACAGCCCGAAAATGTGGTAAAAGAGATCGATGCACCAGCCAAGAGGAAGTTATGCGCAGAAACGTGCACAACGCTGATTGGCCCATAGTGACACCTCTTTCCTGCTGCCATTGACTGCTTCAGGCCGCACGCCAGCCTCTTCTTATTTCCAAAGTTCAGAAATGGCCAACGCACAATAGCGCACACGTAAGTGACTACATTCCTGAGAACTTGCACTTTGCTGTTTGAAATTGGCTAAGGAGTATTTTTAGCCCCATTCGAGCAGGGACCGGGGGGTCATGTGTCCTCGATGTAGAGGAATTCAGAAAATGCGGAACACTTGACGGTGCGTTAAGTTTGTGACTTAACCGGAGACAGTACATCAGAGTTCACCACCTGAGACACCAGAGAGAGTGACTGAGAGGGCTGGACTCAGCCACTGTACAAACAGACCCAAGACAGTCACCTGCTGTCTTGCCACCATTGCAGGACTTCTCCTAACCTCTGTAGCAAACATTAGGAAAGAACAATTGAACTACTGGCCAGAAGTATGAACATGCCATGGTGAAACTCTTGGTGGAGTGAACTGTTAAACTCTATATTGTGAATGTATAAATATCAGTGCACTCTGATGTTTTAACTGTGTTAAAGAGGCATTTTATGGCCATGTGACATCTGACCTTGGCGGCTCCAGACGGACATGCAGCACCCAGAACAGTTGACTCATCTCACTAACAGGATGTCAGCGGCTCCACACCAGAATACTTTCAGTGAATTCTGGAATGCAAACTGAACATGGTGGAATAAAGGGGCTGTATTTCATTACCATACGTGATATCAAACAAGGACAGGTGAAAAGATATTTATCTATCACAAGTGATACAGAGCACAATATCAGCCAAGGCAAAATATACTCCTTATTATGCATTACAGCAAGCGAGGAGGGGTAGTAAGATATTGTATTGTCTTACAGGATATCAAGCACAAAGAGCCAGGAAGATGTATCATTACTGTACATAATATAAATCCATGAGAGGTGGAAAGGTATTCCTTCATATACATGACATCAAACACAAAGACACAGAAAGATTTTTCATTATCATATTTATCTGACAAATACACACGGAAAGACAGTTGGGAAACCTATGGGGAGTCTGCACTTTAATATCTGTATGTAACTGCTAATAGGCTGTAGTGTCCATTTGTATTTGACTCACATCAACTTATTTCTAATGACCTATGTGATACACCAGTCACAATAAGTGATAGTGAAACCACTGGTGATTGTGATAAATGTTGATTGTGATCAAACACAATCACATCACAGCATTACAGACACTCATATCTACTAGTGAAAGATGTCATTTCCCAAGGGGTTTCAGACAACCAACCCAAGAACTAACTGCTATTGACTTCACAGGGTCCAAAAAGATTTCATAGCTTTTTATAGCCTGTGATGTCAGGGATTAGTTCACAAGGACTGATAGATGGAAATACAAGTTTAATTACATTTGGTGCCTGCAGATTAATTTGCCCCAATAAAGAGTTATTGTAAATACCACAAGAAGAACACAGTCTCATTAGGGTGAATTACTCACTTCCTCCTTTCGATAATTCTCTGGGACTGTTCTCGTTAAACCTCTGTTTAAATCACAGAGAGAACATTTTTGGGCCTGATTTACTAAGACCTTTAGCATGGGCAAAACCTTTTAGCACACACAAAACCAATAACATGACCAATCATTGGTCATGTAACTTGTTTTGCACCAATCACTGGTTGTGTTATTAGTTTTGCGTTTGTTAAAAGGTTTTGCACATGTTAAAGGTCTTAGTAAATCAGGCCACTTGAGTGGTAAGACAGTTGTGGCCTTGCAACAGTAAATGTTGTATAAAAATTGTTAAATGTATGCAGAAATATGCAGGTAAAGTAAACCATAGGAGATATTTTTTTCATATGTTTACACTTCTGCCAGAATTATTGTGTTGAAGATTTAGGGGACTCCCACTAAGCAAAAAAATAACCAATATGACCATCACACATGTAAGATTTAATTACAAACGAACAGGAAAATCAACACTGACTTTATGTATGTTTACATATTTGGCTCATTAAAAACCAAATCCATTATTTTAAGCCCTCCGCAAATGTATTTATAGAAACAGGATGTATGAATCTTGTTTCATTCTCATTGACATTTTTCATCTCATAGCCAAAGCTGTTCAGCACTGGAAGGAAAAATGTCTGCCTTTCCCAAAGTGCAGTCACATAGTCTGTGGAAGTGTTCAACATAGCAGACATGAAAAAAAAAAACATTCAGATGCAATTTCTATAAAGGCTTGTAATGCTGACTTTTATATGGCTTGCCTTAATCTTCACATAGCTTGTTAACTTTTATAGACACAACATAAAATAAATCCTCTGACAGTGGTAAATTATGAGAATAATTTCTCCAAAAGACCTTGTATCGAGTATCAAATCAAAATCACAAAGGATTTTAGGGTAAAAAGGGGGGTGTGAGAGGGGGCCGTGACAGTGGAAGTAAAGTCTTGTACTAATAAAGTCTTACCAAACATTCCTTTAAAAAGTCGATACAGTGTGCGTTTTCTATTCAAATTGGAATATAATCTTGATCAGATGGGGCTTTGGTAATAACTTGTGAAGCATTAGCATGCTATACATTAGCTTTAGGACTTCATATTGTTGTATGGTTATGGGATAGTGAAGTGCCCTTAAAAAATGTGAAGTTGGCAAACATTAGCATACAGTGCCATCTAGGGGTTGGCCTTTCCATTGCCACTCAAGTTCTATTATGATGTTCAGGTATATATTTTTTACATATTTAATACATTCTATATAACATTCCAAGATGAAAATCATGATTAATGAAATTGCATACAGAAATTCATAAAAGAACATAGATCTGTATTACATGCTAGCTTACATAAAATGCAATTATGTAAATTAAAAAATTATAAGACTGTTAAGTGCTGATTGTCCACAAGTTTAGTACTTAATTAAGTCTTTGGGGTTCCTTACTGGTCAGATCCATACCTAAGAGAGTGCACCTGCTCCACAGCAACTGAGAGGTGAGGGAGCCAATACCCTGGAGACGGTGAAGCTGGGAGCAAGGTCACCAAACCAAACAATGAACCAAGGACCAATTCAACTTTGCAGATTTAAAGCTGCTGCCCTGGAACTGGCATTGGATAGCTGTCAGTCAGTAAGCAGCATTGCACACTGTAATGGCACAGCAATAGGTTCCCGATACAATTTCAGCTTTGCTCTCATTTTTCAAAAGCAGCAGATGTGCAATGTGTTTTTGATACTTTCTTTCTAAACTCCTCAAAAAAAGTTTGGAAACGTTATTTCGGTGGATTATTCCTCCCCTTTAATAATACCAATTGGTATTGTATTTTATATCGTTGGAAAGCCTGATTAGTCACCTTTACAACGAGGTACAACTTGTAAGGATCATGCATTCGTGGAATGAGCAACACAGCTAACCGTGTGGGTAGCGGCCCAAAAAAATGTGCCAAAATCCCCTGCAATATTCTTCTGTTGGTATTCACTCTCGTTTTGAGCTTCAAGTGCTGGCAGCCCTCACCTGATTGGTACCTAATTGACAGCACTTGTGTGCATGGGTCCTGCAACTTTGTTGAGTTTGTGTGTGCTCCAAGCATAAACATGCCACGTTTGTCCCTTCAGGATAAGGCCCGTGCAATAAGGCAAGTGGAAGCTGGTGTTCCGGTACGCAGAGTGGCAGCATTATTTGGTGTCAGCCCTGGTACCATTTCCAAACTTAGGACCAAGTTCCGTGAGACTGGTGAAGTCAAAGACAGACCACGAAGTGGCCGTCCCAGGAAGACAACACCCCAAGAAGACCGGTTCCTCACCCTTGCTTCACTGAGGAACCGTAGGCTTTCTTCCAGAGATATACAGGCAAGATTTGCACAACGGTACCACAGACAGATCTCTGATCAGACGGTGAGGAACATACTGCACATGGCCGGTCTTCGTGCTTATAAGGCTGCCAGGAAGCCTGCAATGACTGCCCTTCACCGTCTGGCCCGTTTGTGCTGGTGTCGACAGCACCGACAGTGGAACCTAAGAATGTGGGGCAACGTCATGTTCAGTGATGAATCAAGGTTCTGTCTGCGGAAGCTGGATGGCAGGATCAAAGTATGGAGACGGCGTGGAGAACGCTATGCAGATTGCTGCACAGATCGCGTGACACCTTTCAATGGGGGCAGTGTCATGGTGTGGGGCGGTATCTCTCTCACAGGCAAAACAGAACTTGTCATCATTGAAGGCAATCTCAATGCAGTGAGATATCGGAATGAGATTCTGGAGCCAGTGGCGATCCCATATGTCCAGAATCTGGGACCTAACTCCATCCTCCAGGATGACAACGCTCGCCCCCACAGAGCCAGGATCATCACAGAGTACCTCCAGAATTTGGGAGTGGAGAGGATGGAATGGCCTGCCGTGAGTCCAGACCTCAACCCAATTGAACACCTGTGGGATCCGCTTGGGCGTGCTGTACGTGCCAGAGTGACCAACGCAACCATGTTGGCTGACTTGCAGCAAATCCTGGTTGAGGAATAGGATGCCATCCCACAGCAGTGTGTGACCAGGCTGGTGACCAGCATGAGGAGGAGGTGCCAAGCTGTTGTGACTGCGTATGGATCTTCCACACGCTACTGAGGTCCCTGACAGTGTAAAATGAATAAAGTGTAAAAATGGCCAATATGTGTTGTTTTTTCCTTATTACTGTGGGAGAGTGCAATCATCCAATCCACCAAGCAACTCAAAACGAGAGTGAATACCAACAGAAGAATATTGCAGGGGATTTTGGCACATTTTTTGGGCCGCTACCCACATGGTTAGCTGTGTTGCTCATTCCACGAATGCATGATCCTTACAATTTGTACCTCGTTGTAAAGGTGACTAATCAGGCTTTCCAGCGATATAAAATACAATACCAATTGGTATTATTAAAGGGGAGGAATAATCGACCGAAATAACGTTTCCGAACTTTTTTTGAGGAGTTTATTTGGATTTTGAAGCCTAATTTAAAGTGAATCTTTGGGATGTTATTGTAGAAATGTTTGTTCATCCTTCAAATGCCTGATCCCAATGCCGCCATCAATAAATGATGCGAAGCTAGTTTGGGCAGACAACTACAGAAGCGCCAAATCGTGTCAGCTGACATGAGGCTACGTCTTACATGGGAGAGCTATTTCACCAACCTTACTTATTCATGCATTTGCTTTGTTGTGCTGCTGCTGCCTGCTATGCACTCTGTTGGCCATGCTGCTAACATGCTTGGCTTTCCCTGCATACTTCCCACATGTATGCCTTTCAGGGAAGTTTTTGCACTCCCACCCCAGCATCAATGGTCAGTCGTTTACTCCCTATTATCTTGGCTGGCTTATGCTAAAAAATGTTACGCAAACAGGGAGTGATAAGAGGCAGAGCCTGGCGCCAAAGAATTGCATTCACTTTAAATCTCAATAGAATATTTCTTAATTCAATTGTTGTATGACTGAACTGATATTTGCCTGGCAATATTGGCCAATGCAATATTACACAGTTTTACGTAATAGCAAATTGCAACTGAGTTTCTATCTTCATGTAAGAAGCAGCCTATACGTATGAGCATAAACGTTAACTTATAAGAAAAATGTATCAAATTTTATGATAAAATATTTTAAAGTGCAAAGAGCTACTAAGTCTCTGTATAGCTTTGCCTTTGAGCTTGGCTGGTAAAAATGCTAAATCAATAATAAAATATATCTGCTAGCAGCGATACACGGGGTCCAAGCAAAAGGTTGTAATTTTGTTGTAATCATGTTACATTGGTTTCCTTTTACAATTGAGTCTCGGAAGGTATATGTGAGACACATGTAGCTGCATGACATGAGTGTCTAAACATGAATATGTATAAAAGGTCAAACTGTTTTCAGACCACCACCTTCAGTTAATTCTGGGTAAACTGAATAATTTGAGAAGACCTTCATGAAATTGCAATTTCTTTATTCTTTCCTGGAGACAGAAGATACTGAAAAGTTTCCATAGTGCAACAATGAGACTAAATACAACAATTCAACAGCCAGATTCTTTCTCTCAATGTAGTCATCACCAAATCTACATAGGTCTCACTCATGTCATTAGGCCAAAACTTGGGACAAAAGAAAATGGGATAATGGCATTTCCAAAATGGCGGCCAATCCAAGATGGTGGCGATACATTTAGTACTAATACGTGTTCCAGATGAGGAAATTGATCGCTACAAGTTTTAATTAATTTCTAAATATTTTTTTAAAATATTATGCTCTAGAGTTTGGCTCTGGATGTGAGTGCTAGCATAGCTACCACATTTCATCAATTTCCTTCAATCCATTTTGGAGGGATAGCATTAGCATCTCCTAGCAGGAGATGTCTTTTAAAGGTTTTTCCATAAATTGAAAATGGCAGAAAGTACAAAAAGGTGGACAGTATGACTCCTGAGAACTAGAGTTTTCCATGAGGAGAGACATCTAGGTAGGATGTAAGCATGTAGCTCACATTGGTATGTGTGAAAAGCAAAACATGCACGTCCTTTTTGTCGAATTAATGTGAAAATAAGATTTGTAGATGTGAAAAGCATAAGAAAGTTTAATCTGCCAGTGTATTGTTGTTCGGTGCGGAGAGTCAATCCACTGATTAAACATATCGATTAAACAGTAGCCGATGTGTTTAAAAAAATATTTATATTTTTGGGAGACGAGCGCCTAGGTAACTCGCTCGTCTCGGCAGAACGGCATCTTTAATTTTAGCTTGTTAATGCAGTGAACTAGGGGCTTGTCTCCAAATTTGATTTACTTTACAAAACATATGGATGTTTAATCACTGGATAGAGTGACATTTTTCTGCTAACTGGCTTAGCAGGCTTACAGATGTGTGAGTATAACTGCACTTGATAATAAACTCGCAGCCACTGCGCATTCATTCACTCGCAGATGCAGCCATTCTAATCAATGACGGAAAAAAACGTGTATCTCCACATTCGATTGTCACAAAACTCGTAACTCCATTTTACTTGATTTCTGATAAAATAACAAATTTGTATTGACACGTGAGTATCTGACCGCGTATGTAGAAAACATACAAACTTTCACAACGCTGTGTTTATTCGTTTTGAAAATATAACGTTTTTTTTCATTTCCTGAACATACGTGGAGATACGTGCTTTTCGCCCGACAGCGACAATATGTTCCAGATGAGGAAATTGATCACTACAGCAAGTTTTAAATGTCTAAAAAATAATGGTGATTTTTCATGAATTTAAATATATTATGCTCTATATCACCACCATTTGATTCTATAGAGCCAATACTTTAGAGTTTGGCTCATAAGGTCAGTGCAAGAATAGAAACCAAATTTTATTAATATCCATTGAAGAATTGAGTTATTAGAAGAAAAAAAAAGAGTTATTAGTGTTTTTGTGACTAGCCACGCCCACAACAGTTTTTATTGGCTTACTGCGGTCAGGATATTTGGAATATCAGGAAAATCGCTTTGCAAATTTTTAGAGGACCGTCCCCAGAACAAAAGGGTGTGAGTTGCATGTTGATATGTCAAATGGTCTCGGAGGAGTTCGATTTTTAAGGTTTTTCACAAAATGCAAATTTGCAAAAAATCCAATATGGCGGACCTCATTGGTCCTAATAGCGAAGTTATTTGCCACAAACCAAGGAATTTGAGGCAAAAATAATTTTATGATAGGCCAAACGGTTCAAAGGTTATAGCCCAAAAGATTATAGAATTTCACTTTGTCTCTATAGCGCCACCATCAGGTCAATTGGGTTGGAGTTCGCTGTATAGTATGTGTCCCGTCGCAGTGTCTACATGTCTGCAAAGTTTCAGCAAATGTGGCTTTGCTGCAATTGTAACAAATGTGGGAATAATAATAATGAAACCAGCAATAACAATAGGGTTCCAGCACTACGTGCTTTGACCCCTAATAATAAGTAAAATGGTAATGTATGTTGCATCATCATCGGCCCATAATATCAGCCATAATCTTAGCATCGGCCAATAACAATACGCCAATACCATTATAACCCCTATGGTATCATGCATCCACAATACAAGCCGCTCTAACAGACCCTATTCAACAATTATTGAAAACCCTCTTCTTTTACACTTCCACATGAAAATCCACAATCTACAGAAGCCATCTTGTCCCTGAACACTCCATTGTTCTGCAACTCAAATTCTCTACGCAAGTCTTGCGGAGGGAAGTCCTTTACTCTCTCCTCATTAGGTTCAATTTGAGATGGGTTTTCGAGTTGAAGAATTCTCAAGATAAAGATGAAGGAAATAACAGAATCTTCTATTAAATTTAATCTTTTATTAAATGTTTAAACGTTGATTCAACGTGGGAAAACCTTAAACCTACGCAGAGAATTCGGAATTCCCCGAACAAAAACAAACCTTAGCTTATATAATATCATAACTCCTCCTTTACGTTACTAATACACCAATAATATGTGGTAACACCTTTTCATAATGTCTTATTTTATCCAATAACAAATTAGGCAAAAAATAAATATGTTATATGACCTGTTCTTACCCTATGCGCTTGGGGGCACTCTTGATCTATCAAATAAAATTGTTTGTGACCTCTCCTCCCGTGCCTTTTAATCAGACCATGAAATTTTCCTTAATTTCCCTTATTTTTTATTCTTCTCGCACCTGTTCGGTCAGCATGATCTATCTTATCCATTGTTATAAGTACAACTCCTGCTTAGTTATGGAACACAGGAGGAAAACATTCCTGTTTTGACTGGTGTGCTAGATGCCCTCGTCCTTGCTGACACAGAGCTATCCTGCATCCTCTCGCCACCCCCCATCTCAGTACTTTTCCACTAGATCTTGACTGTATTATTTAATTATTTATATAAAAGCCTTGCTTATGAGGCTTTCTTGGGCCTACAGAACAGTTTCACATAACAGCTTACTTCCACATATTCCCCCCTTTGAGACCATTCGGTCTCACACTCTCTTGTTGATACTTCACCTGGTGGGGTTATGACATTTCAATTGTATGATAAAAATAAACATTTGTAGTTGATTAGTTTCATGCATGCATAATTTAACTAAGTTAATACTTCCTCTAATTAACAGAGGATCTATCAAAAAGTAAATATCAAAAAGTTACTGTATTTAATGATTTTTAATGATCATCTAATTTTGATTCGCGATAATTATACAAAGATTATATAAAAATAATTGGATTATACTTGTAATGTCTTCTTCCTCTTCTTAGGAGCCCATATTCTGAGAAGCCTGAGGAGAGGTTACTAGCACTTCACTCAGGCGTCACCTACCTTCTTCGCCCTTCTCCTTAATCTATTTATGTGTCTGGTTTATCTATCCTAAGGGCCTTTAGTCAGTTGAGGCTTTATTATGTCCCCTTTGAGTTGTTCTTTTCTTCCTGTACTGTAGTCAGTGTATGTAATATGTGTGATCTGTAATGGGGCGTGACGTGTGAGGAAGGAGGAGCCAAACGCAGCAAGGGGATTCATTAAGCCCTTAGGCCACTAAGGCGGGATACCCGCAGATAAGGGAGGAGACAAGACAAGGAACAACAAACACCACTACAGACGCTACTAACCGGCTAACTGTCAAACGCCAAGTAGAGCGTAAGGACAGGGATCAAAACAGCCAGAAATAATACGCGCCCTGTCTCGGTAACGAGACAAAATAAGAACGGGCGAGTAGCGTAAAAACAAACATAAAACAGTAACAAACACTGCAAAAATAAAACGATAGAATGAGGAGGCGAAAGGAACAGATATAACGTTCCGTGGTTAGATTTATAGGCTCGCAGTCAAACGCAAATGTCTACAACATCGTCCGGTCTCCCTAAGAGACGAATTGCACCGAAGGGCGAGCAGAACTACAGTTCTGAACAGAAACGCCCAAATCTCCATACACGGAGAAAAAGCACAAAAGACGATGGGACAGCTGCACCGAAACTATCGGCTAACTGACTTACACAAGCACTAACACAAATACAAGCCCTGCCTCTCAGTAAGGGAAAATGACGAGGCGAACAGGAACAGAGATTTAACGTTCCATGGCTAGTTTAATAAGTTCGCAGTCTAATGAAAACAAGAGGTAAACACCCGATCTCCCAGGAGGGAGAAACATTTTACAGGTGAGCCGACGGAGCACCGTCGTCCCATAACTTTACTATCCAAATAGACTCACGCAAGCTTAATAAAACACACGCCCTAGCCTCTCAGAAAAATAATATGTAACGAAGCGAAGGAACAGAGAGCTAACGTTCCTATGCTACGCGCAGTCACACACAAACATGTCCACAACCTCGCCCAAACTCCACACAAGGAGAAACACACCCGGAAAACGAACAGAACAATAGTTCCGAAACAAAATCATCCCGTAGGTAAAAAGGACGGAGGACAGCTGCAACAAAGACCAACGCAAAATAGCACGACAGCTTCTAAATATAAATAAAAACCCTGAGTCACAACAAAGGGGAACGTAGTCTACGAGAAGGAGACAACAGGGAATAAACGTACCGAACTACTTACTGGCTCACAGTAACACGGAATTGAGTAGAAGCAAACGCCAGGTCTCTCAGTAAGAAAACCAAATAACAGGTGAAAAAAGGAACAAAGAACTGCTACTCTATACTTCTACGAGCTAATAACTAAGTAGAAGCGAAACGCCTGATCTCCCAATGGGAAGACATGTGCCGAAGGGCGAGCAGAACTACAGTTCTGAACAGAATCGCCCAAAACTCCATACACGGAGAAAAAGCACCAACAAGGCAAAATAGAGCAGAGATTTTACGGTCCCAAACTTCTACGAGATAATCAACTACCAAGCCAGTAAGAAATAAGCCCTGCCTCTAAACAGAGACGCTAAAAATAGGCGAGTAGCCAAAACGGTACGAGAACTCACAACCAACAACACCACAGTACAAACAAAGAACAATAAACAATTAACAATTAATGTCGAAGCCCCGAATGAAGGGAACGATAGGCTTAAATAACTCTCAGGTGACCACGCAACAGGTGAAAATGCTTAACCAGAAACTCCCCCAACTCAGCAGGGCGGAGCAAGCCTCTACCAACAGGGCAGCGCCCTCGCGTGGCCACCGAGGAAAACGACCGCATAGGACCACAGGGTCCAAAACCATGACATGATCATGTGTACAGGAAATACTCCTCTCACTCACTCCTCCAGCAGCCCTGGCATGAAATACTTCTCCCAATCTATCTGATCCAATTTGTCTCCATATTTCATTTTCACGCATTTCCATCCTGCTCCTGGCTTCACTCCCCATTCGCATAATGGATTTCCGTATGTACAGTTCAGCGGTCCTCCTTTCTCGTTGCATTTTTCCCCAAATTTGTTCGTGTAAGATCCATCTCTCATCTGGTGTATGGATGGTTCCCATACGGCACGTCTCCGTGGCATTCCTATGAACATTTGGTGGACTGCCTTAGCCTGTTTCATCAATACTTCTCTGCTTTCAATGGGATCACCTGATGGATTGTTTTCCTCGCCTTTTGCTAAGTTTGTGGGTTCAACCATCTCATATCCTACCGGTGTTTCCACGGCTTCTTCCTTCTGGATCATCATTCCTGCTTCCCCCATCATTGCTCCCAGCCACTTAGACATCATAGCTTTAATACATGACAAGATTACTATGCATCCACAGAAGGCTATCCCAACTACTATGACTACGGGCATCAGAGTCTGTGTTAACACCGCCCACCAAGGTCCCATGTAGCTCCCCAGCCATCCTGGTGCGGAGGATCCAGCACTTGCCGATGGTCCGAACGCCTCTTTAATGTTCCCTAAGGCGTGTATTATGCTAGTCAGATTATCTGTAATGTCAGGGACCAAGGTATAACATGCGCCTCCTGTCAGGTTAAGCGTTATACACAATCCTCCTTGTCGTGCTAATATGTAATCAAGGGCCATTTTGTGTTTAAGTAGGGTCATTCTGTGGCTTCTGACGGTGTCCCTCAACATGCTGAACCCCTTAATAGTTTCATTGGCAAAACCCTGTAAGGTATATGTTATGTTGTCGATATGATCCGCTAGGAAGACCACTCCGTACCAGGGAAATAACCCAAGTCCCCATTTTTCCCCTAATGAAACTCATCATTAAATGATATGACTCTAAGTCATGAAACTCTGCTAATTATCTTCTTTTCCTGTTGCTGCTGTCCTGTTGGTTGTCTTCTTTCTGTTTTATGGACATCACTTTATATGGGAGCTTCAAAGTGGCCAGGTAACAACATCCTGTCCATCCTATTGGTAAAAATGAGTAAGCCCTATCCCCGCATACCCACCAATAGTCTCTAAATGTCCCTAAGTTGATGTTTGCATATGTTGTCTTGTTTTCAACTCCATTCACTTCAATGATCTTGTCTTGCCCAGTTCTTAATGCTAGGGTGTATTTCTTATTCCTGTTCCCTCCTCTTATTATTCCAAAACTCATCACGTAGGTCGTACAATCTGATATCCCTAGAAAGAAGGACACATAGCTGCTAGTACTAATAGAGCAGAACACTCTCCGGCTTTACTGTTCTTTACTTCCAAAGAACTAGGGGCTTCTGCAACTGTTTCTGCCTTAGTTGAGAGATGTACATACGCCAGCTTCCGTAAAAATCTACATTTTTTTAACGACAGGTGTCTGGCAACGTAGCCATAGTCATAGCCATAGACTTTCCTGTTATAATGGTGTAGCAGATACATGGCGTCCGCCATGCATCCTGATTCCAATGGCTGGGGATCAACTTCCGCCACCGCCGGCTAAGTTCCTGGTGCGGGCACTCGAACTATACAGGGACCTTTACTTCCAGTTACCATTCGGACTGAGTGTGTTAATTGCTGGTACCACATGTTCCTTCTTGCCCATGAATCTGAGATGTTTAGGGAATCTGCATTGAAATTGAAGGCTCTCCACTCCGTAGCTCTTCTCTCTCTTGGTCTGATAATCTTTTCATCAATTGCTGTCTTAATTTGTCTTTTTCTCACAGTTCCTGTCTTGATTAGCCCCACTATCCCAGTAATCACCCACATGAAAATTATCAGGACAAAGCAGAATCCGCATACTCATTCAATTGTTTTCATTCCTTTTCCTCTTTTTTCTTGGGCTCTTTCTTGGCCTCTGGTTCCTGGGCTCTTCTACAATGGTTCAGGTGCACCCATGGTCCTATTTCTTTAAGCTTTACCGCTGTTGGAGTGGCTAATATTACCTGATAGGGTCCTGTTTGTCTGGGTTGTTTCCACTTTCTTTTAAACTTCTTCACGTAGACCCACTCCTCTGGATTCACCAATAGCTCTGGGTCTTCGACTGCTGGCCCCTGGGCCTCTTTCGCCTGAGAATAGACAGACCTCACAGCCTGGGTTAGTCCCTTCAGGTATTTATGGAGTTCTTCTTCTAGTGCTTCCAGGCCTATTTCCCTATTTTCTGGTCTTACTGTGGGGATTGGCATTACTCGTCCTGTCACCATTTCATGGGGTGTCAAATGGGTAAATCTATTCCGACTGTTTCTCATGGCCATGAGTGCTAATGGTAGGCCTTGTACCCAATTCATCCCTGTTTGCCTACATATTTTCTGTAATTTTGTTTTTAGTGTTCCATTGCATCTCTCTACTATACCCGCCGCCTGGGGATGGTACACACATGAACATTTCTGCTGTATACCTGTCATTTTACAAATGTCTGCTATCATGTCAGACGTAAAATGTGAACCATTGTCGCAGCTCAGGGTCTGACAGACCCTGAATCTGGGGAAAATTTCTCTTGCCAAGGCTTTAGCTACAGTTTTAGAATCTGCATGCGCAGTGGGGAATGCTTCCACCCATCTTGAAAATCTATCAATGATTACTAGACAATATCTTTTGCCTTCCGCTCGATCGATCATATCTACGTAGTCCATTACCAAATGGGTAAATGGACCCACCGGTGGTGGCATAGAGCCTGGTGTAGTCGGTATCCCTTTCTTTATGTTTACTTCCTGAAAAATTTTGCATCTTGATATCATGCTCGTAACATGTTCTGTTAGTTTTGGGATAAACCAATGTTTCTGTATTTCTCTCATCATCTCCCCCCTTGCAGAGTGGCCAACACCATGGGCAGCTCTGCAAATGACCTCTATTACTGCTCTTGCTTTCCCTGTACATAATTGCCGCCATATTCCTGTAAACTTATCTAACCCACATCCTCTATTTTCCCATTCCACCTTTTCTGACACTGTAGAAGCCTCTTGTGCTTCTATTAGGTCCTGCAATGCCACCTCCTCTACATTTAGAAGCACCCGTTGATCTGCTGTAGGCCAGTACTCCAACTCCTCTGCTGCTAGTTTAGCAGCTTTATCTGCATAATTGTTTCCTGCTGACACAGGGTCTGTTCCGCCTGTATGTGCTGCGCACTTTATAATTGCAATTTTTTTTGGTTGTTTCATAGCTTCCAACAGTTCTTTTACCTCAACAATATGTTTTATAGGGTTTCCCCCTGCAGTGAGAAACCCTCGTCTGGCCCATATTCCCCCAAAGCTGTGTACTACTCCGCAAGCATACGCTGAATCACAGTAGATATTAACGGTTTGTCCTGCACCCCTTCTGCAGGCTCTTGCCAGGGCTACCAGCTCTGCCTGTTGGGCACTTGTCCCTGGGTTTAGAGCCGATTCTTCGATCGTTTGATATGTCCATGGCCCTTCTTGTCGTATTACAACATATCCGACTCTCCTTTTTCCTGTGCGGGGATCAATGGATGACGAACCGTCCACAAAGAACACGTGGTCCGGAGCCATCAGTGGTTCTTGTTGTAAGTCTTCTCTTGCTCTTGCTTCTGCTTCCACCACTCTTTCACATTCATGAGGCTGGCCTTCTTCTGGGGTCATCATTAATTTCGCTGGGTTCACAGCTTTGCATCTGCTAATGGTCAATCCTGGCTGTGTGAGTAGGATCTCATATCCTGATACTCTCCGATGAGTTAGGGATGATTTCCCTCTACTGGGTAGTGCTTCTACTGCATGTGACACAAACAGGGTAACTTCATGCCCTGCCGTTATTGGCGTTGTCTTCTCTACTGCAAAGGCGGCTGCTGCCAGTCCTTTCTCACATGTATGGAGTCCTCTTTCTACGGTATCTAGTCTCGTACAGTAATAGGCAATGGGTTTGTATCTTTCTTGCTCTTTTTGGGTCAGTACTGCTGTGGCAAACCCCCCTTTTTCTGCACAGAACCGGTGGAACTGTTTGTTGTAGTCTGGGAGTCCCAGAGTTGGAGCTGTTTGTAATGCTTGCTTAAGTCCAGTGAAAGCTGATTCTGTCCCTGGGAGCCATTCAATTTGGTGTCTTCCTGCTTTATTTAGGCACAAATCTCTTAGTGGCCGTGCCATTTCTGCATAGTCACAAATCCACTGCCTGCAGTACCCTGTCATTCCTAGGAATCTCTGCATTTCTTTCACCATTCTCGGTCTGGGCACCTTCGTAATTGCTTCAATTCGTTCTGCTGAAATACTTTTGCTCCCTTTCTTAAGAGTATGACCCAGGTATTGCACTTGTTCTTGACAAAACTGTAACTTTGACTTGGATACTTTGTGGCCTTTTAGTGTCAGTTCTTGTAATAGTTTCTTACTGTCTTCTTTGCATGCAGTCATATTTGGGCTGCATAGGAGAAGGTTGTCCACGTACTGGATGAGAGTGCTTCCCCCTGTGGCGCAAAGTCCGCAAGGTCATTTCTGACCATTTGATTGAATAGGCTAGGGGATTCTACAAGTGTACTGTTGCCCCCTGTATGTGAATGCAAACAAATACTGTGACTCACGGTGCACTGGAATTGAGAAAAAAAAGCTGAACATAGGTCGATAACTGTTGTCGGGTAAGTGAGGACTAGGTAAAATGTCTATTTTCTGAATCCAGCGGTTTCAACAGTCAATGCCCTTGTTAAAACGTTCAGCACTCTGAATACTGAACACAAGCGATATTGCGTGCTAGAACCCCTCACTTAACCTACATTCAAAATAAGCTTTACGTGATTTAATTTAATAATTATTATTAAAAATGACAATCATCAATTAAATCGCCGAATTCTTTGATAGGTAAGTCGAACAGTAACCTGGTGGATCAACCAACAAGCCAAAACAAAGTCTAAATCAGGTCTTGAGATTAAGTCATTTTATTAAATGAAAACATTCAATTAGAATAATGACTGGAAATCATACATTCACTAAGGAATGTAGGCTGACTACTTATAATTTACAAAATGTAAGACATTAAACCAGACATTAATTTGAATATACCAGAAAAGAGAGAGATAAGCCAAAAATTGCCAAATTATTTACCCTCCAGTTGAATAGGAACAAAAGGAAATGCACGAGGAACGTGAATGACTTCTTCACCAACAAACTCCAAACAGACTAACTTCTTTTTCTGCGGTACACTCATAAAATACCTCCACAGGAAGACAATCCCTGTCCTGATTGGGTTAACCTCTTCCTACCGAGGGCAAAATAGGCCAAATTTTGCCTGTTTTCACTAGTGACAAACAAAGGTGGTTATCTCAAAAACTATAAATGGTACAAATATGGTTCATGGCTTTTATTAAAGCAGACACCTGCAGTATTACGACTAAGCAGTGAGAACTCATAGAAATCCAGTTTTTGATACTTAACTACAACAATTTATGTACAGAAAATATAAAAAAACTAAAAAACGGGTACCTACATTCAAGTTTAAGAATTTTTACCTGGGGAGCTACAAATGCAATCAAGGAAATGACTCCTCTATCTGATTCATCAATATGCTGCCTACGTCTGGTAACAATCTGGTGTCAATATCTCAAACCATTCAAATTTTACAGGGTTTTTTTCAGGTGAACCTTTTTCGTTATCCAAATGGTGCCAAATGGTGCCAAATGTGCCAAAAATGGCAATGTTCCAGAAAGGTCTCAATATGATTTATTTTTTAGGTTTTTACAATAAAATGAGATAATTTGTCAATATTGGCAATAAAAGTTCATTTTTAGACGTGTTCTTGGTGTTCTGCATATTACACAACTAACTAACCAAGGTTACAAAAAGCTGTCAAAACCCATGTAGCAGCACAGTGAATCTTGTGTATTTCACCAGAGCCCCATTAGCCAGAAATGAGTCCAGGAATGTGCAAACAGGTTTTCAAATGAATAATGGGAATAGTATGAAACTTCCCTACACATTAATGCTTGCCAGTCCTGTCCTTTATTCTGTTGGCACCTCCTATGACAGGGACGTTGGGGTTGGGTTTTAGGAGGCAAAACTTTATACATGACAAACATATATCAACTATATACAAGTGCACTAAGGTGTACTACTAAAAGTGCAGTGGATAAAAAATCAAAAGTCCACCAGTTTCCTAGATAAAAAATAAAAACACCCCTGCTGTAACAAATAAAAAGATCCTTGCCTCTAATTGCTGAAGTTACCGTATTTACACAAAGAAAGTACAAAATGGCAGGGTCCAAAAAGCTAAAAAAAAAATGAACTAAAAACAAAAAAAGGTAAAGGATCAAAACATGGGGGTGGAGGTTGAGGAGAGATTATTTAACCATTCATACAGAAGCCATTTAGACTACACATTCCCTCAGGAGAGCAATCTGCATCATTACAAATCCCACTAACCCTGTCCATGGAATTGTCCACCATGTTGATATACCCATTAGTCCCCCTTATACAACAACAATCAACAATAATAATAATCAACAAGTACTCCCTCATGTTATCATGTTCTCTCCCTCATACCATGCATAAATTACCATTTTGTTTACCTGCACAGCCTTCTGTACTGCATACAGAACAATTTACTCAGGTGGAACAATGACTTTACTAAACACTTCCAGAAGCCATTTCACACTCAAAAAAATCGTTTTAGTAGCTCATCTCAGACACAAATAGATAGCTAGCTGCTTGTTACCTGTAATTTTGCTTGCATTACATTACATTACATTTATTTAGCAGACGGTTTTATCCAAAGCGACGTACAGTAAGTGCGCACAGAGACATCAAGATCACTACAGAACAGACAAGGCAAAGCACATCCTTCGCATAATGTAGCAGCTATCCCTAGCAATGAACGTCGACTGTAGTTCACAGTAAGCTGTGGGCAAATCAGCAACACCACACTTCCATTCCTAATACTCGTATAAACTATAATAAACAGACAGGAAAACACAGGGATGCTTGCTAGCTTGCCACTGTAAAGGCAATACTATCTATATTAATTTAGCTGAGAGGGACCGATTTTATGCATAAGTATATAAGGTTAGTTAGCTTCACAGAAGAAACACAGGGATTCACGCATTGCAGCTAAATTTCCTTCGATGCTTACACCAAACATCTGTGTTGTTGGCAACGCCACGTAACACGTGCGAGTTTGTCAACACAGACAATACACCCTAAGTTTACTTCATAAATTATTTATCATACCGTTGGAATGTGCAATTTGTAATATTAATTGTATGAAAAACAATAAAATACAGTTGACAATGTAATTACGAACCCGCATGGCATTGCGTGAATTCACACTGGTATATCGAAAAATCGGTAATACCACCAGCCCTAACGACGTTACCTGCCATGGCGAAATTCAATGCGTTTATAGCATAACACTGTTAGTATGATAAAACAACTTACATGTCAGCAACATCATCTCGGTCATCAGTGGATTCAGCGTCACTGAGACAGGATGAGTCTCCCTCGGCAAAAACATCTTCTGGCTTATCCAGTTCGTCTAGCACTTGGTGCACGGATAAACGCCTCAAAAATCTCGACATAACTACACAAAAACTGTATCAAAAAATACTCTAAAGTAAAAAATGTAACTGCGGGCCTTACCTAATTAATTGTGCTTTGCTAAACGGAATGTAGCGAGCTACGCTACAAGGTAAAAACACTGCGCCATCTTGGCTCGATAATTACGCGTGAGTGCCACTTCCTCATACGCAGTGCTGTTATCGCCTTCATTTACGAAGGAAATGTGTTTAATGAGGGGTCTTTTGAAAGATAAGAGTCTTGGCTATTGGCTGGAATATTTGACAGACAGTTTTAAAACCCAATGGAAAGCAAATAATACTCGGAGTGGAGGCAGGTCGAAGACAGTTTTTCCCACTTCAGATAGGCCTATTGTGCTATCAGTCAAAGAAATACACCCAATTGACGACGGTTTTGCATAATTCTCTGCAAGCAAGTTCAAAACCACTCTGGCTAACATATACTAAGCCGTTGGATTGGTACTCCAGAAACTGGCTGAGTTTCACAACGCCAAAGTGAACACAGCCGAACGAGTCGTAATCAAGTGCAAAAAAGCACAAGTCGGTTTAAAATTGGAAAAAAATCATGTACAGCCTTATGAAAGTTTTAAAGTATTTTTTCTTGAAGCCTAAAGGTATAATGATTTTTTAAACCAAAGTTTTGTGAAATACAATTAAGCAGAACAGTTTACCAGCACATTGTTTATGGTGTGACATCAAGCTGCAATACATGTTTGAGAATTAGGTCAGAGTTTCCAACGTTATTTACAAAGTTTTATCTCGACGTTTTGGGCTTAAAAACCACTTTCCCAGAAGGAATGGATATATCATAAGGATATTTAATCAAAATATTGAGGTGAGCAGTTTATTATATATTATTAAATTAATGAAATGTATAATTTAATAATTTCCGTCACGCCCGCGTTACCGCTAGGGGGCGTTTGGCATTAAGAGGTTAAGGTATGGGGGAGGGGGGGAGAGGGGTCATTTATGACAAAGACTGGCTTATCTTTGATGTTGGGGGGTGAGAGTGAGAGAGTGACAGAGATAGAGAGAAGGGGGGAAATATTAGATATCCTACACTGTGTAGTGGGTTGTATCACTTGGGATGTTAGTTAATATGGTTGAGGGATCGGGTACAATTGGGTAGTCTGCAATTACTTGGCTATTGAGTGGTCTGAGGTCTTGTACCATCTTCCATTTTCCTCCCGCTTTCTTAACTGGTAAGATTGGTGTGTTGCATGGGCTGGTTGTAGGGTATATCACCCCAGCTTTCAGAAGGTCTTGTAAAGTGGTGCTAATTCCTTCTTCTGTGTCTTTGTTCAGGGGGTATTGACGGACTCGGGGTCCCATCATGCCTGGTTTCAGTTGTATCTTCACCTGTCCAGCTGAACGCATGAGGCCGATGTCGTGGCCCCCTTCTGCCCAGAGTTCTTTTGGAACATCCTGTAGGTACTCCTTTTGTTCTTCTGTGAGCGTCATCATTGCTTCCACTTCCAGTGTGTGTTTCTCCATGCGTACTGGAGTCTTTAGGTCCAATGATAAGCATCATTCTTTTTACCATTGGTCCAATGTCTTTTGCTTCAAATCCTGGGTTGACACCCAACGTTACATGGGGAGCTGCTGTGTCCGACATCATGTACCATTGCTCTGTTGGTAAGTTCTTCTCCCCCAGAGCTATCATAGCCCCGACCCCTTCTTTTCCGATGTAGATGCCTCTTGCATGTATCACACCCTTTTTCCCGTCTATCTCCTTGAAGTCCTGCGCGTACTCTTCATCTTCTTCCGTCGGGTCGAAGAATAAGGTCATGTGGAGTTGATCCCTCATTTCTGTCTTGCTGATACTTTCTTTCAGTACCGGGCATGTTCTTGTGCATAGCTTCCAATATTCATTCAAATTATTTTCTTGTGGTAACTGTCCCCAGTAGGCTACTGAGCCACTCTGTTCCTTGTTTAACATGTCCATCACATATTGTCCAGATGATCCAGGAAACGTGCAGATCAGCCCTTGAGGCGGACATGAAATGGTGGCATTCAATTTGCACAGCAGATCCCTTCCTAGCAAGTTTACGGGTACGTTCGGGGTATATAGGAGTCTTGCCGCAATTTGTTGCTCCCCCACTAACAGTTTTTGCTCTTCGGTAAATGGAACAGTTTGTGTTATCCCTGAAAATCCTTTTGCTTTAATATGATGTGTTGTAAGTGGCAAGTGTGCTCCATCCAGACCAATACAGGAGTAGGTTGCCCCAGTATCTATTAAAAAGTTGCATGTTTTCCCTCTTATGAGAATATAAATTTGTGGTTCATTTGTGGCACAGCTGGATGTATAGCATTTCCTTTGCGTCACACTCTCCCTCTGCTCCTAGGGGTGTAGGATTCTCAAGGCATCCCTATTGAAGGGGATTCTGTTGGGGACTCCCCATTCCCCATTGTTGTTGTGGCTGCTGTGGCTGCCATCCCTCCTGCTGCTGCCCATACATGTTTTGCTGTGGGGTCATTGCTATCTGGTTCTTGGGTCCTTGATATGATGGCATTGGCGGGGGGTACGATGGCCACCACCCAGGGTTTGCTCCTTGGTTCATGCAGCCTCTTGATTGGAATCCTCCCCTTCCTCTTCCTCTCTGACAGTTCCTGGCCCAGTGTCCCATCTTTCTGCATTTCCAGCAGTCTTTCTGCTGCCACTGGCCCTGGTTTGTCCATGGGAACACTGGCCTTTGGAAATTTGGTCCAGCCCATTCGATGGATGGACCCTGTCCTCCTTGGACTTGTTGTGAGGGTGGGGGTGCCTGTATCTGTTGGGTTATCACTGCTGCTTGAATTCTCTGATCTTCTTTCTCCTTTTCGGCTATCTGGAGAAGTAACAGCTTCTTCTTGAGAGATTTATTCTGCCCTTCTGAGGTCTTCATATTTTCCCTGTGCAGCTTCATGTGGTGGACAAGATGGGCTCTTTGTTTATCCCAATTCTCCTGGGAAAGCCCCACAACCTTGCTTAGGGCCTTTATCACTGGTTCGGGCAATGCTTTACACAACATGTGAAAGAACATTGTTGATGTTCCTTGCGATGCATCAAATGGCTGTCCCATGTTTGTGTTCCATGTCTCCTGCATTCTGTTGATAAAATCATGGATGTCCTCTCCTTCTTTTAGTTCTGCACTCGTTATCTCTGCAAGGTTTGCTTCATGTGGAAACACTCCCCTCAACGCGGCCCACACACCTGGTCTGTGTCTGCTGAATGATTCCCCATCTTGTGAGTGTCCATAATTCCTTTCAGGCGTGCCAGGTCCATTATTTCCGTGACCTGGTGCTCCACACATCTTACTAGTAGCTGCTTAACATCTCCCATGCACAGGGGCAGGTGAGTCGTCTTCATCTCTACCTTCGCTATCCATGGCCCTGCTCCCTCTGTTATTTTTGGTAAATCCTTGACCATGTTCTCCAGGTCCATTGATGACCATGGGGTGTACTTAGTGAGTGGCTGTTGTCTCCCTGGTTGGGGTAGGACTTGCAATGGGGCCAGGAAGCTTTCTTCATCCTCTTCGTCTCCTTCTTCCCCAGGATTGTATCGATCAGGTGCTCTTCTTCTTCTGCCGCTTTTCCTGAGGATTTTGCTGGCACTGTTCTGGATATCGCTACTGATATCGTAGACCTGCTTCAATTCTTGAACTCGTTGCTGCGAGTACCCTCCTTCGCGCAGGAATGCTTGTTCTGCTTTTTTCACCTCCTTTAGGGTTTGTTTCAGCATTTCCTTTGTCACTTTCTTTTTCTTCCTTATTGTACTTTCATCTGAGTCTTCACTATCAGAGGAGCTTGATTCATCTTTGGGAATGGCAGTTGACCTTAGTTTCACTTTCCCTTTGATGTCATATTCTCCTCTCCTTGGGTCTCTTCCAGCTCTTCTTGCTTCTCCTTTCGGTTTTGTTTCTTCCTCCCACATCTCATCCTCTACTTCTTCCATTGCCTGTTGATATCCAGTGGCACATCCTAGCTTGCTGCTCCCTTCAGATTCACGATGTGCCTGCGGCGACTTGACTGTTTCTTTCTTGCACCTTGTCATTCCATGATTCTCTGGCCTGCCATGAGGTGTGTGGAGGTGTGGGCATGGTGTGCTATTTGCAGAATTTCCCTCGTTTCCTAGGCTGTCACTCTGGGCTGTCTCTGATTCTCCTTCCTCTGGGCATGCTGCTGTACCTTTTGATCTTATTAAAATGGTTTCCAAATTCCCTTGTACCTCCAGGGTCCCTTTCACTTTCACCAAATCTGGCCTCATCCTCACAGTAGTCTCAGGCCCCTGGCTCAAATCTTCTTGTTCCCCAGTGCTGTTCAATAGGGGATACAGGCCTGTAGCTCCATTTGCCGGTCGCCATCCTTCTGGTGGTCTCTCTGATGCCGCTGACTGGGGGTTCACTTTCGGCTGGTGCCCCTCCTTCCTCTCCACAGTCGCTCTCCGTCTGAAAGACTAATTTTTCCATTGATTTAGATGTGCTCTGTAAGTTTGCAACTTTCCTTTCCAGCTCTTACTCTCCTCACTACACAAAATTGTTTCCACTGATTGCAGGTATTGAAGCCCAAAAGTGCCTTCCTTAGGCTATACCAAGGGACCACCTCTTGTCCCATTTTTTCATGGTCTTCTCATAGTCTGTTTGAAATAATTCACTCATGCAGGAGAGAGGTGTCTTTAAAGTCTCGCCCTTCCACGTTTTCATGGTCTTACTTGTCCTTCCACCCATGTTTCTTTTTAAAATAAAAAAAAATAAAAAATAAATAAAATAAAAAAACAAATTTTTTTTATTTATTCTTAATTAATTTATTCTTAATTAATTCATTATTATTTTTATAATTCAGGGGACCACTCTGTTCTTGGTAGCCACGCCTTTACCTTTAATCCCACTTAGTGACTGTGACTCGCGTGGCTCCTCCCCCTGAATGCCCCTGCTCAACTTCCCCTTCTCCCTCTTCAGTTCTCAATTCCCTCACTGGGGTACACTCCAGCCAAACGGCTCCATCTGCCCACCCTTCTAAGCCTACTTCAAATGTTTCTCCTGTTTCTATAGCCCTGGGTAAAAGTCTCTAAACCTCCTCTGAATGGCACCACGGAACTTGCATTCCATATAAATCAGCTTGTGTTAATTCACTTTTATTTTCCCACTGAATTGTTTCCCACAATTCCCTAAGAAACTTCCAACCCATTATATTTCCACTTTTTCTAGTGGAGAACTGTCTATCTAATTAAAACCCTTGATTTGTTCTAATTTAATTAATTGAAATATACAAACAAATTATACAAAATCAAACAAATATACAAATTATAACAAGAATTATAGTATTATTAACAATAGTAAATTATTTGGCCAGACAACATAACTTTTTTTTTTTTTTCACAACACTGCTTCCCTAACTGTCCCTACCGTAATATAGCAGTGGCAGTATCTTTCGACTGCTTCACTCTATCACCGATTGTGGCGGACTGTTTGAAGGGAAAGGCGTCCCTTTACACACAACCTCTACGTGACCCACAACCCAGAATTTCTCGTTATTTCAGAGATTTTGGTTAGCTAACTTGGAGCCCTATTGCTCCCCCACAGTGTTGTCATAAATCACAAAATCACAATCAGAGCTCAAACGTTTTCAAAAATCACAAAATCATACTCAGAGCTCAAACTTTTTCACAAAATCACACTCAGAGCTCAAACTTTTTCAAAAATCACAAAATCACACTTTTTCAACACAATTTTTCAACACACTTTTTTTCAACACTCAACACTCCTGCTTATTTCACTTCATCACAATAATTTTTCTACCTATTTATCCTATCCTATTTATTTAATTATTAAAAAAAAATTTTCTCTCCACTCACCCACTGGAGCCCCGTCACCAGTGGAAGACTACACTTGACCTTATTCTTCGACCCGACGGAAGAAGATGAAGAGTACGCGCAGGACGGGAAACAGGGTGTGATACATGCAAGAGGCATCTACATCGGAAAAGAAGGAGTCGGGGCTATGATAGCTCTGGGGGAGAAGAACTTACCAACAGAGCAATGGTACATGATGTCGGACACAGCAGCTCCCCATGTAACGTTGGGTGTCAACCCAGGATTTGAAGCAAAAGACATTGGACCAATGGTAAAAAGAATGATGCAGCAGCAGTATCTCCCTACTAACATACCCGGATTGTTGAATGGTGTCTGCCCCACAGATTGGTTCTTATCATTGGACCTAAGGACTCCAGTACGCATGGAGAAACACACACTGGAAGTGGAAGCAATGATGATGCTCACAGAAGAACAAGAGGAGTACCTACAGGATGTTCCAAAGGAACTCTGGGCAGAAGGGGGCCACGACATCGGCCTCATGCGTTCAGCTGGACAGGTGAAGATACAACTGAAACCAGGCATGATGGGACCCCGAGTCCGTCAATACCCCCTGAACAAAGATGCAGAAGAAGGAATTAGCACCACTATACAAGACCTTCTGAAAGCTGGAGGGAAGTCCTTTACTCTCTCCTCATTAGGTTCAATTTGAGATGGGTTTTCGAGTTGAAGAATTCTCAAGATAAAGATGAAGGAAATAGCAGAATCTTCTATTAAATTTAATCTTTTATTAAATGTTTAAACGTTGATTCAACGTGGGAAAACCTTAAACCTATGCAGAGGATTCGGAATTCCCCGAACAAAAACAAACATTAGCTTATATAATATCATAACTCCTCCTTTACGTTACTAATACACCAATAATATGTGGTAACACCCTTTCATAATATCTTATTTTATCCAATAACAAATTAGGCAAAAAATAAATATGTTATATGACCTGTTCTTACCCTATGCGCTTGGGGGCACTCTTGATCTATCAAATAAAATTGTTTGTGACCTTTCCTCCTGTGCCTTTTAATCAGACCATGAAATTTTCCTTAATTTCCCTTATTTTTTATTCTTCTCCCACCTGTTCGGTCAGCATGATCTATCTTATCAGCTTAGTTATGGAACACAGGAGGAAAACATTCCTGTTTTGACTGGTGTGCTAGATGCCCTCGTCCTTGCTGACAGAGAACTATCCTGCATCCTCTCGCCATCCCCCATCTCAGTACTTTTCCACTAGATCTTGACTGTATTATTTAATTATTTATATAAAAGCTTGCATATGTGGCTTTCTTGGGCCTACAGAACAGTTTCACAAAACAGCTTACTTCCACAGTCTTCTGCACAGTGTGCAAGCCTTATGTAAGCTATACCCCTTAATGTTTATTTCATATTTATCTGCTGTCAACATCATGTGTGAAATGGGTTTCTTGTTGCAGTATGTATAAACTTGACTAAGAAAGTATAATTGTTACTCACAGTGTAGTTCCTGTGTAATGAACTGTGTTAAGAATTTTTTTTGTATTCTATTGTATTCTTTTATTTTTGATGTTGATACCACAAAGTTCCTTCAGAAACAAAGTTATTATTTTCTTCTATTCTATTCTATTCATGTTTTTCTACATTTCTGAATGTGACCTGTTTTGCCATCTTATCATCTAACAATTTTGGCCAGAAATAAGAACTGACCCAAAACTGAACATGCGTTTTCTGTTACTTTAAGGATGGGAAAAGCCTTTAAGCCAATTTACTCTCCAGCTATTAGACCTCTCAATATCCTCCCCTGTTGGCAGCATGAAATCTTTGGCTCCTTACTGAAGATGGCTGCTGGCCTATTATCACTGCTGTTTGGCCAGTGCTGGTGTGAGGAGCTCAATTCTTTCAGTGGTGGACACTGGGAGTTTTTCTGGGTTGAAGGGATAACTTAGCTACACCAGACCAAGCACCTCTAATATGGATATCTTCAGCCCAGAGATGTGTTGCACTACATCCTCCTCCCTCCTCCATTACAAACATCAAATATTTTGTGAAGAGATACAATACTACTGCTGCTGCTGTTGGTGGCTATTGTGACAAATTCATCTTTAAAATCTTTTAAAGACACATTGGGATTTGGTTCTTTCAACCATGTCCCAGGCTTCTGTTTTGTACTTTTGAAAACAGTTCTCCTCCTGTGGAAGGAACCTCGTCTCACCAACACTTCATTGGTCTGGTTTCCAGGCAAGCAGCTTAGCAGCCATGGTATTTTTTCAGGAATAAATGTAGATTCTGAAACATATTATCCAGAACAATAAGTGCAAATTATAACATATTTTTACTTTTGTTTTCTTCATTTTGATGATTAAAAAACAATGAGAGAATTTGTTGGATAGGGAACATATTGCAATGGTTGTGTATCATGTGCTTTTTTGTGTGTTCTATATGAACAATTTGGTTACCTTTTACTCTAAGACATACAGTCGCACACACAAAATTAAAACATGATCTGTGCTTTTTGACACAATAATGTGACAGATTTTCTCTCTTTTATTTGGTTAATTTGGAATTTCTTTCTAAAAGTTTATGCAAAGTTGTCTTTTGTTTAGAAATATAACATCTGCTTTATTTATAAAGCAGAAAATGTTGGGTTGGGGGGGGGGGGGGCTGTCATGGATAACACTTGCCTTCAAAAATGTGAAAGCTAGGAAATTCTGTGTTTATGTGACACAGTTCCTAAAACAAAATGGCTAGTATAACTGAAACATTGTTGGAGGGGCGAACTGTCAGCATTCTGCAGCTCCTGGTTGAATTAGTATTAGGGAGAACTGAAAGTACACAGATCCCAGCATCTGCATCATCATGCCTGCCCTTATAATAGAATAGAATTGAACAGAATAGAATAACTTTTATTTTCCCGTGAGGGAACTTCAGTTGTAGCCACCAGCAACAACAACAAAAAGACATAGACAGTGGAGCAGACCCACAACACACAAACAAACATATCAAATAAAGACATAACAAACTTACTTTACTCAAGGATAACTTATAAATATAGGAGTAAATATAAATTAATGCAATATTGAATGGGAAAGCTAAATGGAAAGTAATTAAATTTATTTTTGTGGACTTAAACCTTGCGTTCTGTTTACTTATTAGCACCTGTGAAACTGTTAGCCTGGCCTAAATATCCCCAGGACATTATTGGGATTTTACAGCAATACAGAAATAAAATGAATGCAAATGGTTTGAACCAATCTGCCCAGTGATGAGTACATATTGTTTGAAATACTGTAGACCAACAAAGCTACAAAGCTGATCAAACTTGTTTGAGCATGCTACAAACCCATGTGCAAATTTCCGCATGTAATACGAGGCTTTCATTACTTTTTTCGAAGCAGCCCTTGTCTAATTAATAAAATTAACAGAGCTTATGAAATCTTATCGACATTGTCTTGGAGTACATAGCTTTGGTCATATGCTAACTGGCAACAGCCTATTATACACCTATCTACCAACATAGCAAAGTATATTTTATTTGCCGTTGTGCCATCCTGCCTTTTTTCCTGTACCGTCCCAGAATTGCCGTTCTACCACCTACCGTGATCCATGTGAACACAGCATAACATGTCCCTTTGACGATAACTAGCTAGCTAATGTGACTGAATTTAGCTGGCTACTCTGCGTAACTAGCCAAGAAGTTAGCTAACATTAGCTAGCTAGCTAAGCTAGGCATTCCAGCTGCAAGAAGCCATGGTGATAATGACATTATTAATGTTACTAGCTTATAGCTGACATGGTGTGGCACTTTATCATTACTGATAATATTGGGGACATACCTGAAAAAGGGTAGCTTTGTCACTCGCGTTGTCAAAGCTAGCTTTATCACTAGCTAAGTTAACATTAGAAGTTGATGCCGTTCTTCAAAACTTGCTTTGGACATTTCGGTTAAAAATAGGTAAAGTTAGTATGGCCGGTTTCTGTGCTGTGGAAGTTTAATGGAGTCTATAGCCCCTTTCACACATGCAAATAAACCCGTAAATGTTCCGGCGTAATGCTGCGATCACATGGATTACGGTAGACAGTAGACAGCAAACCGTATTTCATTATAGTGGATGACTGGACACAGGTTCAAATTGGTTATGCTGCGTTCACATGGATCACAGTAGACGGTATGACAAGCCAGATGTTATTATAGTGGAGGAGAGCAAAATAGTAAAATTGAGAACGGCAAAGAATTCCGTCTATAGCAACGTCTATGGCAACAGCAGATGGCACCATCAACGTTAAAGGAGAAGTTCGGTATTTAGCATGTTAAGCCCTGTTATAAGGTTATTTATGATCATATACAAAGGTCCATATCAACATTTTGACAAACTGTGCAGTCTTGAGATATATTGCTTTTAGCTCATGTCACAGTTAACTTACACAATGGATCTGGGTGGGCATATAGAAAATCCTTCAAAAGACACCATAAACTCTCGTTTTCAAAGACGGGAAACTCACCGAGTGGTCACTGGTGTCTTCTTGTAATTTACGTTTAAAACATGTTTTAAATGACCATTTAAAGATTTATATAACTATTTTCAGTCGCCGTACAGCCATACGTTTGTAAACTTCTGCTTGAAATTTTGGGAGGTCTTGACTGAGTTTGAAGGCTACCGTAGAAGGCGAAGAGCCACTTCCGGGTCACCAGGTTGAGGTTTGCTTTGCAGCTAGTACAAACTCTTCAAAGTGATCCATTTTGCTAAATTAGTGTATGTTTATGCGACTGATTCCTTCACTGCGAGCGCACAAGACCTCAGGCATTTCTCTGCCTTAACAAAAGCCCTGCCTTAAGAAGTGCTCTTAAAACCTGTCTCACGTGACCAACGTGATAGGGGAGATCAGGAGAGAAAATGAAAATATCATCCAACAAATCTCTCCACATCATTCACTAGCGCCTGAAAAACAGAGGGGGCGCTAGTGAGGCCGAACGGCATCATGCGGTACTCGTAGTGTCCGTGGTGCGTGTTAAAAGCAGTCTTCCACTCGTCGCCCTCACACATGCGCACAAGATTGTAGGCATTGCGAAGGTCCGGTTTAGAAAAGACCGACGCCCCCTGTAAGCACTCAAATGCGGAGTTCATAAATGGAAGAGGATATCTGTTCTTAATGGTGATGTCATTGAGACCCCGATAATCTATACAGGGCCTCAGACCTCCTTCTTTTTTTAACAAAAAAAACCCCAGCACCGGCCGGTGAAGTGGAAGGTCTGATGAAACCATTAGCTAAAGACTCCTCAATGTACTCCCTCATAGCATTGCTTTCCGGACCCAACAGGGAATACAGAGGACTCCTGGGAGGAACCGTGCCAGGGTACAACTCAATCGCGTAGTAATACGGCCTATGAGGAGGTAATGTAGTGGCGCGTTGTTTACTAAAAACCTCAGCGAGGTCAGAATATTCCCCTGGTACATTAGCGGGCAGGCAAAATCCGAGCGCCCCTACCACTTCCGGGGTCTCGGAAGGAACATCAGATGACATCTCCCACTCGAAGTCAGAAAAAGAAAGGCTATCCTCCTCTAGAGAACCCCCCTCAGCAAAGGGATCCCAGCACAGACTGTCCTCTCCACTCCCAGTGAGCCCAGCCATGAATGTCCCAGAATGAGTGGATACGACGGGGAATAAACTAAAAAAAAATGTATTCTCTCCGAGTGACCCTGGAGAGAAATGCGCATCATTAAAGGAGCAGTTATTTATTCAATGATCCCGGAACCCAAGGGACGGCTATCGAGAGCAGTAACCTGACAGGAACTAGTGAATCGATGTGTGGGAATCTCCAATTCCCTAGTCCATTTAGTGTCAATGAAACACTCCACTGCTCCTGAATCAATAAAGGTGTCAATGCCAACTGAGCGCCCATTCCAAAGCAGCCGGACAGGAAAAAGGGTCAGAGAAAGAGTACTATTTTGCCTCACTGGGGATCTCGGTTTCCCTAGTAAGACCCCTCGTTTCCCACCAACTTGGGACACTGATCCTTTAAATGCCCTTTGTGCTTACAGTAGCGACACCATTTTTCCCGCAGTTTAGCCCCCTTAGACTTGTGGAGGGACAACCCATCCACCTGCATGGGCTCCTCCTGATTAGCAGAGAAGTAATTAGGAAAAGCAGACGGAGTCCCTACCAACAATGTGGAAGTTTGACGAACCGGGCAGACTGCGCTCTCGCTCATGCTCTCTGATGCGGTTGTCTAAGTGTATAGCCATAGTAACCAGGGCACTGAACGTAGCAGGTGGATCGAGCATGGCTAGGGCATCCTTAATAAGATTCGATAATGCTTTCAAAAATAAGGACCTAAGCGGACCGTCAGCCCATCCTGTCTCGCCTGCCAGTGCTTGAAATGCGATAGAAAACGCCGCCACCGTATCAGTGCCCTGATGCAAACTAGTCAGTCTCATGGCTGCCTCTTCACTGGATACATCGTGATCAAAGACCAACTGCATTTCTTTCATCAGTTGGACTGGATCACGAATGATAGGTGCGTTGGCCCAAATTAGAGGATCAGCCCAAGCAAGTGCCTGGTCATTTAGTAGGGATAAAATGAAGGCAACCCGGGATTTTGGTGTTGAAAACCGGGAAGGCTGTGCTTGAAAAAAAATCAGACACTCGGTCAAAAATGGCAGACACTTCCCCGGCTCCCCACTGTAGCGGGGTGGTAATTGGAGCTTGGGTTCTTTAAGTGTACGTGGCAAGGGAACGGGAGGTTCAATTCAATTCAATTTTATTTATATAGCGCTTTTCACAGATGACTGTCACAAAGACGCTTTACAGAACAGAAAGGGGAGAAAAGGGGGAAATGGGAAATGCCAGCTCTAAGCCAGCTCTAAGCCCCCAGATAGCAGAGGTAAAAACTCTAGTAGGAGAGAAAAACCCTCATACTGTGGCGAGAAAAAACTCCCCGATGGGAAGAAATCTCGAGAGGAACCCGGCTATTGGGGGGGATGCCCATCCTCCACTGGCCTATGGGTTGATTATGTCATAGGGAGGTATTCGATACAGATGACTCCATCATGTAGAGATCAGCAGTGGCAGGTGGGGGGCGCCTAGCTGGTCTTGGGCTGGAGCTCCGGGCCAGGAGGGGGGGCGGGGGGAAACTTGGGCTAGAGCTCCGGGCAGGTGCCCAGAGCAGGGAAGAGGAAGAAAAAGAAAAAACATTGTTAGGGGGTTCAGATGGTAGCAGAACAAGCGCAGCAGGAGAGACAGAGGTGTCTGCTGCGATAAGGAAACCCCGGCAGAATAAGGCTATGGCAGCATAGCTAAGGGCTAAACAGAGGCAGGGGCCAATACAGCCATGAGGGCAGGCTTGAGACAGTCACCACTAGACCATGACCGGTCGAGCTTAACACAACACTACCAATAATGATCCAGTGACAGCACAGACCGCTCAGTCCACCAGCGACTCTATAGCTAATGCCAGCCACCCACTCCTGCCCCTCAACTATAGGACAGACTAAAAAGATGAGTTTTAAGCCTAGCTTTAAATAGACTGACAGTGTCTGCACCCCGAACATGAGCAGGCAATTTGTTCCATAGGAGAGGAGCACGATAGGAAAAGGCTCTACCACCTATTGTACTTTTAGCTATTTTAGGAATAACAAGGAGGCCTGCGCCCTGCGAACGGAGCGTTCGTGAGGGATTATAAGGGAAAAGTAAATCCCTTAAATATAAGGGGGCAAGCCCATGTAAGGCTTTAAAGGTAAGTAATAGAATCTTATAGTCTATTCGAAATTTGATTGGCAACCAGTGAAGTGAAGCTAACACTGGGCTGATATGTTCAAATCTTCTAGTTCTCGTGAGAATACGAGCAGCTGTATTTTGAATTAGTTGAAGCCCTTTCAGAGAGGACTGTGTACATCCAGACAAAAGAGCATTACAGTAATCTAATCTAGAAGTAACAAAAGCATGGACTAGCTTTTCAGCATCATGTAGGGACAGTATTTTTCGTATTTTTGAGATATTCCTCAAGTGATAGAAAGCAACCCTAGAGATGTCTTTAATGTGAGTATCAAATACTAGATCTGGATCAAACGTAACACCAAGATCTTTAATGACAGCACTTGAGGTGATTGAAATTCCATCAATGTTAGGCATATAGCCAGATAGTTTGCATCTCAGGGACTTGGGCCCCACCACCATTACCTCTGTTTTATCAGAGTTTAGTAAGAGAAAGTTATGGGTCATCCATTCCTTTATATCTATAAGACAAGCTTCCATTTTTGACAGCAGGACAATTTCATCAGGCTTGACTGATAGATACAGTTGGGTGTCGTCTGCATAGCAGTGGAAGTTAATGCCATGTTTACGAATGATTTGTCCCAGGGGAAGCATGTATAGAGAGAAGAGCAAAGGCCCAAGGACAGATCCTTGTGGTACTCCATATCTAACCCTAGATTTATAGGAGGAGTCATTGTTAAGATGCACAAATTGATATCGGTCAGATAAGTATGATCTAAACCAGGAAAGGGCCAGTCCACGGAGGCCAACAATATTTTCGAGCCTATCCAGAAGGATGAGGTGATCAACTGTGTCAGTGCTTGTGCAACTGGGGGTGGATTGACGGCAACAGAGAGTCTGTGGAGACTCTCCGTTAATTTCTGAAGGCATTCTCCCTGATATTGGAGTTGCTCCATCAACTGGTGTTGTTGTGTTTGCAAGGTGAGAATAGCCTCCTCGGGGGTAACCCCTGTACGGCCCTGACTGGCCGGTACTTTATTAGAAACCCGTGGTGTTGCTGGCCCTTCCATAATGGCTTCGATATTCTGTAAGGGGGGAATGTAAGGTTCGGAGAACCAAGTGCCACAACCAAGGGATCTAAAAGTGTATATCGTGAGAAATACACCACAAAGCGGACAGCTCCGCAGTAGAAGAGGATATTAAAAAAAACAATGGGAATCAAAACCTCCCGGCATAAGCTAACACAAAAACAACCCCAAAAGAAGGAAAACCTGGCAATCGCGAGTAATCAACCAACAAAAGAACCTCACGCTCTCACACAAGAAGCGTATAACTGGAGGTCAGAGAAAAACAAAAGAAAGCCCATGTAACAAGGGCTTTTACCTACAGCTCTAGGTGTGAAAGAAAGGTAACAGGCAGAGGAGTATAAAAGGATAACGAGAGAAAAGGAAACAAAAAGACTAAATAAATCTTTACCCTAACTCTAACCGGACTATCTACGTTTCTTATTTGTAACAACCAGAAACGTAGAGACCGCAATCCTATACCTTACCGACTTCGATGTCAAATAGCAAAGACAATATCGAAGCGTCGGAAAAAATGACTCAAGACTGCACAGTTTGTCAAAATGTTGATATGGACCGTTATATATGATCGTATATAACAGGGCGTAACAGGCTAAATACCGAACTTCTCCATTAAAAAGATGAACTTTCTACCGCTAACTTTCAATGGCTAATTAATTTCCGGTATTGTAGAATTATAAAGGTTTATTTAAAACTGTACCATAAACAGAAATGTGATCCATCAAAAGCATTAGTCCATTTCATGTGCGACATATCGCTTTGTTTAATTTAGCAATTTAATTTAGAGTTTTAGAAAAAAGTCTTAGGGCTCTATTTTAATAAACCAAACGCAATGGTGAACGCAAGAGTAATCGCTTGACGGTATCGCTCTGAGGGCGTGTCGGCGAGAAATTTGGTAATTTCATGACGGCAATCTTGGCGCACCTTATGGCGGTATTGCTAAAAGGCTGGGTTTAAATGTCCAAGGTGTGTCTCTATGGTAGCCAATCAAATTGTTGTTCTCATGCTTTAAAAAAAGCCAGTTGGAACGCAATCGCTCCATGCAATTTCATAATGAGCAACCCAAACGCACTGGACCGTCAACGACAAGAGCGATTTTCCGCACAGGAATCAGACATACTTGCAACAGAAGTACAGGCTAGGACTGTAGTAATTTATGGATCACAATCCACACCGCCTCGTCTCCCAGAAGTTCGGAAGGCACGGGAGGAGGTGGCGAATGCATTAATTAGCCTACATTAGGTGATGTAGGCATAATTATGATTCAAATGGTAGGCTTATGATTCAACTGTGTCAATGTGTAATTTATATATTATAGGCTATTGGCCTACATGATCGCAAGTTTCTTGTAAGCTGTCCTGTTTTATTCTAGTAGTTTAAATTAAAATTAATTAATTAATAATAATTATAGGCTATTTGTTCATTAAATGGAAGTGTAATGTTGGCATCACCTATAGACACTACATAGAACTACATGACGAATAAGTTGCCAAATTGCCAGAGTCTATTGCGTTCCCACTAAGAGGTGGTTCCAGCTGATCATAACGCAATGGGTTTTCGTTGGTTCAAATTGTCACTGAGCCGAAAGTATTTTAGAACACGCCCCAGACAGCGCCACCCATCCCACTGCAGCGCAAGCGAAAGGATGTTATGTTGAGAATTTGTTGATCCTAGCGGTATTGCTGAGAAACGCCATAGCGCCAGTTTTAAGACGTTGATGCTGTCAACAAGCTTGCGTTTGACTATACCGTCCCCTTGCGCTGGTTTGAAAATAGAGCCCTCAATCTTAATGCTAATTTTTTAATGTACTTCACTATATGAAAACAAAAATCCAACCTTTAATTGAAGTAAATTTATTCTGAGAAAAAAAATCCCTCATCAAGAAATAATTATTTTTAACAAAACCACGTGTGCCACAATTATGGGCACCCCTGCATTTAATAATTTGTACAACAGGGTCAGTTCTAGACTGCTTTGATTGATACTACACTGATGGGCAGCAGTGTAGTATAATGGTTAAGGAACTGCACTTGTAACCGAAAGGTAGGACCGATTCCCAGGTAGGACACTGCCGTTGTACCCATGAGCAAGGTACTTAACCTGAATTGCTTCAGTATATATCCAGCTGTATGAATGGATAAATGTAATAAGAAGTTGTGTAAATCGCTCTGGATAAGAGCGTCTGCTAAATGCCTGTAATGTAATTGAAGGGGCATGAAGAGATGTTGGTGGGGCACAAGGGGGGGATGAAGTAGCGAGGGGTTTGGGGGTCCTCCCCCAGAAAAATTTGAGCCTTTTAAAACTCATTTCCTGCACTTCTACACAACCTCACACAGGGCATTTTCTAAAATAAAATATTAAATTTACGAAAATTTTTAAGAATTTTTTTTTTTTTCAAAAGCCCTAGATGAGATTTGAACAGAAGCCCTGAAGCGCAAGGTGAAATTTTTTTTTTTGAAAAGCTATCTTGTTTAAACGAGATAGTAAGTCGTTTATACAAGTTATTATCTCGTTTATTCGAGATATTAAGACGTTTATACAGTCATGGACGAAAGTGTTGGCACCCCCTGTAAAGATGAGCAAAAAGGGTTATAAAAAATTCACCGTTTGGTGAATTAGCTTAATCTCACACTGAAAAAACAAGAAGAATCCAACCTTTAATTGACGTTAATTTATTATGAGAAAAAAAAATCCCACATCTGTAATGGGGCGTGACGTGTGAGGTGGGAGGAGCCAAACGCAGCAAGGGGAATCATTAAGCCCTTAGGCCACTAAGGCGGGATACCCCGCAGATAAGGGAAGGAGACGAGACAAGGAACACACACACACCACAGCTACAGACCGGCTCAGTTACACACGAACCAGAAATAAAACGCCCTGTCTCGATAACGAGACAAATAAGAACAGGCGAGTAGCACAATGGCACAAACAAAACACACAGCAAATATACACAGAACTAATAATTACCTATTGGTATAGGAGGAGGCGAAGGAACATATTACGTTCCGTGGCTAGGCTACTTCCCTTAGCTAGCAGTCACATGCAGCAAACAAACCTGGGTAAACACCCGATCTCCCAGGAGAGAGAAACATTTTACAGGTGAGCCGACGGAGCACCGTCGTCCCATTGCCATACCAGCAAAATGACTAAACTAAAAATATAAAACCACGCCCAAGCCTCTCAGTAAGGTAAAATGTAACGAGGCGAACCAGAATAGAGATGAACGTTCCCATGGCGCGATTGACAGGCTCGCAGTCAAATGCAGAAAGCAAAGCGGTAAACACCCGATCTCCCAGGAGAGAGAAACATTTTACAGGTGAGCCGACGGAACACCGTCGTCCCATAACTACGATCCATATAGACTAACGCAAGCCTAAGTTGGAACAACCGCCCTAGCCTCTCAATAAAATAATATATAACGAAGCCAAGGAACAGAAAGCTAACGTTCCCATGCTACGCGCAGTCACACACAAACACATCCACAACAATGCCCAAGCTCCACATAAGGAGACAACACACCCGGAGAACGAAACAGAACAACAGTTCACAACAAAATCGTCTCGCAGGCAGAAAAGGCGAACAGGACAGCTGTATAACAAAAGACCAACGCAAAATAGCACGACAGCCTCAATATAAATAAAAACCCTGACTCACAACAAAGGGGAACGTAGTCCACGAGAAGGACAACAGGGAATAAAACGTACCAAGCTACTAACTGGCTTACCGTAACCCGGAAATGAGTAGAAGCTAAAACGCCAGGTCTCAATAAGAAAACCAATCAAAAGGCGAACAAATGGACCAGAGAAACTGCTACTATATACTTCTACGAGCTCAAACTAAGTAGAAGCGAAAACGCCAGAATCCCCTATGGGAAGACATGCGCCGAAGGGCGAACAGAACTAAAGTTCCCAACAGAATAGCCCAAATCTCCATACACGGAGATTAAGCACAACAACGTGAAATAGAGCAGAGATTTTACGGTCCCAAACTTCTACGAGGTAATCAACTACCTAGCCAGCAAGAAATAAGCCCTGTCTCTAAAGAGACGCTAAAAATGGGCGCGTAGCCAAAATGGTACGGGCACTCACAGCCAACAATACATCACAATACAAAACAATAAACAATTAATGTAGAAGCCCCGAATGAAGAGAACGGTAGGCTTATATAGCTCTCAGTGACCACGAACAGGTGTAAACGCTAACAGAAACTCCACCCACTCAGCAGGGCGGAGCAAGCATCTACCAAAAGGGCAGCGCCCTCGCGTGGCCACTGAGGAAAACGACCGCAAAGAGAAACAGGGTTCAAAACCATGACAACATCAAGAAATAATGATTTTTAACAAAACCACATTGGCCACAATTATTGGCACCCCTGCATTTATATATAGAATAAAGTAATAATTTTTTATATTTGGTCACATATCCTTTGCATGCCATGACTTCCTGATGTCTGTGACCCAACAACATCAAAAGACTCTTGGGGCTCTATTTTAATAAACCAAACGCAATGGTGAACGCAAGAGTAATCGCTTGGCGGTATCGCTCTGAGGGCGTGTCGACGAGAAATTTGGTAATTTCATGACGGCAATCTTAGCGCACCTTATGGCGGTATTGCTAAAAGGCTGGGTTTAAACGTCCAAGGTGTGTCTCTATGGTAGCCAATCAAATTGTTGTTCTCATGCTTTAAAACGCAATCGCGTTGGAACGCAATCGCTCCATGCAATTTCATAATGAGCAACCCAAACGCACTGGACCGTCAACGACAAGATTTTCCGCACAGGAATCAGACATACTTGCAACAGAAGTACAGGCTAGGACTGTAGTAATTTATGGATCACAATCCACACCGCCTCGTCTCCCAGAAGTTCGGAAGGCACGGGAGGAGGTGGCGAATGCATTAATTAGCCTACATTAGGTGATGTAGGCATAATTATGATTCAAATGGTAGGCTTATGATTCAACTGTGTCAATGTGTAATTTATATATTATAGGCTATTGGCCTACATGATCGCAAGTTTCTTGTAAGCTGTCCTGTTTTATTCTAGTAGTTTAAATTAAAATTAATTAATTAATAATAATTATAGGCTATTTGTTCATTAAATGGAAGTGTAATGTTGGCATCACCTATAGACACTACATAGAACTACATGACGAATAAGTTGGCAAATTGCCAGAGTCTATTGCGTTCCCGCTAAGAGGTGGTTCCAGCTGATCATAACGCAATGGGTTTTCGTTGGTTCAAATTGTCACTGAGCCGAAAGTATTTTAGAACACGTCCCAGACAGCGCCACCCATCCCACTGCAGCGCAAGCGAAAGGATGTTATGTTGAGAATTTGTTGATCCTAGCGGTATTGCTGAGAAACGCCATAGCGCCAGTTTTAAGACGTTGATGCTGTCAACAAGCTTGCGTTTGACTATACCGTCCCCTTGCGCTGGTTTGAAAATAGAGCCCTTGATATCTTATTTTCTGGTACTCTTACAAGCGATACTATAACATCTCTGCATTTGAATGGATCTCTATGGGAATTGGGGGGTGGGACTAGATTTAGCTGTAAATTATGCTGGAACAGTATGGAATACATGGTTGGTATTATTAGTGTAGAACCTGCAAAAGTTTTATAAAGGAGGCTCCTGGTAATTACTGCACAATACAATAGAGCTAGGCTATATGGCACATTATGTAAAGAAAAACAACAGATTAGCATTGAGTTAAATGCAAATTTTTGAATGTTATTTTTTAATGTTATTTATTTTTTTAAGTATGACCACATAAATTTAGCATTTAGTTTAACTGTTTTCAAATAAATTGCAAATAACAAACCTTGGACCATGAAACAACATTCATAGCAACATCTGGTCAAGGTATAGGCTACAACAGTATGTCTACTTTACAGCAAGCAAACACACATACAAAAAAGGTGTATTAATGGCTCTGTAATTATTTTGTAACAATTTATTTGTTAGGCTTAAGAGCAAATCTTAGCATTGCTAAGATTTGGCATATTACAGTACATGTAGCCTATATTACAGCTTGTGTTTATTGCAATCATTTCTGGTAAGAAAACAGAGAAAACAACATGCAAACAAGAACAATATAGCTGAAATGCAGCAACACGGCCCTAAAAAAAACGTTCAAATGTATGCACAGACTCATGCCAGTTGGTACCAAATTATGGGAGAAGGAATTATACCAAATCTAAAATCATAAAAGTCTAAATACTGTACCTGTCAATAAATAAAACAACCTGCTGTCCTGAGGCTATCAATATATTAAACATGACCAGAGCCATCTGTGTATACAATCTCAAGGCTCTAGGTTAAAGGGGATAGTAACTATGGCCATTTGAAGTTTGTGGCCTGGTATACTGCTCCCAAGAGGCAACCAGGGAAGCCAATGGAAGCCAAGTTGTTTGAGCCATTACTATGAAAATATTTAAGCATATCCTACATATCACAGTATAGCTTTAAAAAAAGTTTGATGATAGGTCAAAAAACATGAACAAATACTGCAGTATTGTAAACATTCACTATGTAAACACTTGCTAGAATTTCAAAAATAGCATCGCGTAGCTTTAAGCAGCACATCTCAAAACTTCAGTCTCCTCGATTTAATACTTTATATTTACAACAGATACAATCTGTAGCAATACCCATCAAGTCCATTCGTGAACTCTCTTTGAAATTCTGAATACGAGCTACAAGTGCAAGCAAGCTGCAAAAGTGGGCCACATGTATGTGCTACTGGTCGCCTTTGAAGCCCTCTCATGTCAGTGAATTCAACCTCAATCTTATCAACACAAACTACATCAGCTCCTGTTACAAACCGTAAGAATTTCTGAAGCTTCTGACTGTCAAGGGACCTGATGAAAATTTTAAGAAACTGTATGGTATCGAGTTGTGCTCTGGTTGTGGCATTTACAGAGAGCATGCCCACAACATTTTGGCTAGTGGGCTTCTTAACTGCATAAAAGTTTTGCAAATCCACTACACTAGGCAGCACCATTTTTAAAGTGCTGCGAGCTGTGGTTGCCATAATTTCTAAAGCATATTTTGGCTCTTGAATGAGCTGCTTATGTGCTACCTGAAGAATTGTATCCTTCATGTTCAGATCAGAAGGTATGGTATGACTTCCCATTCTTGTAAGAATGTCCAACAGCTCATCCTGGTCGTATTCACCTCCATCTATTGCAGTGGTGATGACGTCTTTCTCGAATTGTGTGACATACAGTCGCGGCCACTATTATTGGCACCCCCTGTAAAGATGAACAAAAAGGGTTATAAAAAATTCACCGTTTGGTGAATTAGCTTAATCTTACACTGAAAAAACAAGAAGAATCCAACCTTTAATTGACATTAATTTATTAAGAGAAAAAAAAATCCCTCATCAAGAAATAATTATTTTTAACAAAAACACATTGGCCACAATTATTGGCACCCCTGCATTTATATATAGAATAAAGTAATAATTTTTAATATTTGGTCAAATATCCTTTGCATGCCATGACTTCCTGATGTCTGTGACCCAACAACATCAAAAGACTCTTGATATCTTATTTTCTGGTACTCTTACAAGCGATACTATAACATCTCTGCATTTGAATGGATCTCTATGGGAATTGGGGGGTGGGACTAGATTTAGCTGTAAATTATTCTGGAACAGTATGGAATACATGGTTGGTAAAATGGCGGTAAGTCAACATGGGTCTGAGGTATCAAACAAGCCTTAAACAATCACTCTGCTGCCAGATATGCAGTAGATATGGATGGATCACTTTAAGGGTTGTTTCTCCTGACAAATTTTCCTATTGAACTCTATGGAAAAATAAGTCAGGAGAAGAAACCCTTCAAGTTATTCATCCATATCTACTGCATATCTGGCAGCAGAGTGATGGTTTAAAGCTTGTTTGATACGTCAGATCCTTGATGACTTACAGCCATTTAGCCAACCATGTGTTCCATACTGTTCCAGTGTAATTTACAGCTAAATCTAGACCCACCCCCCAATTCCCTTAGAGATCCATTCAAATGCAGAGAGGTTATAGTATCGCTTGTAAGAGTACCAGAAAATAATATATCAAGAGTCTTTTGATGTCGTTGAGTCACAGACATCAGGAAGTCATGGCATGCAAAGGATATGCGACCAAATATTAAAAACTATTACTTTATTCTATATATAAATGCAGGGGTGCCAATAATTGTGGCCAACGTGGTTTTGTTAAAAATAATTATTTCTTGATGAGGGATTTTTTTTTTTCTCATAATAAATTAACGTCAATTAAAGGTTGGATTTTTCTCATTTTTTCAGTGTGAGATTAAGGTAATTCACCATACGGTATATTTTGTATAACCCTTTTTACTCGTCTTTACCAGGGGTGCCAATAATAGTGGCTGCAACTGTACCTGAAGGATAATTGATTAATTAGAGTTTTAGAATTTATGTCCACACATGGATGTAAAGTTAATGTACAGCCTAACATTTATTTCCCCAGCCTCCAGACTTGCATCGGACAATTTCTGCACAGGAACCGCCAGGTAATAAACTGCGCAGCACCCTGGTGGAGAAATTCTGCAATGGCATTCTGGCGATTATGTGGACATAATGCAAAAGCTCATTACAAAGCTAGCGTTACCAGAAACCAAACTTAAATGAAAGAAAAGAGGCTGGAGTGTCGCTTTCTCTCCGGCACATAGAACACTTCACTCAACAAGAATGGTAACGCTACCAGCACTTTGGCAAATTATCAGATATCATCACCAAACTAGCTGAAATGGTACAGCTCTTTCAAGCACATATGATAAACTGACAATGTCCAAATGAATACAAATAATCCATCTAACTACCTAGCTGTCACTCTAGCAGTAGGTACAGCAATGTTAGCTAGTAGCTAGCTCAGCTGGCTACCGGTAGCTGATTGATGTTGCATAGCAACAATTTCTTGTTTATATTATTTCTGTGCCAGGGACTATATTGCTTAGCCTAATGGACGGCTGATATTAAAGAGTTTGCCCATTAAAATAACTTTTCACAACTACACGTGTCCTTAATATGTTTTACTATGTAGTAGCCATTGCCAGAAAGCTAAGGCATTGAGGCCAGGGCTATATTATGAACATAGTCATGGCTATAGGGTTTGTAGGTACTCCGCTATGTGCCGTGCCTAACAGCGGCCTTTAGTCGTGATTATGTTCACAACGGGAAGTACCTCACTTCAGTGAATCCTTTCAAAAATATTCTTCCAACTGCCTCCCACTGTGTTTGGCCGTACTCAGGATGCAAAGCTGGGACTCGCTCTACCTCACCTTCAGCACAATTCTCAAAAAATGAGTCCCAGAATGCTGAAAAGGCATCCCTTGAAATACCTGATGCATCAACCCCACTCTCTTCTACAAATCTAACACACAGAGGACTGTTCACAATGTGGGGAACTTGGAATTCTGTTATCATGTCCTGAAGAATGTTTAGTCACCGTAGTCTCAACACCTTTGTTTCAGGTTGCCCACTAGTTGGTGGAGAGGGCCTGAGAGATTCTCGGAAACTTGAGAACATGAGAAACATGAAGCAGTGAGAGAAGTGCTTGGTGAATTTGGTGTGCTTTCATTCAGGTCTAGCCCTAATTGTACCTCTGCATTGGCTGCCCTTGTCAAACCTGTGTAGGCATCTTCAGCAGTTGACTCCAGAAGCCAACGGACAGGTGATGGAGATAAATGGGATGTGTCAGGGGGAGAAGACTCAGGCAAAACTAATGTTTCCATGATAATGGTGTCCTCAGAACCATAATCTGCATCTATGAGTGGGCCAAACTGTACTTCAGCATCAGAGGGCACAGAATCGGAAAGTAGAGGAGAATCAAGGCAACCATTGTCATCTTCTTGCCCAAAAGCTTCGGATTCATCATTAATAGTCAAGACACCATCTGATGTTGTTTCTGTTTCTTCATCTTCCTCCGAGGTACTGTCCACATCTTGTTTCTCAACAAATGCCAGAAAAAAACCTACAACTGCCATTTTACTCTGATCATATATTTCACCAACTGTCAAGTCATGAGGCATTTCAATTTCCTTAAAATCCCATATTTTAAATAAAAAATCAGATTCAGACCCTTTTTTAGAGTGACCGTTGGGGGAAAAAAAAGTCTTTCCCTAGTTTTAAAAGGCCCTCATAGTCTGTTTCTTTTGCCACTACCAGTTTTCTTGTCCCACCACCATTTTTGGCTCTAACCTGTTTGGAATTGTGCATCCATCCCAACTCAATACGCCAAGTGCTCTTGATTGCATTCCAGTTTCCCATATAAGGCACCTTTCTGTGAGAAGCTTCCTCCTGTTCATCTGGAGATGAGTCATCAGCCAGATTGACTTTTCTTCTGAGTTTCATCTTCTTTCTTAGTTTGTCTAACAGGTCAAGTTTTCGCGTTCTTGCTCGAGGCTCGCTTTTTCTCTCACAGAGTGCAACTCTGTCACCGAGGGCAGGTACATATGTGGCGAGAGCTTTATCGTCAATAGAAATCACAGTTGCGGCATCAATCTGTCAACAGAGGAGAAACAAATTACCGTAGGGTTTTTAAAAAATTCACTATTATCTAGACTACATTAATAGGTAAAGTTAATAGGCGGCAGTGTAGTATAATGGTTAAGGAACTGGACTTGTAACTGAAAGGTAGCAGGTTCGATTCCCAGGTAGGACACTGCCGTTGTACCCTTGAGCAAGGTACTTAACCTGAATTGCTTCAGTATATATCCAGCTGTATGAATGGATAAATGTAATAAGAAGTTGTGTAAGTCGCTCTGGATAAGAGCGTCTGCTAAATGCCTATAATGTAATGTAATGTAATAGCCTATTCTATGCATATAATTACAGGGAAACGGATCAAATAAAATGGGCAGCACTATTGAAAGTCTTGCTTATGACAAAGGTTAAAACTGAAAATAACAGATTAACTAGATTTAGAGTTTCAGAAAAACCTCTGAGTTTGATGTGATTGAACTTTTCATTATATGTGATGTGTATTTATGTATTGTCATGTGTGGTACTGTATGATAAGGTCTTCTACAAATATATGATATGTCATGACCATGCATTGCATGGTAAAGGTCAACTGGTTAATTTACTTGGCAAGCTATACCATGGTTAAGTCAGATAAAGGTTTTATTATTATTATTATTATTATTATTAGTAGTAGTAGTAGTATTTATTGTATAATGAATGTAACGTTACTGTTATTATTACTGAGATGTATTAGTATCAGCACGGCAGTGATTCAGTCGTGGCACAAGGACGCAGGCCAAAAATAATCACAGCCAGCATAACAGCAGTGTGACATTGCTTATATAGCCTAATGCGGTTCTACTAGCCTATAAAAATAACTACCAAGTAAAGTTACTGATTGAGACAATGTATAATTTTGTACCAAACAAATATAGTATAGCTACAAATATGTTTCCTTTAGAATCCCATTTTTATGAAATCGTTTTTCAACAAAGCAGCCTATCTTGAAAATGTTAAAATAAGTCTGGAATTCGTATTTGGGGAAAGCCAGAGGAAGTGCCCTACGTTAACTAAGTTCGTTAGCTAGCTAATTAGCAAGCTAGCTAAATCTTGAGTGAGAGTTAACTTAGGCTAACCTTAGCTATAGGGGTATTGGTATAAAACACATAGGCCTATTATTGAACAGCCTAATATGAACTGGGCTCACTTGACAATGCCGTGATCATAAACACTGTAACGTCAGTTACAGTACAATCATGTCAAGTAAGATGATGAATTAAGCAGTTTAGCAACATAGCTACCCCGCGACCCTGACCAGGAATAAGCGGGTTAGATAATGGATGGATGGAGCAACATAGCTAGCTATCACTAGCCTACCGCTATCAATTACATGAATACATAAAATTATCTTTAATCTTACCAATTAAATTCAACACGTCCTTACCTTTTCCTTGATCAAAACTTGAAGTACGTCTTCCTCGACGTCCCTCTCCCTAAGAAATTCTACCAAGTCCATTGCATGTGTGGGCCACAGTTCTTGTTGTGCGGACTCAAGTCTTCAAAATTGAGGACTATAGCCCAGCCCGCCTTTTAAGTCCCGCACCCATAAAGGAACTGAATCATTCGCGTAACTATACCGCCCTCTGCTGACGAGAATGAGCACATCTTTCCTATTACCGATACAGTTGCACTGTAAAACACCAGACTGTAGCATGTTGAAATGAAGCACCAAGTAGCCGACACACGCAGTAACCCAAAAATAGCTTTAATTGCCCTTAGGCTACAATGCACGTTGAAATCAGAGTTGAGAGCGAAGCATAAGAACAGTTCTGTGGTCCGGACTCCAGTCTTGAAAATGTTGAGGAATGTATGGCAAACTCAGAATCCAGAATGAAGCTGATCTAATCTCCTACTTCAGACATTCGTGTAACAATAACGCCCTCTCCTGACGAGAATGAGAACATCTCTCCTATTACCGATACAATTGCACTGTAAAATATCAGTTTATGCATTTAATCTTAATTAAAATATAGCCTAATAAACACCACCTGTTGGCAGCTAATTATCTCTAAACCTGATAGATGCATCATTCGTTCAATACACAACGTAGCTAGAGTTGTGTTTTTCAGTAACATTGGCCTATATTTTAAGTGTTACAAATATTAAAAAAATATATAGCCCCCCTGTCCCCCCATGTTAAAATGAAGCATGCAAGGACTCAAAAACAGCTTTAATTGCACTCAAAATACACACTGAAATCAGAGTTCATGCTGAGTTATATCTCGTAAAAACATGCCCTACAAACGAGTTAATAACTTGTATAAACGAGCCGTATAAACGCGATAATATCTCAAATCTCTTTGTGCTATTTTCGATTTACAAGTGAAACTACGTTACTGTAACTGGCTCATCATTTTCATTTATATACAGTATATATATCATTTTTTTATATAGGCTATATTTTATGCCTGAGATGCCGGGGGGCTTGCCTCTGTTGACGGCTGCCGTTTCGCCGTGAGAGTGATAAAGAAAAGACAGATATGATAGTGTATTTTAATATATGTGAAGTATTCCAAAGTTTGAGGAAAGTAGAGCTGACTAGCCAACATGCAGCAGTAGGCTAGCTACCACACACATACACACACATGGGTGCACTGAGTATTCTCCCGTAACATCTAATAAGGTTGGAGAATACAGAGTAAGGAATCTGAGACCATTCCTCTTTACAGAATCTCTCCAAAGTTCTAGGTTCTCTCTTGTGCACTCTTCTCTTCAGCTCAGCCCACAGGTTTTCAATGGGGATTAGGTCAGGGGACTGAGATTGCCATGGCAGAAGCTTGATTTTGTGTTCAGTTAACCATTTTTGTGTTGATTTGGACATATGTTTTAGATCATTGTCTTGCTGGAAGATCCAACGACGACCCAGTTTTAGTTTCCTGGCAGAGGCAGCCAGATTCGGATTGAAAATGTCCTGGTATTTCATGGAGTTCATGATGCCATGTACCCTAACAATTTTCCCAGGGCCTTTGGAGGAAAAACAGCCCCACAACATCACGGAACCTCCGCCATACTTAACAGTGTGGATCAGGTTTTTTCGGATGTAGCCATCCTTTTTACGCCAAACCCACCTTGAGTGTTAGTTGCCGAAAAGCTCAATTTTCGTTTCATCTGACCATAGAACACGGTTCCAGTCAAAGTTCCAGTAGTGTTTAGCAAACTCCAGGCGCTTATGTTTGTGGTGAAATGACAGGAAAGGCTTTTTACTGGCATGCCTTCCAAATTATTTGTTGGCATGGAGGTGACGTCTAATGGTAGTTTTGGAGACTTGGGGTGCGTCCCCCACTACCACCTCCTCTACTCCGTGGAGAAGACGAGCGAAGCGGCTTCAAACTCAGCTTCCCCTCCCCTCTGGCGAAGCATACATTGATGTATCCTACTACGGAGGTTTTTTCACATTTTTGAGTGACATCATCGCACTCACGCCCACTGAGATTTAAGAAAAGGAAACAGTGATGATACGTAGCTATGCCTTAGATGAATTTCCCCAAGATAATGATGCCCCAATGCAAGATATTTTGCCTAATGTGTGTGCTTCAGTAGGTTATTAGCACACAAAGGACATAGCATCCTACAAAGGATAACAAAATGCCAGTCCGTTTTTGTGGTTCATATTCTACATAACAATTTGGCAATTTTAGTCGGGGAAACAGCTTTATTTATTTGCTTGCACAACTTTGCTCATTAACGTTGCTTATTAACGAACATGACTGTACATAAATATAGCCTAAGCATGACAGCTACCATTTCAGTAGCTTATGTGAATGCATTAATGAATTTTTTCAACCATTCCAAAGGACGTTTTTAAATTTGATTTCAGAAATTACAGTAGCCTATAGGCCTATGAGGTGAATTAGTGCTTGGTTAATTAGCGTCTTCACGTGAACCACAATACAGGCTATGTTTACACTGTACATGCAACTAGGTTACTTGCACTTGTGATTTCAAATATATTTTGCGGCTTTAAATGGGATGACCATGTGGAAGATCTGTGATTGGCTTTGGGAATATTTGTGGGCTCGGCGTCAGTCAAAGTTATGATAGGGCAACTTCATCAATAGTCGGTGGCGATTTTGATGACAGTGAAGCAGATTCGCTGTCCCAATTTTCTTCATGGCTCCTGTCCACCACTCCCCTCCTTCCCTCCCTTCCTCCACATACTTCCGGGTAGTAGAGGAGTGGAAGTGGGGGAGTGGAGTGAAGAATATTGGGACGCACCCCTGATGACCCCAAGATGCTACTTTCCTCTGTAATTCTCCAACAGTGAAGTATTTTTAAGTATTGCCCTAACGGTACATATGGGAATTTTCAGGCAAGTAGCTATTTTTTAATAGCCATTCCCTGACTCATGAAGCTCAACACACTTTTCCCTCTTTTGATTTGTATGTTGTCTTATCTTTCCCAAGTTGATGTATGAATGAGGGAATATGGCCTCTGTGTCACCTCATACTTATACCCCAGAGAAACAGGAAGTCATGGATTACTGCTTGAAAGTTCCTAAACACTCTGATCAACTTTAAAAAGTAAAATATAAATGGAAAAAATGCTTCAGTTACATTTTGTTCATAATAATTTCTAGGGGTGCCAATAATTGTGGCACACGTGGTTTTGTTAAAAATAATAATTTCTTGATGAGGGATTTTTTTTTTCTCAGAATAAATTTACTTCAATTAAAGGTTGGATTTTCCCCATCTTTTCAGTGTGAGATTAAGCTAATTCACCAAAAGGTGAATTTTTATAACCCTTTTTACTCATCTTTACCAGGGGTGCCAATAATTGTGGAGGGCACTGTATATTATGTATGATAACACTACAATAAAATTATATTCCACCAACAGGAAAATGCTGCCAAATGTTCTAGATTCAATGAAAGTCGGTACATCAACCAGAAAACATGACTGAGCAATGAATGTTTGCACTACAGTGTGTGAAATGCACTCAAAATGTGAAAATAACCATATCTAACATAGCCTACTGGACAAGACAGTGATCGAACATATGTCGCCAGCAAGAAGAACCGCAAATTTCAAGCAGTACTTTTTTCATATCACGGAAGAAAAACTCCCTTCAGCGAATGTGTCTTCTATAGCTGCTTGCATCACAGTACATTGACTAGATGAAAAATTATGTTACGCTGGGCTGCAAATTATTGGTCAAAGCATCCCAGAAAAAATGACACTGTTGAAAAGGATATACTGTCCTCTATCGGATAAAACAGTGGTGAATAAAACCGGAATGGCGTGAAATACTTCAGAGCTGCAGGTACAGTATATAGGTGTTGCGTGCAGACGTTCGATGTTGTGTAATAGTGAGCTAAATGTGTATTTCTCAAACAGATTGTCCAAGACAATAAATGACCACTGAATTCTGAAAGGGACTGTATGCTTAAAAATCAATGGTTGGATTTTTTATTTATTTCATATTTAGTAGCAGATATTTACAGTAGAATATGACACAATAATTTCACGTTTATTTAGCATTTGAGTGAGCAGGGCTTTTTTTTTGGCATACGATCAGGCTATTGTTGGGTTTATCTTGTTGCTATGATGAAATAAAAATTTTATATGATGAATAAATACATTTATGAACTCACACATAGATGCTATTATCCACGATGTTACGCATGGGTAGGTATAGACTGGGGGGGGGGGGGGGGGGGTGCTTGTTAAATGGACTTGCTATGGGAAAATAGTGACACTTAGAAACTCCGTATTCTGCAGAGTTGTCACGGATCATGTACTAATAAAGATAAAACACGGAGTTTGTGGTTTCCATTAATAGTTTGGCTGCAGGAGCAAAGACTGTCTCAGTTGAGCAAAATCTTGGCGCCGGCGTGCTGGTCACGAGGCATCTGCCTAGTTTAGAAAAATTAAATGGTTACTCACTATGAAGTTTAAGGTTTAATGTAACGTTCAGAAAATCCTTCTCATTACTGACACCGGTGGCCATAAGTAAACTGCAGCCTGTTGCTAACGCGCTTCCTAACACTCACGCCGAGCGAGCAACATTTGGTGGCTGGATAATGTTAGCTGCTACCCGGCCTGGATCCGGCGTTGCTTGGTTACGCTAGCTGGTAAAGTTATTTGTAAACGGCAAGCCAGCCAACTAACGTTATCAGCCAGATCAGTGGTTTGAATAGATGTAAGTTAGCTAGGTAACATTATCCACTCAGTATTCCAGACAGTATTTTGCTAGTGATTGCGTTCACTCTTGTGTTTGCCCAAACGGGCTTAGTCGATAAAATTTTATTTATCTTCACCTTTGATGTACTCAGCGATGGTTTTGGAATAGGAGCCGGTCGTTTGCTGGTTGACTGGTCCATTTCTCAGCAGCTAGCTAGTATTACAGGAGTTCGCTAGCCCTCTAGTTTATGCTGTGGTGGGCAGGCCAGAGAGAGGGAAGGCACTCGGAAGCATGCTTAGACATCACAACCTTCATTCATTAAATGATTATCCCGGCACCCTTTACATAAAAATCAACCCTTGGGCTCTTATACGCAACGGAGAAAGTCGAGGAAGGTCTCTTTTTTGAACTTAGATTACAATCTGTTCATACATTTGCAATTGAAAGCAATTCATGCATGTAAAAATGTTACATATAGCCCCTTTAAATGAGAAAATATTATATTTTTTCAACTCTGTAAGAAGTCAACTCTATAATCTTTTCTGATGTAGACGGCTATGCTGACGGAGGTCAGTTCTCTGAATCATGCTATTAAAATTAGCTATTTAAAGTTATTTAAATACTATTAAAACATTAATAAAATGTTTTTTCTAGCTGCACCATCTGCCTTATTTAGCAAAACTATGTGAATGTTAGGAATAGCAAAAAAAGAATGTATCACTGGGAGATGGCCCCTTTACAGGGTTTAATAGCCAAGACTTCGATCTATCAAAATATATTTTCCCAGCATAAATGAAGAGTAAAAAACAAAAACAAGGTTTTGACACAATTCTCAAGAATGGGTGATATGCAAGGGTAACAAAAGACATATTTTTTGACCAAGAGTGTCTTGCTTCTGTGATGGAATTGCTGGGTATTGTAAAGCTGTTATGATGAGTATAGAAAATCATACATCTGTGTAGGACCAGTAGATCTGTACAGCACACAATGGCAAACATTAGTACTGACAGATTTGAAGAGATGTTCTTCATCTGAAAACAGCATCTGACAGCGGTTCAGTGTGACAGAACTCCTCTACATGTGTTTGTGAAAAGACTACATGTTTGTTAAAAGCCAATGCAACATGCTTTGTGTATGGACCCCTCTGCTGTTTCTGAAAGGACCACTTTCCACATGTTTCCATTGCTCTGTTATCCACAAAGGTTCCATTGTTACTTCCCCCTGAGGCATGTCTCGTGCTTGACACACTCCAATCCCGAGTGCACCCTGAGTGCTGCCAATTCACCAAGTGACTTTAGCCAATTGGTGTCATCTGATTTCACAACTACTTTTCAGTAGTAATTAATAGGAGTGTAAAATTCTGACCTTGAGACAATACGACACATCAATTCTTAAGCAATGATTCAGCATTCATTTGATATACATGTTATTAAAATTATTTCCCAAGAAATTATTGCATGCAAAATTGTTGTTTGGAGACACTGATTCAGTAAGCATTTGTTGAATACATGCCATTAAAATAATACTTCATGCTTAAAATTTATAACAAGTCAGACATTTCAATAATGTCATCATATTCTTCAGCTTTGACAGAAAATGTAAGGTTTTTATTGGCTATTGTATGGTATTGGTATATGTGCGCATTTAAAATTGTGCATGGTCTAGAAATAGTCTCATCGACTTTTCTTGAACATGGGGTCCTCTGTTGTGATTTGGTGGACTCTGTCTACACTATAAGATTCACCTTTTCATACAATGCAGTAATGTATATTTTGCCCAAGTTTTGTCTTCTGGGAACGACATACCTCAGTACCACTCGTGTCGATGAAACATTAAACAAAGGTCCTCTCTGTGGTCATTTGATCTGATGAAATCATTGCCTTGTGCTGGAGGATGATAACAATAATGTTCTGTACTTTTGGGACAAAATAAGTGAAATGCTTATTTGAAATTGTAAGAGAATATTTATTTATTTGTATTTTATTTTTTTGCTAGCCATAATGTTCAGAAGGCTTGAAATTTCCTGTACTTTGATCATTTCTTTACCAGCCATGAAGTTACCTCTCTTCAGAAGTTTGTATCAGAGCAAAATGTGATCAGACAGGCAGGATGTTGGTCTACATCATGGATAACAAAATTATAGACATAACGTTGATTTAATCTTGAATTAAGATTTATATAGCCAATGTGTGAAAACCAGCATCACAGGACTAATTGTCACGATTCCAGCTGTCATGTCACGTTTTCTTTTCTTTTCTTGTCTTAGTTAGATTTCTTGTTAATGTCACGTATTATGTTTAGTCTAGTCACGCCATGTTTTATGTTTATTTCTTGTTACGTTTCATTTTCATGTCATGTCATGTTTCATGTTTGATTATTGTTACGATTTATTTTCTAGTCTTGTCATGTCACGTTTTATATTTGATTCATGTTACGTTTCCCGTTCATTGTTAGCATACACATTTTCGTGTTTTTCCGCAGCCTTGCGTTCATGCTTTCTCTATCTCTCTTGCTGTCGCTCACGCTTCCCTAATTGTTTTATTCTCCCGTGTCTAGTTTACTAATCTACTAATGTTAGATCAGGATTGGGTAATACTAACATTCTATGTTCTATGTTCATGTTTACCTTACATTTCTCGTGCATGTCATTTACTAATTTACTAACGCTAGGTCAGGATAGGTTTATTACTAACGATTACTAATTATCTTGTTATTTGTCAGCCCTCCACACCTGATTTCCATTTGCATGCTGCTCTCAAGCTAAGTGTCTGCACCTGTCTACAACTGCATTTAAGCTCAGTGTTCATGTCTTGTCTCTGCAAAATTTTGCCTCCTGTTTGTCAGTGTACTTTTGAGCGTTTTTCCAAGCCTGCCTTTTTGTTTATGATCCAAGCCTGTTATTGACCATTGTTATTGACCTCTGTTTTGTTTACCACTGCCTGCCTGCACCACGAGTTTTTGCCTGCTGTCTTTTGTACTTTTGCCCCGCAGAGCAGACTTCGGTCTTGACTCTTGCATTGCCTTCGACCCCGAGCCTGCCTACCGTCTGCCTGTACTTCTGCCCCGCTGACAGCTACTCTGGTTACTGGACTTTTGCATGGTGTACCGATTCTGAGACTGCCTTCTCCCTCGGTACTGTACATTGGTTTTGGCTGGATTTTGTTTGTATGAAGTTTGCTTGTTTTTTGACCACGCTCATTGGACATTCCTTCATTAACCTCTTAATGCCAAACGCCCCCTAGCGGTAACGCGGGCGTGACGGAAATTATTAAATTATACATTTCATTAATTTAATAATATATAATAAACTGCTTACCTCAATATTTTGATTAAATATCCTTATGATATATCCATTCCTTCTGGGAAAGTGGTTTTTAAGCCCAAAACGTCGAGATAAAACTTTGTAAATAACGTTGGAAACTCTGACCTAATTCTCAAACATGTATTGCAGCTTGATGTCACACCATAAACAATGTGCTGGTAAACTGTTCTGCTTAATTGTATTTCACTAAACTTTGGTTTAAAAAATTATTATACCTTTAGGCTTCAAGAAAAAATACTTTAAAACTTTCATAAGGCTGTACATGATTTTTTTCCAATTTTAAACCGACTTGTGCTTTTTTGCACTTGATTACGACTCGTTCGGCTGTGTTCACTTTGGCGTTGTGAAACTCAGCCAGTTTCTGGAGTACCAATCAAACGGCTTAGTATATGTTAGCCAGAGTGGTTTTGAACATGCTTGCAGAGAATTATGCAAAACCGTCGTCAATTGGGTGTATTTCTTTGACTGATAGCACAATAGGCCTATCTGAAGTGGGAAAAACTGTCTTCGACCTGCCTCCACTCCGAGTATTATTTGCTTTCCATTGGGTTTTAAAACTGTCTGTCAAATATTCCAGCCAATAGCCAAGACTCTTATCTTTCAAAAGAGCCCTCCTTAAACACATTTCCTTCGTAAATGAAGGCGATAACAACACTGCGTATGAGGAAGTGGCACTCACGCGTAATTATCGAGCCAAGATGGCGCAGTGTTTTTACCTTGTAGCGTAGCTCGCTACATTCCGTTTAGCAAAGCACAATTAATTAGGTAAGGCCCGCAGTTACATTTTTTACTTTAGAGTATTTTTGATACAGTTTTTGTGTAGTTATGTCGAGATTTTTGAGGCGTTTATCCGTGCACCAAGTGCTAGACGAACTGGATAAGCCAGAAGATGTTTTTGCCGAGGGAGACTCATCCTGTCTCAGTGACGCTGAATCCACTGATGACCGAGATGATGTTGCTGACATGTAAGTTGTTTTATCATACTAACAGTGTTATGCTATAAACGCATTGAATTTCGCCATGGCAGGTAATGTCGTTAGGGCTGGTGGTATTACCGATTTTTCGATATACCAGTGTGAATTTACGCAATGCCATGCGGGTTCGTAATTACATTGTCAACTGTATTTTATTGTTTTTCATACAATTAATATTACAAATTGCACATTCCAACGGTATGATAAATAATTTATGAAGTAAACTTAGGGTGTATTGTCTGTGTTGACAAACTCGCACGTGTTACGTGGCGTTGCCAACAACACAGATGTTTGGTGTAAGCATCGAAGGAAATTTAGCTGCAATGCGTGAATCCCTGTGTTTCTTCTGTGAAGCTAACTAACCTTATATACTTATGCATAAAATCGGTCCCTCTCAGCTAAATTAATATAGATAGTATTGCCTTTACAGTGGCAAGCTAGCAAGCATCCCTGTGTTTTCCTGTCTGTTTATTATAGTTTATACGAGTATTAGGAATGGAAGTGTGGTGTTGCTGATTTGCCCACAGCTTACTGTGAACTACAGTCGACGTTCATTGCTAGGGATAGCTGCTACATTATGCGAAGGATGTGCTTTGCCTTGCTGTTCTGTAGTGATCTTGATGCCTCTGTGCGCACTTACTGTACGTCGCTTTGGATAAAAGCGTCTGCTAAATAAATGTAATGTAATGCAAGCAAAATTACAGGTAACAAGCAGCTAGCTATCTATTTGTGTCTGAGATGAGCTACTAAAATATTTTTTTGAGTGTGAAATGGCTTCTGGAAGTGTTTAGTAAAGTCATTGTTCCACCTGAGTAAATTGTTCTGTATGCAGTACAGAAGGCTGTGCAGGTAAACAAAATGGTAATTTATGCATGGTTTGAGGGAGAGAACATGATAACATGAGGGAGTACTTGTTGATTATTATTATTGTTGATTGTTGTTGTATAAGGGGGACTAATGGGTATATCAACATGGTGGACAATTCCATGGACAGGGTTAGTGGGATTTGTAATGATGCAGATTGCTCTCCTGAGGGAATGTGTAGTCTAAATGGCTTCTGTATGAATGGTTAAATAATCTCTCCTCAACCTCCACCCCCATGTTTTGATCCTTTACCTTTTTTTGTTTTTAGTTAATTTTTTTTAGCTTTTTGGACCCTGCCATTTTGTACTTTCTTTGTGTAAATACGGTAACTTCAGCAATTAGAGGCAAGGATCTTTTTATTTGTTACAGCAGGGGTGTTTTTATTTTTTATCTAGGAAACTGGTGGACTTTTGATTTTTTATCCACTGCACTTTTAGTAGTACACCTTAGTGCACTTGTATATAGTTGATATATGTTTGTCATGTATAAAGTTTTGCCTCCTAAAACCCAACCCCAACGTCCCTGTCATAGGAGGTGCCAACAGAATAAAGGACAGGACTGGCAAGCATTAATGTGTAGGGAAGTTTCATACTATTCCCATTATTCATTTGAAAACCTGTTTGCACATTCCTGGACTCATTTCTGGCTAATGGGGCTCTGGTGAAATACACAAGATTCACTGTGCTGCTACATGGGTTTTGACAGCTTTTTGTAACCTTGGTTAGTTGTGTAATATGCAGAACACCAAGAACACGTCTAAAAATGAACTTTTATTGCCAATATTGACAAATTATCTCATTTTATTGTAAAAACCTAAAAAATAAATCATATTGAGACCTTTCTGGAACATTGCCATTTTTGGCACATTTGGCACCATTTGGATAACGAAAAAGGTTCACCTGAAAAAAACCCTGTAAAATTTGAATGGTTTGAGATATTGACACCAGATTGTTACTAGAGGTAGGCAGCATATTGATGAATCAGATAGAGGAGTCATTTCCTTGATTGCATTTGTAGCTCCCCAGGTAAAAATTCTTAAACTTGAATGTAGGTACCCGTTTTTTAGTTTTTTTATATTTTCTGTACATAAATTGTTGTAGTTAAGTATCAAAAACTGGATTTCTATGAGTTCTCACTGCTTAGTCGTAATACAGCAGGTGTCTGCTTTAATAAAAGCCATGAACCATATTTGTACCATTTATAGTTTTTGAGATAACCACCTTTGTTTGTCACTAGTGAAAACAGGCAAAATTTGGCCTATTTTGCCCTCGGTAGGAAGAGGTTAAAAGCCCTCACAGGACTTTATCTGCAACCACTGCTCCTGAGTCGTGCATTTCGGGTCCTACCCTCACGCATCCGTCTCACTAATGACTACAAATAAGAGAATTTACAGTTTCGACAAAAGGGAAAATAGTGAGAACAAATCCATTTAAATTATCTTTTCATAGTTTGTGGTAATGCATGCTACACAAAGACAATGGGCTCTATCTTGACAATCTTAGTGCATGGTCTAAAACGCATGGCGCAAGTGCATTTAGGGTGTGTGCAACTCTACTTTTGCTAGTTAGAGGGTGTATATTTTGAGCACCAAGTAAGGCGCAGGGTTCAAATGGGTTGAACTTAGCCTCTACATTATTTATAGGTGTGTCTTTGGCATAACATGCAATAAACCAATCAGTGGTATCTCCCATTCACTTTAAAAGCTACCATGCAAAAAGCTTACGGCTGGAAACAGACCTGCTCATGTGCAAGGTTAAAGTGTGCAAGGAATAGCCTATATGGATCAATATTAGGATCAATATTATTCAAACTAACCATTATGACTTGCTTTGATATACACAGTAATAATCTTAAACATCAGGGTTTAACAGCGGCACGGGTTACCGCTAATTACCGACCAAACTATTTCCCGTTTCCCAGAAATATAACGTGAAGACAGGAAAATATTTTCCATTAGATTACACCAGTGCTGTTATTTTAGAAAATATATGCGGTTTAATTTCGTTAAAAGCACCTGCAACAGCTGAGCTAAGCTACAGGCACATGCACAGATAGGGCCCAAGGGGGGCTTGAGCCCCTGCCCTTTTGCCCTCAGAGTCAAAAAGTGCCCTTTTTTTCGGCTGGTGTTAATTGTATTTTATTTTTTTCTTTATTGAAATTCTATCAAATATAAAGAGGGAAATGTATAGTAGTATCCACGAAAAAATACACCTTATCAATTTAAAAAGTACCCCCTCCCCCCTTCCAAATGGTTTTGTCTCAATCAATCAATGTCGCATCTTCCGACATTCCGAAAACAACTTGTCATGAAAAGCACCGCATCTCCAGCCCCAGTTCGGTTGAATGATATCACTCAGGTAGGCACTGTTTTAATTATGAAACCACGATTGAACAACACTTACTTTTTATGTTATATATCCGTTAAAAAAAACTATGAAGTAGCTCACTAGGACTTGCCACCTTCACGCTGTAATTTCGTCATTACTAGCCTCGGTACTCGCAAGCAAGCTAGTCTAATTATCATTAAAACGACGTTATCTCCTTCATGCAGGACAACTTACAAATATGCATTTAATTTCTGAAGCAGGTAGTTAAGTTTTGCATAGTTTTGGTAGTTTAGTGATTAGTCACCCCTTTTTCTTTATAGCCAGTTTTCTAAAAACATGATGTTAAGTGTATTATTGTTTGGGCATGTTGCAGTGTGTTTTCTACGGTGGCTCTGAAGTGCAAAACGGAAAAACAAAAAGGAAACGCAAAAACAAAAACTTGAGACGGAAAAACAAAAACTTGCGGCCCCTGAAGTGCAAATACAGCATACAAAAACAAAACCCTGTGGTCCTGAGGTGCAAATGCAACATACAGACAAAAAAGTTCGACCCTGAAGTGCAAAACACAAAAACAAAAAGAAAACACAAAAACAAAAACGTGCAGCCCTGAAGTGCAAAACACAAACACACAAAAGGAAAAACACAGCAACAAAAACTTTCGGCCCTGAAGTGCAAAACACAAACTGGGTATAAAAGGAGGCAACACATGTAAGAAACCCATTATACAGTACCAGTCAAAAGTTTGGACACACCTACTCATAGAAGGTTTTTTTCTGTTATTTTTACTGTTTTCCACATTTTGGAATAGTAAAGACATCAGAACTATGAGATAACACAAATTAAATTATGCAAAAACCAAAAAAGGGTTAAACAAATAAAAAAAAGTCTTATATTTTAGATTCTTCAAAGTAGCCACCCTTTGCCTTGATAACGGCTTTGCACATTCTTGCCATTCTCTCAAACAACTTTTGTGGTAAACAGGTATTCCACAGGTGAAAAGGTGATGCCATCATGACTGTATAAAAGGATATCAAAAGACTCCTGATATCTTATTTCCAGGTACTCTTAGAAGCGATACTATAACCTCTGCATTTGAATGGATCTCTATGGGAATTGGGGGGTGGGACTAGATTTAGCTTTAAATTACACTGGAACAGTGTGGAACACATGGTTGGCTAAATGGCTCTAAGTCATCAAGGGTCTGACGTATCAAACAAGCCCTAAACCATCACTCTGCTGCCAGATATGCAGTAGATATGGATGGATCACTTGAAGGGTTGTTTCTCCTGACAAATTTTCCTATTGAACTCTATGGAAAAATAAGTCAGGAAACCCTTCACGTTATCCATCCATATCTACTGTATTTCTGGCAGCAGAGTGATGGTTTAAGGCTTGTTTGATACGTCAGACCCTTGATGACTTAAAGCCATTTAGCCAACCATGTGTTCCACACTGTTCCAGTGTAATTTAAAGCTAAATCTAGTCCCACCCCCCAATTCCCATAGAGATCCATTCAAATGCAGAGGTTATAGTATCGCTTCTAAGAGTACCTGGAAATAAGATATGAGGAGTCTTTTGATATCCTTTTATACAGTCATGATGGCATCACCTTTTTACCTGTGGAATACCTGTTTACCACAGAAGTTGTTTGAGAGAATGGCAAGAATGTGCAAAGCCGTTATCAAGGCAAAGGGTGGCTACTTTGAAGAATCTAAAATATAAGACTTTTTAAAAATTTGTTTAACCCTTTTTTGGTTTTTGCATAATTTAATTTGTGTTATCTCCTAGTTTTGATGTCTTTACTATTCCAAAATGTGGGAAAACAGTAAAAATAACGGAAAAAAACCTTCTATGAGTAGGTGTGTCCAAACTTTTGACTGGTACTGTATGTGTATATGTGCTTTTATACAATATCTTTCAACATTGTAAGAATACGGACAATTATTTTACATTGTACTGTGCTCGTTGGTGTTTCGAAGACAATCTCTATGGAAAATGCTAAACTAAATGAATACATTCAGAATAAGTCATAGTAATAAACGATAAGCTTAGATAAGATTAGTAGTGCTGTGACAAACGCCCAAAAGGCTTTTAGTTTTCGAGATACCCCACTTCAGGTAGAACAAAACACAGCATTTTTACAAATCCCTAAGGTCTCCCATATATGATATGGATTCTTGTATGAAAATATTTTACTCCAAAAGTGGTTAAGTTGATAGATATTGTGACACACCCCATTACAAAAAGTGCTGAATAAAGCCAGCCTGAATGGGAGTTGGGACACACAAACTCGTATAAATTAATACTGCAAGCTGTGATGCCTCTCAGACCTGGCATGCTAGTAGGCAAAAGGTGTCTCTACACAGAAAAAAAGCTGAATGTGAATACCTTTGTACTTAGGAAATAGACCTATATAAACACATTCAATAAGAAATTATTTTTTTGAAATGATCTATTTATTTCTTATCGTTTATTACTACGACTTATTCTGAATGTATTCATTTAGTTTAGCATTTTCCATAGAGATTGTCTTCGAAACACCAACGAGCACAGTACAATGTAAAATAATTGTCCGTATTCTTACAATGTTGAAAGATACTTTAAAAAGCACATATACACATATAATGGGTTTCTTACATGTGTTGCCTCCTTTTATACCCAGTTTGTGTTTTGCACTTCAGGGCTGCAAGTTTTTGTTGCTGTGTTTTTCCTTTTGTGTGTTTGTGTTTTGCACTTCAGGGCTGCAAGTTTTTGTTTTTGTGTTTTGCACTTCAGGGCCAAAAGTTGTTGTTGTGTTTTTCTTTTTGTGTGTTTGTGTTTTGCACTTCAGGGCTGCACGTTTTTGTTTTTGTGTTTTGCACTTCAGGGCTGAAAGTTTTTGTTGTTGTGTTTTTCTTTTTTTGTGTTTTGCACTTCAGGGTCGAACGTTTTTGTTTGTATGTTGCCTTTGCACCTCAGGAACACAGGGTTTTGTTTTTGTATGCTGTATTTGCACTTCAGGGCTGCAAGTTTTTGTTTTTGCGTTTCCTTTTTGTTTTTCCGTTTTGCACTTCAGAGCCACTGTAGTTTTCCCTGTTAAAATAAAAGTTTCAATCAATCAATTTTGATTGGGAAATAAGATGCAGCATAAACACTGATAGAAGAGGCAAATACACCTGTCTCCAATGAAAGGCAAAATACTTCTCACCTCCCTGACCCTGGATCAGTTTTTCAGCCATATGCTGGATGTAACAAATATATAAGTGTGCGTGTATGTGTTTTTGACTATGATATAATACAGTGGTTTCTTTTCCTCTCAGTGTGATGCTCAAAAACATGTGACTAAAATCAAACTGTAGTTCACTAGTTGTACCGTATTTCTCATTTATAAAATATATGCAGTGTAAAAAATAATACAGAACATGAAAACAGAAGGAAGTTTTGAAACCCCAAATTCAGGGGGCTTATGTACCAAGCATGTCAGAGTAGGACTGTTGAACTAGAATCTTATCATTACTTATAATGAAAGGTAAAACAGGTCCAAGGTCAGCACAACTCTATGCTGACATTTTGTGTGTTATGTGTTTCAGTAGAATTTAAACAGGTCCCATGTTATGAACATAGTGTGTGATTATGGATGGTGGCGGTGTGGCAACATTGGGGTGGGAATAGTGCGTGTCGGTGAGTGCCCTTTTTTTTTGCTTGAGCCCCGGCCCCCCAAAATGTCTGTACAAGGCCCTGATAAGCTACCAGAATATATGGCTTCCGTCTCAGCTTAGAAAAAGCCAAATTAGTCTGCTTGTTTAATGAATTTCATTTGATTATACAATGAAGCATGGCCAAACATCAATTCCATCAGGCTGTTCTCACAGCAGACAGATCACAGGCAATATATATCACCCAAAAATCATATCACGTGCATTCTAATATTGATCAATAACATAAATAGCGTTCTTTTGCCTTAATGATGACACTAAATGCACTAAAGCTGTCAGGTTGGGAACCCATAGGTTTACGCATATTTTCCCTTGTTTTATAATGTTTTTCTTATGGAAATATGACCAACGCATTTTAGCTTAATGCCTTAAAACAAGCACACTTTCCCGGGATTCCAGGGACAACGTGCGTCTATTCCAGGAGAGAAAATGTTTTATTTTGGGGAAAATATTAATCCCTATTTCACAATGTAATCTTGATATTTTTGCATGTTTTAACTATTGTCCCCTAACAGAAGATTGTCCCCCTAGAAGATTGCAGGAACTATTGGCCAATATAGAGTCATAGCTTGATCCAGGATCATTGTGAATACGTGTAACCTTACACGTAGCATCAATCATCGCCACAGCAATGGGGAGCCTATAGGGACAGCAGGAAATCATCTCCAGCTCTGCTGCCAGGAATTTGTTCAAATATGGCGGGATTAAAGCAATTTAAGGTGGCATTCCTCTTCACTGAGGGACAGGTATGTGGTCTTTGACCGATGGACCATTTTATTATTATGCATTTTTTGATAAAGCCTACACAATAATAATATTTCACATTGTAATCTTGATATTTCTATGCATGCTTGTGCGTGCCCCGGTCTATAACAGACAGGAAGGTGTACACGCGTTGTGCACACGTCTATGTAGACGCACTTATATTGCGCCGTTAAAATAACATCGAAACAACTGTGACATGACCAGTGGCGTAACTACATGATCAGCTCAGGGGCCCGTAATATATGTCGCTTTTGAATTAAATTTATGACGCTAGTCATCAAAAGTTTAAAATGTTTATATGACCCTATGTCGGCATTGCAGAGAGCCAGAGACATATCGACAGCCTCATAACAAAAGTGCCTAAGTCATTTTTTGTAGTTTTGAGAAAAAGGCAAAAAACTGCTGCAATTCTATGTCAATGAGGATTTAGGCAGAATAGCATAAAGTGCTTCAGGAAGTGCACAGCGACCTGCAGTGACTTGAGCATTTTTACACTGTTGACGAATGATAAATCAAGTGATTTAGGCAGAAAATCTCAAAATGTCCAAAAAATTACTTAGGCACTTTTGTTATGAGGCTGTCGATATGCTGCCTTCAAGTGCTGTTGGAATTATCGGAAATACGAGTTTCCGACATGGAAGTTGCACTTGAACAAACCTCCAAGTAGTATGTTGGACACTGGACATCTCAGGACAGCGGGGGCTATTTTTAATCATGACGTTTGGCTGTATTATTTGATGTTTCTTTGTGTGTTGTGGGTCTGCCCCACTGTCTATGTCTTTTTTGCTGTTGCTGAGGCTACAACTGAAGTTCCCTATCTGGAAAATAAAAGTTATTCTATTCTATGAATTGTGATGAAAGCACAAAAAGGTAATGTCAAATCATCTGGGATAGTATTGTTCGTTCATAACCACATAACCATATTCTGTGGTCATAACAGTGTTGTAGAGCAGTGGTTCTCAATCCTGGTCCTGGGGACCCCCTGTGTATGCTGGTTTTCGTTCCAACCACAATTGCAATACCAGAATTTTAACAAGCTGTTATTTTTTCTTAATTAGGTGTTTTTATTGTATAGAGAGAACACTTTAAACTCTTTACTCTCTTAAGCCACGTTATGTTAGCAATAGCTATGCATGCTTTGAAGAAAAAAAATCCCATGTTCGTTATGCTTATTGTGTTATATTGCAAACAATTACAAAGAAGAGGTAAGAACTCAGGTGAATAGGCTCCTAATTAGGTAATTGAACACAAGTTTAAGTTCCTTCATAATTTTTTCCTTAAACTTGTTAACACAATGCAGGTTTGGCTCGTTATCATTTGCTTTGTCTTTGAATTCTTCATTATTTACCAAACGGTTAGTTTTAGTGGCCATGTGTCCACAATTTCACCAATTATGAGCCAATTGATTCACCTCAGTCTTTAATTTGATCAGTTAAAACATTTTTTACCTCCTTTTAATTGTTTACAATACAGCACAATGTGAATAATGGACTTTTATTCTTCATGGCATGCATAGCTATTACTAACATAATGTGGCATAAGAATGTAAATAATCCCTCTAAACATTAAAAACACCTAATTAAGAAAAATTAACAGCTTGTTAAAATTCAAGTATTGCAATTGTGGTTGGAACGAAAACCAGCATACACAGGGGGTCCCCAGGACCAGGGTTGAGAACCACTGTTGTAGAGGAAGGCACTGTGATGTCATAAGCAGTGTAATATGTTACAGCATGCACATTCTATTGCATCAGTTTTCAAAATTGACTCCCATTCATTTTTTTGGCGATAAAAGGTCAGTTATCTGAAAAGGCGTATATGGTATAAAGGTAAAAAGTAATAGCAACCTGGAGGGTGTATAAAGGTATAGTATGAGGTATGAATGGTGTTGATGATGTGAATGGTGTAGGAGGAAATGGGTGCCAAAAAAGTGGCGGAATAATAAGAAGTATGGAGGGTAATAGAAGAATACCACTAACTAGATTAACAATTCCTAAAGAAATTGTAGGTGTGGTTGCTTCACAAATATCAATGGCTGGAAATGGCATAGAAAGATGGTAATATGGTATAGTGTGAGGTGGTAAATAAAAGGTGGAAATGGTATGAACTGTTAATGTGGTATAAAGGGATCTAGTGAAGGTGAAAGTGTTAAAATATGTTGATGTACCCTATTTTGTGGTAAGTAGTCGAAAGAACCTGGAAGTGATACAAAGAAGTAATGAATTGTGATAAAAGCACAAAAAGGTAATGTCAAATCATCTGGGATAGTATTGTTGGATCATAACAGTGTTGTAGAGGAAGGCATTGTGAATGCCCAATTTACTGCGTCCTGTGTACTAGAATACTGCTTACTGTAATCTATACTGCAGTGACATGCAGTATGCAAAATTTCCTCCATATAAACCTGGACAAAAGTAGCCTAGGCTATATCAGTTTCCTTTACACTCTTTGGCTATATCATCGGCGGATATTGAGAACACTCAATTTGGCCGTGCAGGTAAGGCCTAATTTAACAGCTTTTCAAAAGAAAGTATACTCAACTGGCATACTCAAATAGTAGTGTGTGCTTATTCGGACACAGTTGTAGTTGTGTTTGTAGAAAAATATGGGTTCATACAATTTTTCCCTAGGTTTTAACCAAATGCTCATCTACTGATTTCTCCACTTTATTAAACGAACTCTGATTCCGATTACAGATCTCACCATTTTGTGAAGTCCAAACCACATGTCCTGTGCTGAATTCAGTGTTCTATTCAGCCTACCTAGCATGCAGCCATCTAAAGCAATAATTAAACATAGGCTATCATTTGGCTAATAGTAACGTAGTTTAACGTTGTTGACTAGCATAAATTTGAGATTATAACCCAATCATGTGTAGCGGATAGTTTATTTGTTATAGCTATGTCATAATCGATTGCATTTTGCTAACGTAGTCTACTGGCACCCGTCACCTTGGCATTTTCATGCAGAGTGAAAGGTTTGTTTTTCCTGGTAGCTTAACCACAGTAGCCTAGCTGGCTTATGCTTTTGTCATGTTTTGTTAGGAAGTTGTCTGTGCTAACGTTATTAAGAATTCATTGAATAATGTTGAATGGAGTGATTAGTAGGCTAGATGAGCATTTAGCTAAAATATAGGCAAAAATTTCAACAGCCTCTGCTGAGGCATGGCATCCCACTCTTCTTGAAGGGCGGCCCTCAGGTCATTGAGGTTCTGGGGTACAGAGTTACGAGCCTCTACACGGTGAGTCAGCTGATCCCATAGGTTTTCTATGGGATTCAGGTCTGGAGAAAGTGCAGGCCACTCCATTTGAGGTACCCCAGTCTCCAGCAGCCTTTCCCTAATGATGCGACCTCGATGAGCTGGAGCATTGTCGTCCATGAAGATGAAATTAGGCCTGTGTTGTTCATGCAGGGGCACAATGACTGGATTAATGATGTTATTCAGGTAGTATGGGCTTGTCACTGTACCATTCACAAAGTGTAGGGCAGTTCTGTATTGACTAGACACACCTGCCCACACTGTAACACCGCCACCACCAAAGGGTCGTCTGGTGACAACAGTGGCTGATGCATAGCGCTCTCCTTGACGTCTCCAACATCGTTGGCGGCCATCATTTCTGCTCAACGTGAATCAACTTTCATCAGAGAACAGCACTGAGGCCCACTGGTCCCTCGTCCAGCGTAAATGCTCCCTGGCCCATGCAAGACGATGACGCCTGTGCCTGGTGGTGTGGTCAGGTACCCTTGCAGGTCGTCTAGCACGCAGACCACGCTGATGTAAACGGTTTTGAATGGTCTGACGTGACACTTGGGTGCCTCTCACCTCCCTTAAATGTGCCTGGAGTTGAGTGGCATTCATCATCCGGTTCCGCAGGGCACTGTTCACAATGAAGCGGTCATCAGTGTGGGATGTGGCCAAAGGACGTCCACTTCTATGCCTTTCTGTGACTCTTCCAGTCTCTCTGTATCTCTGTTGCAACCTGCTGATGACACTCTGTGACACTCTAAGCTCAGTGGCCACTTCCCTCTGAGAACATCCTGTTTGAAGCCTCGCAATGGCGAGGTACTGTTGATCAATTGTTAGGTGTCGTCTTGGTCTCATGATGTCAAAATGTGAACAGCATGATGAAGAGGACTGTTTAAATACCAATTCTAATTGAACCAGGAAATTTATTGGTCGATTCATGGATCAAACACCTGTTGTGAATTTTGCCGTTCAGCTCCTTGTTAGAGAACAGCAAGTTGTGCAAAAAGTACTGAAACATTGAATAGTTGGACATGTGCATTCAAAAGTTTAGAGAAGGTCAAATTAATTTCACCTGTAAAGGTTATAGTGCATTTTAGGTTCATCCTGAAATTTCACCCGAAAGCCGAATATCCCTAACTTTTTGTGAGTAGTGTATGTACCTAAGTAAGTAGTATTCAAAGAAGTATAAAGATAACAGCTAGGCAATGCTCGAGACAACATAAACAAAACACATTAGTTACACATCCAATTTCAACATAGGGAGGGATGAAGCCCTATACTCATGGGCGTAGCAAGGCTTATGTATTAGCATGCTATGGCACTCTACGCCCATGGCTATACTCTACACACTAAACCCTACATATCCTCCTCAGAGTCTGACTCAGACTCTTCCTCCTCAGCACTCTTGTTCGTCCCTGGACCTTTTCTCTCTTCCATGAAGTAAGGCAGGCCTCCTGGCCCAAACACTGACCTGATGCCACAACTGGATGGCTGCGGTGGGGTCAAAGTCCTCAATGGTGGGAGTTGAAAGCTGTACTGTCAGTAGGTCTGACAGTATCACATTTAAGGCCTGACCTCCAGTCACTTTTGACTTGTTTCATAATGTTAAATCCTCTTTTGCAGTCTGCAGTAGAGGCTGGCAGGGTAAGGACCAGGTCCACAAGGGCTAGGACATCTGAGCACTGGCCCAGCAGGATCCTGTTTATTTCAGGCCAGGTCATCTTGCTAGGGTCACTCTGGTAGACCCTGGTCTTCAGATACGTCCACTGTTTATAGCATCCTTGAAACCCAGTTTGAGGCGGTGGGACATGCAGTGGATCCCCAAGATACAGGACTGTGTCTCACACAGCCTGTTGACCACCCCGGATTTAGCCCCCATCATCACTGATGCCCCATCTGTCCCACAAGCCACATGTTTTCTGATCCAGCTCTCTTCACCGCACACTCCCTCCATCATATTTTCTATTGCTTTCACTATATGTGCGGCATCAGGCTTTTCCAGAGTCTTGATGCCGACAAAAGCTATCTCCACCCTTCCTTCCCTGCACAACCTCAAATAAAGCAGCTCCTCCTCCATCGCTGCACTGTCTGTCATAATACTGAGGAACTTTGCATCTGCCTGAGCTTCTGCTTGGCCACATCTGCAACATGTTTAAGAAACACTATTGGCTGCTTTTTGTTCCTGTATGTTGTTCCAACAGCAAGCCCTTTCTGTTCATCCACTTGAAAAAAGTAGTAGAGTTCAGACTGTTTTATCACACTTGCACCTCATCGCACTAGTCACTGATTAGCTAGCTAGCTAGATAACATTTCTCCCTGTTCATGTTCTCATTCTCATCTGCCATGCCCTGCCATCTCCCACCCTGGCCTACAATTTAGCCTACAACATTGCAAATCAAACCCTTTCCTAACTTTAACAGCTGGCTATGTTTTATATCACCAAATAATTTTGACACGACACAGTAATAGCAAATAGTTACTTACGCGCACATCCAGACATAATCGGAGAATGGTCTCCCCTCCCCTACCCTTCAAATTTCTGCCGGCAATCCACCTTGGAATCGACTCAATTTAGAAACATTTAGCCTAATAACATCAAGCTTTTAAAAAGGTATCAATCGCGACGTTATTATGATGACTATAGTAGGTTAGAGCTCAGCTAGTCAGTGATGCAGTCACTTCACCTGTGAGGGAGTTGGAGCAGAGGACCAGATGCGACCGAGGGGGATTCTATAAGTTATCCATGTAGCGTAGGATAACCAGTAAGAGGGAAGGAATAAACACAAAGGGGAAAAAAACCCCGGCGTATAGCCAAATGTAAATCAACCCAGAGAAACGTGGGCGAACAGTCACACAGACTTAGAGTAGAAAAATAACAAACGGGAATGTAAACTCCCGGCTTATATACCAAAAGACTACCCAGAATAACGGGCGAAAAGCTTGCAGACTCAAGCAATAGAGAGGAAATAGGAAACCAGGAAATGCCTCCAGCTCAAAACTATCATGAGCTAACTAAAGAGACGATAGAGGAAAACGTAACGAAGGTAGCCTACTCCTCAGCGAGGACTGATAGGCAAAGAAGGACATTCTCAGAAAAGAATCCTAAGAATAAAATCGAACTCAATTCTAAACGGGAGTTTTACTGCTTTGCTTATTTGAAACAACAAGGAACGCAGGTCTCCCAAGTCCTATACCTTTACCTGGCTTTGTGAAGTGGCAATAATGACAAAAAAGCCCCGGAAGAGGAAAGCACAGTGCTTATATAGCCAGCAGGACACCTGAACAGGTGCGCCAGTTAAGTACAGGGTAGCGGAAAAACACGGCACGAAAAAGAACAGCAGGAGCGCCCTCTCGCGGCTCCGTGAGGAAGCGTCCATAGAGGTGAGGAAGAAAGCTGCCAAACCATGACATCACCAACTAACAAAAACAACGCAATGAGATCAAGGTTTTGCCAGATCTACGATAAGCTACTTGGCCACAGGTAAAATGAAGCAATGCAGCACAGACAAACTGTGAATATCTTAAATCACCAACACTTAGCCTAAATTTTTATTTAAAGATCTAATTGAATATGGAAACATGATTCGTAGCCTACCTCTCGCTACCATATTAATATGGTGAATTTGACAACACAGACCTGTTCCCTATCCACCAATCACTGTGGACATAGTAAGTAAGCGCGTTCATGAAACACAACATCATCCATAGCAATGAGGTCAACCCCGCCCTTTCTCATAGCTTAAGAGTTCTCCTCATTCCTCCGTAAAAGATGCTCTTGGCAGCTTTGTGAATAGATTTTAAGAGAAACTCTTAACTAGGAACTTTTTGTGCAACATAGGAGAACTCTTAGTGGTAAGATAAACTGTTTTGTGAATATGGCCCCTGAAGTTTTTAACAAAGTTTAATTTATTATTTTTATCCACTTTGCTACACGCCACTGTGGCAGGTAGGTTTAATACATTTACCCGACAATTCTGAAATCTACCCGCATTTGGCGGGTGGCGGATGCTAATTTCCCACCCTGTGTGTGTATCTGAAATGTCCACATTATTGAAATCTCTAAAGAGTTAATGGAAATGTTATTGAAATCCTGCCTCATTGGTTCCTCATTTGAAGATAAGTACGTACATGTCACACACATAGAAACCGGCAAAAGAATGGGCAATTGTCAGATTTGCACTGTCCATTTTTCAGTTTAGTACAGCAGTGCACAATCTTGCTAGAAAAATAAGCCCCTGTATTGTAGCTAAAATGTTTTGTCACAAAACTTGTTTTTCTTTTTTTATTAGTGCTTTTTCCCTTCTTTCTTCACAATTGTAGAAATCGGCATTCATTGCTGCAATCTCTGCAATCGATTTGGGAGAGCACAGAGAAACATGTGCTCTCCTCTGAAGCATGTGATGGGAAGCTGCTGCTTCTTATCACAACACAATTCACAAGTCAGATTAGCACAGACACAATTCAAAAGAAGACACTTCACATGCAGCTTAATAGAAGGACTTGAGGTACCCAATCAATAGCCGGGGTTGCTGCTGCGTGATGAGGAGCTGTTATTCTGGAGGTGTGTCAATCCAGAGCGAGCAGCGAAACTGCAAATTTGGGGATCTATTTCCCGGCCAGTGGCGAGCCATCACTGGCGAGGTAGCAATTTCATCACAGATTTGCATGTGCCTGAACTCGTTTGGTAATTTGGGGACTCGCCGTGCGCTGAAGTGGGAGGGAAGCCGCTGTTGGGGGGGTGTGTCTGTCAAGAGGAAGCAGCCCAGTTCAATTTCACTGCAGCGGAATGCTATTGCTATTACACTGCGATTTGCACTCGCGCTGCCCGCCAAGTGAGACCACGTTAACTGCGCAAATCGCACCACAGCGTACGGCGGGTTGCTAATTTTGGGGCTTTCCCCAATGCGTGCATGATCATAACCTATTCAAAGCCAATCAACCATTTTCCCCAAGCAGGAAAAAATTATACTTTGCACTTATTGCTCATTGTCTTTTTTTATGTTAATTATTGTATTTATTTCTGTTTTTAATTGTTTATGGCTGTTATTATATTGCACTGTGTTCCCAGGGGTACTGTATTCTTTCTTACACCCGTCTGTAATGAGAATAATGACAAACTTGGTGCATACATTCACTCTTATTGCATGTATAGTGATAAAAACGTACCTCTTAACTCAATTAAATCAATGCAAAATAGATAGCCTGTCGTATAAATGATTAAACGCATGCTTAGGACATAGAAAATGGGAAAAGAGAGGAGTTGAAAAATTATAAATGGGAAAGTAACATAAATTATTAAAAAATGTATTTTATTGACTGATTGGAGGCTAAGGAAATTATTAATACTTATTATTACTTTTTATTTTTCACAGTCCAGATAACCTAATAGTGACTTTTATTGCCTTTAGCGTTCTCTTTCTGCAAGCGGGAGGCCTCCCGACCATGACCGATTGGGCGTGTTCTGCTGTCGTTTTTCACTAAACCACGTGATGCGGGATAGCCCGACATGGTCAAAACGAGTCCAATGCACACGGCTCTTAAAAGGATATGGTGCAGCTGAAAGCTATGGTGCAGCTGAAGCACACCCACTGATGAATATTCAGTATAACCCAGCCCATTTTCAACCTGCGCAGCGTGCTCTGAGCTGTGCGCTCTGAGCCTTTGGTCCGAAAATAGCGAAATTCAGTAGCCACGCCCAGTACGCCATACGCTACGCCATTGACTATGACGGCTCGCCGCATGCCATGACCTTCCCGGAAAATAGAGCCCTATATTTGTTTGGTTCATAGTACATGCCAAACCGAAAGTCCCGTACCGAAGGAATGAGAATTTTTTCCAGCCTTGACAAAATAAGCGGTGATTCTTTTCTGATTAGATGCCCGTTGCTCTTCCGGGGCAGTGGCATGGAATTTGTAATTAGTATTTGCTGGTTGTATTAGGGGTCCAAGCAGCGAAGCTGCTGGCCTGGAACCCTATTGTATTTGCTGGTTTTATTATTAGGGGTCCAAGCAGTTAACATTGTTTTATTACTATTATTATTATTAGCCTATGTCTTCCGCCGTTTTTTGCAATTCAAGCAAAACCACTTGGTAACTTTTGACAAAATTTTGCACAGTGGTAGATGCTTGCAGAGAATTTCACCCCTTTTGGCCAAATGGTAACGCTAAAATGGACAGTTAAATAAAAAATCTTTCAAAAGATTACTACTATTGCCTGCCCCCTAATATCCACCATATTGAATCTTCCACCATTTTGAATTTTTTTTAAAGTTTAGAAGACTTTTCCTGCAGACTGTTTGACATATCCACATGGAACTTTCAATGTTTTGTTCATTACAAGGTCCTCTAAAATATTAGAAAGATAGCTGATACTCCAAAAACCTTGCCCGTAGTAAGCCAATAAAATCGGTGTGGGCGTGGCTTATCACAAAATAGGAAAGAACGGTTTATTGTTAATTGATTAAATTTGGTAGATATATTGGCACTTAGATAAGAGTTATATTTGTATTCAGATAGACCACAATATATATTTTTTTAATTCCGATATTCACAGAAATTACTGTTGACTTTTGTTGATTGAGGTTTTACACTTGCTTCAGTGATCAACCTCCTCATGTGGAACATGTGTGTATCTCATGGGCCATTGCCAAATTGAATTAGCCACCATTTTCTAAATCCTCTTAGCCATTTTGGAATTTTTCCCCATTCTTCCTGGCAGAACACCTCTAGCTCAGAAATATTATTCCGCCTCCTTGCATGCACTGCATGTCTAAGATCTTTTTTTGTTACACATACATTCAGTCTCTGTCACTGTGTCGGTGTCTTTTTCCTGACTCAGCTACTGAGACACCTGGCACTGCATAGCATCCACCAGAGCACTGTACTGGGGTGTGTAACCTGACAAGTTAACTCTGATTGAGTCATTGAGATGTTCATTAGTTAGTCTTGTTCTGAATTTAGATTTGATATAGTTCATATCTGAGAATGCTGATTCACAGCAATATGTTAACCTAAATAAGCAGGACACTTTCATTGCAGCAGTTTGAATGTTTATGAATTTCTCTGGGTCCACTAGTTTCCATAAATGTTCATCCATTTGATGTGCTATTAGCTGAATGTCATTCTGGAGATTGAGTATCTCCAGCTCCAGCTCCACAGCACTGAGATTGAACAGGCTGGCAAGCTGCTCAAACATGTCAGTGACATCCACCTCCATGAAAGGGTTAATAATGAAACTCGCACAGGGCTCAAGCTGCTCAAAGTCAAGAAACCTGTCATCAAATTCCTGCCCAAGCTTTGTTAAGCAGTCACAGTACTTTGATAAATCAAGAAGCCGGCCAGCTGTTTAATTCTCCTGCAGTATTCTTTGAACAGAGGGGAAATGCTGCAATTTATTTTCCTTCATTTGCTGGAGAGAAAGACCAAGTTTTGTTTTGAAGGCCTTTATAGCACTAATCATGTCGCATACTGTTTTGCCATTACCTTGTAGCTGGAGGTTCAGTTGGTTTAATTTTCCTGTCAGATCTGTCAAAAATGCCATGTCAAGTACCCAACCAGTATCAGATAAGAGGGAGGTGTCGTCCCCTCTCTTCCAAGAAAATTTTTAACTCATTCAGCAAGGAGAGGAAGCGCTGTAGGATTCTTCCTCTACTCAGCCACCTCACCTCAGTGTGGAGAAGGAGATCTCCATATTCAGCTGACAGTTCATCAAGAAACTGTCAGGACTCTGAATTGTGGTTGTTAGTTGTATTATGTTCTTATGATTTTTATTTATTTCCTGATTATGTATTTATTTTTGGTCGCACTGTTCCGTGTTTGCTTTGTCGTCACTCCCCTGTCTTCGTCTCACTATTCGGTACTCTTTGATTTCGGTTTTTCTCTGTATTTACTCTGTCATGCGCTTCCTTCATTACTAATCACTTCATTGTAAATAATACTAATTAACTAACAACAACTAATATCTTAGAATTAGGGTCTACTAATTTACTAATGACTAACTTGTATATAATACTAATCTATTAATCTACTAACGCCATAGAATCAGGGTTTTCTACTAATCTAATAACTTACTAACTTCATCTTCTTTCCTCGCTACAGCTGTCTCTCTTTCTGCCTGTTCTATCACTAATTATCTTTCTTTGGTTCCTCTATTAACTACAACTCTCATTTCTGCATTCCTATTCCTTGTATGCACTTGTCTTATTGGAGTCCATGTCATGTTATCTCTATGTATTTGGTTCCGGTCCAGTCCGTGTCTTACGTTCTCCCTCGTTATTGTATTATCAGCTTCCCTTATCGTTTCATTGTGCTCACCTGTGAGCAATTTCCCTTCCCCGCCTCTGCACACCTGTTCCCCATTTTGTCTGTCTTCCTCTGTGTATATATACCCTGTCATCTCAGTGTTTCTTCACGAGTTCCTCACCGTTGGTTGTTTCATACAATTTTTTCCAGAGTACCTTCCGAGTTGTCTTTGTTTCCTGAGTATTCGTTTCTGAGTTTTTGTTATCCCTCGTCCTTCTCCTATTGTCATTTTATTTGTGTATTCTGTCTTCCTTTTGTTTTCTTTTTGTTCCTCTTTATACCTCCCTGGTTTTGACTCCTGCCTGTGTTCTCGCGACCCTGATTTTGGATTCTGTTTTTGTGCCTCTGCTGTGCCTTCCCGGTTCCGACCCCTGCCTGTTCTGTGACTACTCTTTGGACTCTGTTTTTGTACCGTTGCCCTGTCTCCCCGGTTTTCGACCCTGCCTGTTGTACTACGGATTGCTACCTTGCCCCTTTATTAAACTTCGGTTTTGTACTTCCTGCCTGCTACTGGGTCCTGTTTCCTCTTTACCTGACAGAAACACTTTGAAGCTCCTGTGTTTTGCCTTTGCTCGAATAGAATTTATTATTTTTATCACAGGTGTCATGACATGATTGAAGTCCATGACCTGGGCACAAATCGCTTGTTGGTGGATAATACAATGATGGCTCAAGAAACGTGGGAAATCAGGATCTGACTTAAAATTTGCAATAAAACCGGAGTGGTGACCTCTCATACCCCTTGACAGAATTATAAATGTCCACACCTTGTGTTGTTTTGAGTGGAAGCAGGGTAATAAATTCTTCATTCACTGAGAAGTCCTCAAAAACCATCCGCATGAATACAGCAAACTGAGCTGTATCGCTTGCATCTACCGATTCGTCGCACTGAAGCGAGAACCACTTGCACGCAAGCAGGTCCTGCTCCAACTGTCCCAAAGCATCTGCGCAGACACTCTCCTCGCCACGGTATTGGGTCCCAGTTGCACATCGTCAATGGCAGACATTATCTCCAACTTGCTCTTGTGGTCTCTGAAAAAAGTCTCTGCCATAACAGACATAGCTCCCTTAACGCCGGCATCAGTGAAAGCTTTCTTGTTCTTTGTCAAATACTGAGCGACTCTGAAGGATGCTTCTGTAGCGATGCTAGCTTTCTTGGCAGGTTTCGTAAACAACGACTGTTGCCTTTGTAGCCTAGCCTTCAAATCTTTCACTTTCTCCAAGCGAAGGCTACTACCTGCGGGAAACTCCTTTGAAAAGCTTGAGTGAAGCGTTGTGAAGTGCCGCTCCACATTTCCCTTCTTCCCCACTGCAACTCTAGTGCCACAAATTAAACACACACACTTGTCTTTGACGCTTGTAAATAAAAACCACTTGTCGTGAAGATATCAGATCAAAAACGTCTACAACGTTAAAAAAAAAGCCAAGTTACTCACGCATAGCCTACGTAGCGCTGTCTAAGTCCTTAATTCCAACTTGCAAAAACTAGGCCTGCCTTTAAAAGTCTTGATATGAAAATGTGGCCAAGTTACAACTAACAATATTGCCTATCGTAGCTCACACTAAATAAACTAGCTCTATTCCAAAGCAATGCTATCCAAACTTTCCTAAATTATTTAATGCAACTTGGCCCTGTGTTTCTTCATCTTTGCATCCAGGAATCCAACATATTGACCATCGGGAGCAGGGTATCTTTGACGTACTGCAGAGACTACACACGATGGCAGCACAACTCTTACACCTCTCCCCAGTCGTTCGCCATGGAGTACCCATTCCAATAGCCAACGATAAGCGGTCAGTCTGAATTGCCTAACGTTAAATAAAGGGGGTGACAGAAAAAACTGGTTATAGTAATGTAATATCTGTTGTTGCACAAAGGATGCTAAATGAGCTGCTAGATAGCCATCTAGGTATCGCCAACAAGCGACTGATTCCGACAGTAGCCTAACGTTACATGGAATGTCCGAATCTTGGTGTCATGCTGGCAAGCACAACATATCGACTTTAACATAAGTTTAGCAAACGTTAGCTAAATTACAAGATTTTGATACAGCTTGTTAGCTACTCACTCGTCGCTTAGTTGTCCTCCTGGACCACTTGGTTGTGGATACTTCTTCCAATTAATCCTCCTATTGCTGCATAAGAAGTTGGTAAGTACTGCAGGATGTAGCAAGGGTTCGAAGTTATTATTGGCAGTGATGCAAACTCCGTGTTCGGTTTCTGCCAACAGCCGTTGCCCTCGATCCCATTCGCGGCAGCAAAGGCTCTCCGTCTCGGTAGGCATGGGTTCACAGTTCCCACACTGGCACCAATTTATGTTCCCACTTCTCTGCTCTCTGTTAGCTTCGGCTGCCTCATCCTCCGCTCTCTGTCTCTCTCGCTCACATAAATAGGAAACGGCTGCACTGACAGTGATTTTAAAAATGCCTACACACAGAATTTAAGCATTTAATCAAAATATTCTCAACTGAAACAAGCGTGACTGTGCTCCTTATAGACAGCGCTATGTAGGCTATGCATGAGTAACTTGGCTTTTCTTTACGTCGTAGACGTTTTTGATCTGATATCACTTATTTTTTATAGCTAACTAATGATGAATAATGCATGAAGATAAACACGGAGAGAGACATGCATTCCAAAGAAATGCATGCAGACATTCGCGTAACCATAACGCCCTCTATTGACAAGAATGAGAGCAGTTATCCTATTACAGACAGCACACAATTACATTAAAGGAGTTTGTAGATGAGCAATATTTAATGTGTAATGAAATACAATGAACAGCACCACCTGAGCTATGGATGATGAAGAAGCATGTAAATTAATTAACCAAGTCTATATGGAGACATGCATGAACAATAGGCTAGATGCAAACGCATTGTAGCTGAAAGAAATACATACAGCCTAAAATATGGAAATACAGTTGTAAAATAGGCATATTAGTATTCTATAGAAATAACGTTAGGCTATTCAACACTGGCTTGTCGGATGCGTAACTCCAAGCTTCCATGTCCGGGCTACGAGCTGCCGAACTTCATAAGCACAGCATAATACAGTCGCGGTTTTTTTTTTTTCTTCTTCTGGTAGTGTAGTCTAACGTTGTCTGCGGGAAATCTTTTGGTACCAGACCATGTAGCTAGGTTTGGTTTAGTTTTCTGTAGTGCAATGGATGTAAGGCATGTTAATTTGCTTCGAAGTAGCCTAGCTTGTATCTGCTTCCTGACTAGAAGCAGACTGACGTTTCTCTAGCAACAGTAACGTTGGCTAACAAGGTTAATTGGACAACGCATATTTCCCAGGAATCTTAGCCAGAAAGAAAACAATAGATACTACTAAGAAAGTACATACCAGAGATTATTCTTATTATTATTATTATTATTAAAAGTGTTTGCAGTAAGCTACATTATCTGCAGAGTAGCGTAGACTAGAGCCACATTCGGAGGCTATTGTTGTTTTTCTTTTTAAGTGACTAACCATGAATGAGATATGTTTGGGGAATTAGCGGTTTATAAATCCGATCTCTTGAAGGATTGCAGCTTAAATGAGGCTATCATCAATTCTTAATTTAGGCTATTATTGTAAATTCTTAATTTTCCTAGTAGTTAATTTTATGGTGACATTGTGTTATGTGTGAAAAGGATAAAGTGAACAGAGCTGAAGTGAAGAAATGAATGAATAAAGAAATGTTGACCGAGGCAAGGGTACGTTGAGGTTCGGTTTCCACAGTCAGTCAGTCATGACCGCAAGAGCAGAGCTTAACACCTTCCCCAAACCAGAAAAGAGCGAGCGTCAAGTGAAACATTGAACAGTTAATATTGGAAACCTCTTTTGCCTTTGCAATAAAAATACGTTAATGTGTTAATGTGAAAATAATAACAGTCTAATAAATGAAAAGTACTTAACAGTTGCACATTGTTTTTGTGGAAAATAAACATGTGCCCTGCTGGGCTCAAACCCACAATCCTCTGTGTGAGTGACAACACCTCTATCCATTAGGCCACAGTAACTTCTTGGAAAGCATGAAGCCATTAGCTGTATTAACAGTAAAAAACATAAGTATGAAGCATTTTTATTGGGCGATAAGCTTGATGAGCAGGTATACGGACCATACCCTCAAAGAATAATTCTCCCCATTGGATAACATCGCGACGGAGGCAGGCAGTTTGGCAGGAAAAATGGGAAGAAGAAGAAGAAGCGGAAGAGGAAGGGGAAAAAAGGCAAAATAACCCAAGCTTTATTGTGTGGAAGTGTGAAGTTGTATCTGAATGCTGTGTGGTTACATGAGGTCAGAACATACAGAAGTTAATGTTTTTAAGGGCTGAGAGTCTATGGTCATTGTGGTTACTTCTGTAGGAAACCCTGAAAAGTGCCAAACTCTGCATTACCTGCCATCCCAATATGACTCTGCAGGTCAGCGCGCCTGGAAACAAGGGAACCGGGAGGCGCAGTTATAGTGCGGCAAGCTTCAAGACTCACATTAAACATATAAAATCGATATAGAAGTTCAAGAAATAACCCGTCGTTCCTCTTTAACCCCTTTGCGTAGAAGGTGTCGCCGGTGGAACGTTTTTGCTCAACTGAGACATTTGTTGCTACTGCAGCCAAACTATTATTGGAAATCACAAACTCTGTGTTTTAAATTTATTGGTAGACGGTTCGTGACAATTTCTGCCAAATACGGAGTTTCTAAGTGTCACTATTTCCCTGTAGCAAGTCCATTTAACAAGCAACCCCCCACCTAGTCTATACCTACCCATGCGTGACATAGTGGACAATAGCGTCTATGTTTGAGAGCATAAATATATTTATTCATCATATAAAATTAGAATAACGTCATAGCAATGAGATAAACCCAACAATAGCCTGATCGTGTGCCAGAAAAGCTGTGAAAAGCCCTGCTCACTCAAATGCAAAATAAACTGTGAAAGTACTGTCTCATTCTACCATGTATTCTACTAGCAATATATGCTACTAAATATGAAATAAATATACAATCCTACCATCGGTTTTACACATCGAGATGTTACTTTCAAAATGCAGTGGTCATTTATTGTCTGGTACAATAGGTTTGAGAAATATACAACACTTTATACTGCTATTACACTATCTGAAACATCGACGCGTAATACCCCCATGCCCTGTAAGCCTGTCTCATTCATTACAGTTCATTCTGGTTTAATTGTCTGCTTTTTTTTCCAATAGAGTACATTATAACCTTAGCAACGGTATATGTCATGTCTTTTTGGGTGCTTTGAGCAATTTACTACAGCCCAGCGTAACGGCAGTTTTCGTTTTAACTGTCTAGTATTACGCAAGCTCTATAGAATACGCATTATGGAGGGGAGTTTCCCTTTTCCGATATGTAAGTATTTATGCGTCTAAAATGCCGTTGGTCTCGCTGGCTACATATGTACGTTCGTGTTTCCACTCGAGCACTATCTTTCCAATATGTTTGATAGCCCTATTGTTATTTTCACATTTTGAGTGCATTTCACATACTGTAGTATGATGTATTTTTGATGTAGGCTACCGATGCTCATTGAAGTAGAGTTGTAGTACTCGAGACTGGTCTTGGTCTCGAGACCATATTTTGAAGGTCTCGGTCTTTTCTCGGAATCGACTGCATTTTGACTTGGACTTGTCACAGTCTCGGACGAAGAGGACTTTTTTTTCAAGACCGGTCGAGACCAGGGGCGTGTCCGGGGGGGGGGGGGGGGGGGCGGGGGGGCATGTGGTGGCACCCGCCCCCACAGAAATTTGATTGGCCACCACGGAAAACTAGTAACAGATGACAAAATATGCTACTATTTGATATCATTGATTTATAGGTTTAGTGGACGGGAATTAAGCTAGATCGCTAGATAAAACCACACATTAACAATTTAAATATTAATTTACCTCAAAGCGTAGGCCTGGCTGTAAATAACGTTAGGATAACCACTTATTTTTTCCTGTACCCCAAGTCGCATCACATATATCACAAAGACCAACAGCCAGCTCACTTACCAGAGTCTGTCTGCACTCTGCAGTTGAACACTGAACAGTAACAGTGCCATTATGTGGGTCTCACGAGTCGTTGTGTTACAATCGAGAATTGTGGGTTCGAGCCCAGTAGGGCACATGCTTACTTTCCACAAAAACAACGTGCAACTGTTAAGTACTTTTCATTTATTACACTGTTATTATTTTCACATTAACACATTAACGTATTTTTATTGTAAAGGCAAAAGAGATTTCCAATATTAACTGTTCAATGTTTCACTTGTATTTCACTTGTCCTATATCACACCCTCCCCTCTTCGTTTGGGTGGGATCTTTTGTCCCACATCCCACAGCTCGCTCTTGTGAGGGTGTTACGCTCTGCTCTTGCGGTCATGACTGACTGACTGTGGAAACCAAACCTCAACATACCCTTGCCTTGGCCAACATTTCTTTATTCATTAATTTCTTCACTTCAGCTCTGTTCACTTTATCCTTTTCACACATAACACAATTTCACCATAAAATGAACTACTAGGAAAATTAAGAATTTATGATAATACATTAAGAATCGACAATAGCCTACTATAAACTGCAATCCCTTAAGACATCGGATTTATAAACCTCCAATTCCCCAAACATATCTGATTCATGGTTAGTCACTTCACAAAAATTACTATAGCCTCCGAACATTGCTCTAGTCTACGCTACTCTGCAGACAATGTAGCTTACTGCAAACACTTTCAATTATAATAATAATAATAATAATAATAAGAAGAAGAAGAATCTCTGGTAAGCTACTTTCTTAGTAGTATCTATTGTTTTCTTTCTGGCTAAGATGGTTAGCGTCAAGCCTTAGTATTGCGAGAGACGTGGTTTCGTACCTCGCCTGGTTGATATTAAAGTGTAATTTCATTTTGGACTCAAACAGTGTGCACATGTTCTGGTTTTCTCATGCAAGAATGTTTTTTTATTGCGAAGGCAAAGACACGTTTACAATATTAACTGTTCACTTGTAGCCTGTTAGTTAAACAATTCAGTCACTGGACACCACGACAGTAATGCAATGGGCTAGCTAACGTTATGGGAACAGGCATCCCATTGCCATTTGTCAAGCAAAGAAAAAAGTTTCAACACAGAATATCATCAGGTTAACATCGTGTTCTTGCATTAATGTAAAAAATAAATTATATAAATAACTGTGCCATTGGCTACATGTTTTAATCTCACAAATGCAGACAAAAAATTTGTCTGTGTGGAGCCTGCTGTCCTCTTCCGCTGCGGTCATGTCTGACTCTGTGGAAACCGAACCTTCAACCAACCGGCCAACATTTCTTTATTAGCCTATGTCTTCATTAATTTCTTCACTTCAGCTCTGTTCAGTTTATCCTTTTCACACAGAACACAATGTCACCATAAAATTAACTACTAGGAAAATTAAGAATTTACGATAATACATTAAGAATTGACAATAGCCTACTATAAGCTGCAATCCCTTAAGACATTGTATTTATAAACCTCCAATTCCCGAAACATATATGATTCATTGTTAGTCACAAAAAATACTATAGCCCCCGAACATTGCTCTAGTCTATGGTACTCTGCAGACATATCATAAATGTACAGTCAAGCCGGAAAGTCTGCACACCCCTTTCACCTTCTCCACGTTTTATTACGTTACAGACATATTCTACAATAGATTGAGTTCATTTTTTGTCTCAAGATTCTACACAAAATAGCCCATAATGACAAAGGGAAAACAGGTTTTTAGACATTTGTGCTAATTTATTAAAAATCTAAATGTATTTTCAGCAGCGGGAACGGGGTGACTAGTCCTGATAGAGGGAAAGATGAATGCAGCTAAGTACACCGAGATCCTTGAAGAAAACCTGCTCCAGAGCACTCTGGACCTCAGACTGGGGCAAAGGTTTACCTTCCAACATGACAACGACCCGAAGCACACAGCCAAGAGAACAAAGGAGTGGCTTCGGAGAAAGCCTGTGCATGTCCTTGAGTGGCCCAGCCAGAGCCCAGACCTGAATCCAATTGAACATCTTTGGAAAGAGCTGAAAATGGCTGTGTACCGACGCTCCCCATCCAACCTGACGGAGCTTGCAAGGATATGCCAAGAGGAATGGGCAAAAATGTCCAGAAACAAGTGTGCCAAGCTCGTAGCTTCTTTCCCAAGACGCCTTGAAGCTGTATTCGCTGCCAAAGGTGCAGCAACCAAGTATTAGGCTAAGGGTGTGTACAGATATGTAACCCCTAAATAACCTATTTTTGTCAGTAAAATAAAATTGCATATTGGCTATTGTGTGTAGATGTTTGAGGCAAAAAATGAACTCAATCTATTGTAGTATAAGTCTGTAACATAATAAAACGTGGAGAAGGTGAAAGGGGTGTGCAGACTTTCCGGCTTGACTGTATATATATAAAATGCACAAAAAGCAGAAAGCAGTGATTTGTAAATTCTCTTTTGCATATAGGCTATTTCATTGAAAACAGTAAAACATTCCACAGGTAAACAGGTGATGCTATCATGACTGGGTATAAAAGACTATCAAAAGACTACTGATATCTTGTTTTCAGGTACAAGCGATACTATAACCTCTCTGCATTTGTATTGGTCTCTATGGGAATTGGGGGGTGGGACTACATTAAGCTGTAAATTGCATGGGAATAGTATGGAACCCATGGTTGGCTAAATGGCTGAAGTCATCAAGCCTTCTTAGCAGAGATGTGACAGTGACATTGTTTAACAGGTAGCTTTCCATCATGCGGGGTGTGCGTATATATATATATATATATATATACACAAGCCTCAAACCATCACTCTGTGTAATGGGGCGTGACGTGTGAGGTAGGAGGAGCCAAACGCAGCAAGGGGATTCTTTAAGCCCTAGGGCCACTAAGGCGGGAAACCCCGCAGATAAGGGAGGAGACAAGACAAGGAACACACACATGCCACAGCTACAGACCGGCTCACTGTTACACACCAAAAAGTAGAAGCACAAACGCCTGGTTTAACGACAAGAAAACCCAACAAGGCAAAAGGGAACAAAGAACTGATAACCAATACTACTACAAGCTAAGTAACTAAAGAGAGCCAGAAATAGAACGCCCTGTCTCGATAACGAGACGCATAACAGGCGAGTAGCACAATGGCACAAACAAAACATACAGCAAACAAACACTGAAAACTAAGGCGAATTAGAATTACCAGGAGGCGAAAAGAACGGGATCTAACGTTCCAAGGCTACTCTCAGACTAGTAGTCAAACGCAAACATGTCCACAACATCGCCCAATCTTCCCCACAGGAAGACATGCACCGACAGACGAAACAGAACTACAGTTCCGAACAGAATCGTCAAACTCCATATACGGATAAAGGTACAAGACATGCATCGACAGACGAAACAGAACTAAAGTTCCGAACAAAATCGCCAAACTCCATACACGGATAAAGGCACACAGGGGCGAAAAGACAGCTGCACCGGAATTATCGGCTATCTGACTAGCGCAAGCTCAATAGAAAATACAAGCCCTGCCTCTAAGAATAAATAGAGCCCTAAAGTCAGTATGAAAAAACGGCCTGTCTCTCAATAAACAAACTCCTCTTGCTTACACGAAAGACAGCAGACAGAGAGAGGAGAAAGAGACAGCAAAGGGCGAACGATCTAGGTAAAACGACAAACAAAGGACAGACCAGAAAGTGGCGACTGAAATGAGCACACAAAACGGGAATTTAACCTGAAAGCTCAAGCACAAAGCCAAGTCCCGCAAAACTCCAACAAAGCACAACGGAGCAAAACGGTCTCCTTAAAACACTAGATAAACATACTGGCTAAAATATTAAAAGGGCTAAATAAACCACACACAAAACAGCACAAATAATGGCAAACAACAAACAATCAATATCGAAGCCCTGAATGAAGGAAACGGAAGGCTTATATAGCTCACCAGCAACCAAGAACAGCTGTGCAACGTTGAAGGGACTTCTTTGCGAGAAGAAGGAACGGAGCCAAAACTCCACCAATGAAGCAGCGCCCACTTGTGGCGACCGAGGAACACAACCGCAAGGGAAAAAGGTCACAAACCATGACACTCTGCTGTCACATATGCAGTAGATATGGATGCATAACTTTAAGGGTTGATTTATTTTTCCATAGAGTTCAATAGGAAAATGAGGAAAATCAGAAAAACTAAATTTTAAGTAAAATGTTTGCATTTGCCAAAAGCCTCAAAAGACAGGAAATAAAATTGATCAGCCCTAATGCTAATATCAGCCTGCTCTCCATCAAGGTATCAGCACAGAGCTTTGCTAACTACTACAGCCCTGTAGATATCTACTGCAGTCTACTTAAAAACAGTCACCACTGTACTCACCTTATCATACATCAAAATGTTATAATGTAATGTATGTATATGTAATATAGTTCACTGGTCCAATTTCAAAATAATTAATAATATGCTGCCTGTAACGTCCCGTTCCCATCCAGTCCGTATTCCATGTCCCTCCGTGTCTTGTTGGATTCCCTTGTCCGTGTTTTCCCCTCTGCTACAGGCTGGGTGTTTCCCCTCTGTTTCGCTCTCTTTGTTTCCCACTTTAGTTTCCGCCTATCGCTTTCCCCTCTCGTTGCATGCATTCCTCACCTGTGTAATTAGCAATCACTCCCGGTTACATTCCTCATGTGTGCTTTATTGGTTCCAATTTTCACTCCCCTATTTAACCCACCTGCTGTCTCCCCTCCTGTGTCGGTTCATTACTTGTGTTACCCTCCTGACCCTGCTTGCTGCTCTTAAACTAACTTACCTCGTTTGTTGTATGGTCTCCTCGTTTCTGGTCCCGTGTTTCTGAGCGCTTGGTTGTGGGTTAATTCCTTACAGCTTTCAGTATACCTGTCCTCCAGTTTGGTATCTATCCAGCCCTAACGTTTTTGCTGTTTGCATGCCTCTAACCTGTCTCCCTCTAATCACCAGCTGTTCCAGCTTCTACCAGTCTGTAGCTGTTGTTAATCCCTGTGTGTGTTACGGTACCTCCAACTCCAGCTCGAGTTGCGTCCGCAGTTGAGTGTACAGCTTCGTAATCCTGCAGTAGTTCCTGTCCGGCCGTGGCTACCTCCAGTGCTGCGGTTACGGTCCCAGGTTCCTCAGGAATCCAGCTGCTCCAACCGGACCTACCTGAGCTCCGCCACACAGCTCTACCCAGCCGGGTTCTGCCGGCTACCTACCATTGTGTTCAGTCCAGTACTCGTAGGACCTCCCGGTCCAGCTCCGGTCCAGTTCCAATTCTAAACTGTTTTCAGTCCAGTTCCTGAGTGGACCTCCCGGTCCAGTTCCAGTCCAGTCCCGGTGTGAAGTTCACCGCCTGTAAAAGTCCAGTTCCGGCTTGGAACAAGTTTGCCGTTCCAGTAATCCAGTTCCTGAGTGGACCTCCCGGTCCAGTTCCAGTCCAGTCCCGGTGTGAAGTTCACCGCCTGTAAAGGTCCAGTTCCGGCTTGGAACAAGTTTGCCGTTCCAGTAATCCAGTTCCTGAGTGGACCTCCCGGTCCAGTTCCAGTCCAGTCCCGGTGTGAAGTACACCGCCAGTAAAAGTCCAGTTCCGGCTTGGAACAAGTTGCCGTTCCAGAGACTCTGTCCCTGAGTGGACCTCCCGGTCCAGTACAGTCCAGTTCCGGCTTGGAACTCGTTCCGGGCTTAAAGTCCAGCTCCGGCTTGGAGCAGTCCGTATCGGACTTCCTGTGTGATACTGTGTTTCCCTTCTGTACAGCTTTGGGACTACCCCAACGCTTAATAAATATTCTTTCCATTTCATCTGCCTCCTTAGTCGTGCATTTAGGTCCAGGATCGTAACACTGCCATCTTAATGCCATGCAATTAACTGGGTACTAATGACAATAAAGTCTTTTTGTGCAAAAACTACATTTTAACTATCAACATTTATCAATTCCATGTACAGGGTGTAAGGCCAATTCAAATGCCAGCATAAACATCTTGGGAATGTTATCTTTACTATTAACATCAGTCTTAATTCTTCACAATGCAGACAGTCATTACTCTGTACTGTATGAATTGGACTCGTTTACAGAAGGTTTGAATCTTAAGCAATCATTCCAGTGGTGAGTAGGCCTACATGTTGTTTGAAGTACAGTAGACATATAAAGGCTGTAGCAGTTGTCAGTGTTCTGTGCTGATGCACCTTGATGGACAGCAGGCTGATGTTAGCATTAGGGATGGTCAATTTAATTTCCTGTCTTCAGAGGCCTTTGGCAAACGCAAGCATGTCACTTAAAACATAGTTTTTGTGATTAATTTTGTTTGCAAACCAGGAGGTTTCATTAATACTTGGTATTATTATGCATGTAACCTTCACTGTAAATTATTACCATATGAAATTCAAAACATCATCCTAAAACAAGTATTCGATCATATAGTAATGTATCAAATGTTTAAATCATAACACTGCACCATATGTGCATTGAGTTGCCTATAGCACCATAGGTGTGGAAATAACATGCAAACACACTGCTATAAGCCCATATTCAAGGTGTATCGTTTTGCAGGGGTTTCTAGCTAACGGATTGTACCCCAGATTTATTAGCTAACATTAAACATCTCTTATAGTTTCAGCATAGTCTTCTCCATAAATATTTGAGAGCGCAGACTACCATGCAAATCCTTCGAAATGAACAACAACAATATTTGTACTAGGCATCAGTGGGTGCTAGGTAGCTAACGTTAGCAAATTATATTAGCAAATGATGTGACCCCATCCGCAATTGTCAATTTATTGATATAGGCTCATGTTACAGTCTACAGGCAAAAAAACAAAGCTAAAATTAACATTTCATTACCTTGCTAGCCAGTAAGTAATTTCTACATTAATTCTCTAGGTAACATTATTGCAACTCATTTACAACAGGTTACCTAAGGTTTGAATGTCGGTTTGCCTATCTGCTGCCTGCCTGTGCACGCCGGTGTGCTGGCTCTGCATAATGGGCTCTGCATAATGGTCTCCCATTGTTCTCATGTTTGTTTATAGCTTTAGATCAATGGAATTATTCTACCGTTGACAAGCTTGCCTGTTTTATGAGTTTTATCATTTTGTTTCTCTCATGTTAAGTCTATTGACAATTCATTGTCGAATTTTCCAATTTTTAGGTCTCGCTCACATTTAATAAAGTCTACAGCCATGAAAGTATTTAAAGCATGCATGTCTCAAAATAACAGACAGAATGAGTGGTCTTGTGTTGGCATCTGTTGGATTTAAAATTCAGTTATATTTGGGGGAAAAAATAATACATTGTGTGCGCTCATTTTTAGGGGTTATCCACACATAGTTATGGCGAAACATAACTATATGAAAATCTGCATTAATTTTGGTGAGTCTATAGCGATTGTAGTCAACCATTGAAATGCCATTGAAATTGGTTTTGAAACGACGGAGATATCGAGGTTAAAAAATCGCGTTTTACATTGGAGAGTTGACCAACTCGCTACCAAACTCAGTGTAATATATATACATACAGTTGAAGTCGGAAGTTTACATACACTTAGGTTGAAGTCATTAAAACTCATTTTTAACCACTCCACAGATTTCATGTTAGCAAACTATAGTGTTGGCAAGTCAGTTAGGACATCTACTTTGTGCATGACACAACTCATTTTTCCAACAATTGTTTAGTTGGATAGTTGGATAGTTTAGCAACCCTTCAAGTTATCCATCCATATCTACTGCATATTTGGCAGTGATGGTTTAAGGCTTGTTTGATATGTCAGACCCTTGATGACGTAGAGCCATTTAGCCAACAATGTGTTCCATACTGTTCCAGCGTAATTTACAGCTAAATCTAGTCCCACCCCACCAATTCCCATAGAGATACATTCAAATGCAGAGAGGTTATAGTATAGCTTGTAGGAGTACCAGAACATAAGATAACAAGAGTATATTAATATTGTTGGGTCACAGTCATCAGGAAGTCATGGCATGCAAAGGATATGTGACCAAATATTAAAAATGATTACTTATTCTACATTATGTCCAATATTTGATGCCTGAAAATGGGGGGGGGGGGGGACTATGTACCAAAGGTTCTATAATTTCTAACCGTTTCATACGATATGGATGAAAATACCCTCAAATTAAAGCTGACAGTCTTTTCATAGTATCCTTTCAAACTTAAAGTGCTACAGTACAGACCCAAAATAACAACCTCCTTGTCATAGTATCCTTTCAAACTCAAAGTGCTAGAGTACAGACCAAAAATAACAAAAAATGTGTCACTGTCCAATGAATTATGGTGCTCACTGGATATATATATACTATATATATACGTATATATATATATATAATTTATCCAAGGGACTATCACGCAGGCCAGGGACATATGCACAAAATAGCCTATGATCAGGAAGCAAACTATAGGGCAAACAAAAAAGTATGTTTATTAATTAATCATCATAGGTGTGACTCAAAAAAAGTACTCAAAAACACAACAAAAAAACAAAACAAAAAATGGAACAAACACAAGACTGCCTGAGGAAGACAATGCTTTGGTCAAAATATATTGCCTCTGACTGTATTTTGGACAATTTTTTTGATAGTTTCTGTTGTGTTCTACTTTTGACTGCTTACTGAACCCATGAGTACAATTTTCTCAATATATTTTTTTGTTTGCACTAAGTTTTGCCTATAAATTAAAACCTGCCAATAATGTTTATATAAACCTGTATTAATATATCACAGCTTCTTCATATTACATACAAGGTAGCAGTATTAGGAAGCAAACATTTCGACAAATTCTACTTTTGAAATTGTCTTCAACGTACCACTACAGTGAACACTGTGAAAATACCAAATGGCACACAATTACATTTCTACCTCATTTCTACCATCAGAAAATATGCCTGATACTATCAGTAAAATTGTGCATGCACACACTTTACGATCACATTTGTTCATCCAATCATTTGATAAATGATGCCCATTGTCACTTGCCACTCAATATGGCATTAAATGTATTGTCTTAGTTTCATTAGTCTTCTTTGAGAACTCTAATTCCAGTATTCTTTTTCTCACAGGTGGACACTTACAAGTCAACACCATTAGCCATTCAAAAATGGAAAGTCATAAAGCACAAGTAGAACCAAATCGGTCTGATCATAACTACTATTGTGCACCAGTCAGGACACAATCAGAATATGCAAGCAATGAACAATACCATCATGCAACTGTTCATGTGCAACCGCATCAAGTAAAGCCTTCAGGCTTTTACAGCTCTCGCTCTTATACTGATGCACAACGACTAAAGCCCACAGAGACTCACACCTCTTTCTTGAGAACTGAATCACAGCGACCAAAGCCCACAGACACTCATATCTCTTTCTTGAGGACTGAATCACAGCGACCATAGCCCACAGACACTCATTCCTCGTTTTTCAGGAATTAATCAGAGAGACCCCAGGACAAAATGTCTCGCTTCTCTTTCTCCAAGGGTGATTCACAAAGACAATTCAACCACTCTGAATGCGAGCGTAAAACACAACAACAGCTTGCACAACGATATCAAGAAAATTAGATTCAAACTACACAGAAGAAACACCATCAAAATGATATAGACTTTCCTAATTTACGCTCTCAATTTGGTTCACAACTGCTACCACAAACACAGTGGCAGAATATCAGTCAGTCACAATGCTCTTCCCCTGCTCTCTACGAGTTTAACTTTTTCTCTGATGTGCCATTACCACGCACAAAGGTGTCTTTATCCACATCTTCTAAAAGCTGAAGCACAACATAAACATCAGACACCTGTTTCAGGGCAGCAGCAGGAAGTTTTAACTCAAGCTGAAGCACCAAAATCAAAGCGCAAAACTTTTGGAAAAATTGTTTCCAATTTATTTTCTTGTTTAACAAAGCCAAAAGTCACTGGGTACGTTTACATGCACACTAATACTCCGATCTGAACCCGGTTATGGCAATACTCTGGTTACTGAAATGGTCATGTAAACACCTTTATCCGATAATGTAAGGTCATAATCCGTGTTTTCGAAACCCGATTAACACCCCTGGTTTTTTGGCCAAACTTTCGATTTTTTGGAGCAAGTAAACACCTTTCTCCGGTTTCTTTCGGCTTTTTAAAACTACGCATGTCAGGCAGAAGAGGTGGTGTAACGTCAAAATGATTCCACCCGTCAACATTTGCTATGCCTGGGGTTCCTTCAGCATCTCACTTCCAGAATTTTATTATTAAATTTGCATTTCACCGGTGAAAATATATTATTCAGTGTTACGTGCTTGTGTTTCTACTAGCTAGTTTGTGGCTAGCACATTAAATAACTGAAATTTTCGGGAAATTCGCCAGATTTAGAGATCGGTAAAGATAGCTTGTACAATAATATAAATCAACCACTCTTAGCTATAAATAAGTAGCTATAATAATTACTAGCTAGCTATAATAATAATAATAATAATAGCCTACTAACGTCCATTTTTGACGGGCGGATCATTTTTGTCCTTACAACGGGAAGCAGTTAGTAGCTACGTTTTCCACAGAGCTGATTATGGAGAGAATCATGTAAACGCGGCTTTTGGAGTAATCACATTTCTTATGTCCATGTGAACGCAATACGTTAAATAATGGCGTAAGCTGATCGTTTCCAGTAATCGGATATTGCTGTGCATGTAAACGTACCCACTGACACTGATGGATCATTTTATCAGCCTATTGAACAAATGCAACCCAAACAACACAGCCAGGCACCGTCATTTAATGTACATCAGAAAGGATGCCCAGTGGATTGCATGCAACAAAAAAATATGGCTAAAAGTAAACGGGAACGAGAACGGTATCAGGCAAATCGAGAGACGATTCAACAACAAAAGCGACAACGCTACCATGACAATCCACAACCTCAAAGAGAACGACAAAAACTACAATCTCAGAATATGGCGCAAGTGTGCACGAGAGCATTACCAAGACAATCCAGAACCAAAACATCAGCGTGTTCGGGAGCATTACCGACTCAACCCTCAACCAAAGCGTCAACAAGTAAGGGAACACTACCGAGACAACCCTGAACCCAAGCGTCAACAAGTACGGGAACATTACCAAGACAACCCTGAACCCATGCGTCAACAAATACGGGAACAATACCTAGACAACCCTGAACCCAAGCGTCAGCAAGTACGGGAACATTACCAAGACAACCCTGAACCCAAGCGTCAACAAGGACGGAAACATTACCAAGACAACCCTGAACCCAAGCGTCAACAAGTACGGGAATATTACTAAGACAACCCTGAACCCAAGCGTCAACAAGCACAGGAACATTAACAAGACAATCCTGAACCAAAGAGAAAAAAAGTACGAGAGTACTATCAAGATAACCCTGAACCAATTCTACAGAAGAAGCAGAAACGTTACCAAATGAATCCTCAACAAAAACAGACGCATTAACGAGAAAAATATCGTGCTAATCCACACAGGAGACAACAAGTGCTTAACAAGCAATATCAAAAGAGAAAACAACAAACGAAAAGTCTGAATGTTTACCGTCGGATCAAAAACCTCTCCAGCATATACAACAGAAAACGAAGTTCACAGATTCGTTTCCACAAACAGTATTTTATCAAGCAGCTAATCAAGAACTTGAAAGGCCACGGTACTGCTGACAAACGTATGACTGCAACATACTCTGTTGAACTTGCACTCCAAGTGTTGAGGAAATTGAACCAGCACTTAGTTTGGGACTTTTCTGGCTTGCAAAGGAAAGTGCATGTCATCTTAAACCAAACATATGCACAGGACAATGATGATGAAAAGGCACAGGTGCTATGTGGGCCAAGTCTACACACAGCTAATACTGAGTCCTACTTTTGGGAAGCAACCTATGACATGGCAGCTTTTCCATGCATTCCCATTGATGAGAAGGGACAAGGCCATGTTTTCCTTGATGCACTAATGCAACATTCAACAAGCAATGATGAAACTGGCCCATTATTTTGTGAGGCTGACAAAGATGAGGGAGTAAACAAATCAAAAAGACATTGTAAAAAGTGGCTATGTAATGACAAAATCTGTCGAATTGATGCAAATACTAAACTCGTCCCTTCTCAAGATTCTTCAGAGAATTGCCTCAACAGATCCAAGACAAGCATGTACATTTCTGAAAACTTTCGATGATTGTGACAATGGGGCCTTCCGCTCTCCTGACAGAAAAGGTCATCATATCGCATGTCATATGTCTGACAGCACCTGCAAGTCACCTTTTCGTTACTTATACACTCTTGTCACTCATTTCCCTCAGATGAGGACTCTTGTGAAGAACATTTACTCTGTTATGACAATCTATGACCGGAGTCAGCTCCTGCAGAAGGCCTTGGACAAAGGTGATAAGGACATAATAGAAGAGATCTGCAAACCTTACACTCAATCCACAAATCATTCAAATTCAAAGGAACATGACACATCTCTCTTAAATGAAGCATTACTACATGAAAAATACAAGACCCAATTCAAAGCATATGCAAAATGTGTAGCTAACACACCAAAACACCCTTGTGCTTCCTGTGATAAACTGTGCTTCAGAAAGGATTGTGTTGATGTGAATCGAATGTCCTCAGTGCCAGTCTCTCAATATTGGTTGGATCTTCTAAACCACATGGATCGTGCACAAACTGAAGTCAACTATGTTTGCAATTACTGCCTCCAAAAGTTCAGGGATGACAGACTACCACCCAGATGTGTTCTTAACAAAATGGCAGTTCCAGAGATTCCTCAAGAAATCTTATGTCTCAATGAGTATGAAAAAATCCTCATTCAGCGTGCTAAGGCTTTCCAGGCAGTATCAAGAATGTCTCCAGTGTCCACTAATAAGAGCTTGCCGCACCATCAACGAATTCAGAAAGTGCATGGTCGAACCTTTCACCTGCCCTTGCCACTTCAACAAACTCTCAACAAACTACCACCACCAAACCAAGCCTTGCCAGATGATCTTGAACTCCACATCATGGTACGCAGTGCACCAACAAAATCAAAAATTGTTTGGGAAGACATTGTGGATGTGAAGAATGTTTACAATGCTTTACGCAAACTAAAGGAAATCAATCCTTTGTACAAGCACATCCTGCTCCCTCATGATCCTGCAGATTTGCTTTGTAACTATGAATTGGAGACATACATGTGCAATCATGATGATCAAGAAGAAAGTGAATCTGACTCCAGTGTAGAGAACATTGTAGAACAACAGCAAATTCCCAAAGAATCTTTGCTTCGTAAGATTGAGCCAGAAGAAGAGGCTGTTATCTACCAAAATTACACCATCCATCCCTTACACTCGGAAAGAAAACATGCAACAGCCACAGCTCTTTATCAAATGCAGCATGTACAAGACGACACCCTGAGAGACTGGGAAAAACAATTGGACTTACTGTGTTTCCCAGACTTGTACAGTCATGGAGCAAATGGGATGCATGAGCAAAGAGCAATCCCTTTGCCTGCAGGAGAGTTTGTAAAGGCTCGGCTTCAGTCACGCCATGCCCAATTTAGGCTCAATCAGCAATACCTCTTTCACCTGCAGCATCAAGCTAACCTTCGTCAGATCAGTGGGGGCATTTACCACAAGTTGAAAGTGCATCGTCCTAAGGAGCATATGACAGCAGCACAATGGCTTCAGAAATTGTCCACTGATGATGTTGAAATGGACCTCACAACCATTTTTGCATGTTTAAAGAACACTCAACAATATTGGAGAAAACCAAGATGTGACATAGATGCTATGACAAGAGCCTATGGTCCTGCTACTTGGTTTATCACAGTGAGTCCAGCAGAGTGGACTTGGACAGATCTAGGAGAATATGTGAAGGAGGTCAATGGACCAGAATTCCAAAAACTTCCCATCAGTGTCCTTGTGGCACGAGATCCAGTTAGTTCATCCAGATTCATGCATAACAAGTTTCAAGCCATCTTGGATTTCATCACATCAAGGAATGGCCCCCTAGGCAATGTTACACATTTCTTCTGGCGCAGAGAGTACCAGGGTCATGGTCTTCAGCATTTCCACAGGCTGCTTTGGGTAGAAAATGCACCAGTAATTGGGGTAACGTCACAGCAAGAGGTTGCACAGTTCATCAGCGAACATGTGACGTGCCATCCCAAGTGGTCTTGAAGCACCTGTACTCAGAGAACGTGTCTTAAAATGGCAGAACCATAAGTGCAACAAATACTGTCTGAGGTCAAAGAAAAAAAAGAAGGGGATGGTGTCTGTCTGCCGATTTGGTTTTCCCAGACCACAGCAAACCGAAATGGTTATCCGAGATGTTTCTGTGGCGATTGCTGGACGAAGAGCATTGAAATCTCACAGCAGATTGTATGATCTGCCAAGAGAGTCTGAACAGGAAATAATCAATGATTACAATCCAGCTCTTATGCTAGCTTGGGAAGGCAATATGGACATTCAATTCATTGGTGAGCACTCAGCAGCACTTAACTACTACATCACAAAATATATCTCAAAGGCTGAGAAAAGTTATGCACTGGGTATCATGAATGATATCAACTCAAACAAACCTTTAACCAGCAGACTTTGGGATGTAGCAGTCCGTAGCTTGTCCAACAGAGAATGTGGAGCACTTGAAGCTGCAGACAACTTGCTTGGCATTGCTCTACATGGAAAATATCCAGGCACAACTATCAAGTGGGTTGATGTGTCTATCATCAGAAGCCGCCGTCTACTGTCAAAGGCAGACATTGACTCTCTTGCCGAAGAACATCCTGACACAACAGAGATCTTCTTCCATTCTTGGACTGACACGTACTATCCACAGTGTCCAGAAGCAATGGACGAAATGAGTCTCTATGATTTCATTGCATGGCATGATATTGTTAAAGAAAAGCCCAGAGATGAAAAAACCACATGGTATCAATTTCCCTTTGGATATCTCAAAAAACGACCAAAGCCCTATCTCATCAACCATTACCACTACAATGTCAACAATCAGCCAGAAAACTACTTCCATGCCATTCTTCTCCTCTTCAAGCCATGGAGAGACACAGCACAGCTTCTTCCTCAAGGGAGCACATCCTATGTTGATGCTTTCAACACATATAAGGATAGTCTTCGACAAGCAATGGCATACCATGATCAACAGCAACAAATTGCTGCAGCAGAAGAGCAAGTAAACCAACTTGTGGAAAAAAAACTAAAAGAAATGGAAGCTGAAGAAAATGACCCTGAACCAGAGGGGCCAGATAATCCACTTCAATTTGATCCTAGGCAGGTTGCAGAAGCAATGGCTGAATTCAGAGATGTAGCAGCACAACCTCTCCTTGAAGATGTGGAAGACATGATCAGCAACTTAAATCAGGACCAGCATAGTGTTTGACCATGTTGCTCAGATTTTACAAGCACAAACTGAAACAAACAGTCCAGTTCTCCGCATGTTTGTGAGTGGCACTGGAGGCACTGGAAAGAGTTACCTCATCAAAACTATCACTGCATGGGTTAGACAAACATTGGAGAAGGAAGTCGCCATTGCAGCCCCTACAGGAGTAGCAGCATACAACATCAATGGGATGACAATTCACAGGTTGCTCATGCTCCCAGTAGAGCATGGAAAAACATTGACTTTTCAAAACCTTTCAGATGAAGCACTTCACTGTCTTCATTCAGACTTGAGAGATGTCAAACTCCTCATAATTGATGAGGTATCAATGATTTCAAATGTCACCCTCTTACACATTCACCTGTGTCTATCAGAAATTTTTGAGACTACCAATACAACTACCAATAGAATTCAAACCTTATAGATTGAGGTTAAGCAACATAATGTACAACCACATGAAACCATACATGGGACTGCAGTTACTGGTATGGCCAAAAAATGTATATATTACAAAGAAAATCTGCAAAACATATTGTATATTGTATATACTGTAAGTATACAATGTGTGTGTGTGTGTGTGTGTGTATATATATATATTGTGACAAACTCCGAGGCAGTTAGAGTTGTCACGCAACTGAAAACAATAATCGCAATGTCCACACTGCGGCAATTCAATTTAAATCGCAAGTTTATTGCTGTTTGCGGGGAAAGAGAGGTAGGGGTTAGCGGGAGCGTCAGCCAGTCCGTGATCCGGGAGAATAGTCGGGGTACGAGGCCGGGGGTCGGTACACAAAGACGGGTTCTCACACGGTCCAGGGCTGATGTCGGCGGAGGGTTGTCGGACAGGCGGGGGTCGGTAACGGGGCGGGTTCTCAGACGTTCCAGGGCTCGGGCACACAGCAGACTTCTCCTGACAAAAACAGATCAAACACAGCACTTTTAGATCTCTCTCTCTCTCCAATACTCCAACACACCAAACTCACTCTCTCACACTCTCTCTCTCTCTCTACTCCACCTTGGTTTCACCTAAGCTACTCCGTCTTCCGGTTGTTTGTCAGTCCTTTTTCTAGGGCTCAGATTAGCCCGGCGATTCGCTACAGCTGACCAGCCCGGCGTTTTCTCCAGGTGCCGTGTATTTCCTGGTTGAGGTGGTGACGTCAACGGAACTCCTAATATGGGCATGCCGTCCTTCCACTTCAGCCTAACATACCTTCCATCTATCACCTCTCCGTGGTTTCGTCCCCACCGGTTGCCAGACACCCCCCCTCTCAGCTCCGACCGGGAGGGCGGGGCAGCCCAGGAACCCAGGGCGTCTCTCCGCGACAGTGCGTCCGCGTTCCCATGGGCAGCTCCGGACCTGTGGACGACGTCAAAGGTGTAGGGTTGCAAGGAGAGGAACCAGCGGGTGACCCTTGCATTGTTATCCTTGTTCCGGGACATCCAAACTAGTGGCGCATGGTCCGTTACCAGGGTGAAGTGCCGTCCCAATAAGTAATATTTCAGTCCCTCTAGGGCCCACTTGATGGCCAAGCATTCCTTCTCTACTGTGGAATATTTTTGCTCTCTGGGTAGTAATTTGCGGCTTATGTATGTGATCGGATGTTCTTCACCTTCGTGTAGCTGGGATAGGACGGCACCCACCCCAGTTTCCGATGCATCGGTCTGTACCACTAGGGGTTGGGAGAAGTCGGGGGTCACCAACACTGGCTCTGAACACAGGGCGTCTTTGATGGCTCCGAAGGCTGTCTCTGCCTCGGTCGTCCACAGGATCCGGTCTGGCAGCCGGCTTCGGGTCAGGTCCGTGAGAGGGGTTGCTAGGGAGGAGAAATGGGGGACAAAACATCTGTAATAGCTGGCGAGCCCAATGAACACTCGTACCTGCTTCTTGGTGCGGGGGCGGGGCCATTCCCGGATTGCCTCGACTTTTCCTACCTGGGGTTTGACGCAGCCGCGCCCGATCATATACCCCAGGTAATCTGCATCTCGAAGGCTGAGGTGACACTTCTTCGGATTGGCTGTTAGTCCCGCCCCCCGCAAGGCGTGAAGCACAGCGTCGATCTGTCGTAGGTGTGTCCCCCATTCCTCCCCGTGTATAACGATTTCGTCTAGGTAGGCCGCAGCGTATACACGGTGGGGTCGTAGGACCCGGTCCATTAGACGCTGAAAGGTGGGCGGAGCCCCGTGGAGCCCGAATGGTAGCATTTTATATTGGAAAAGACCGTCCGGCGTCACAAACGCTGTTTTCTCCCTAGCCTCAGGTGCCAGAGGCACCTGCCAGTAACCCTTTGTCAGGTCCAGCGTGGTGATGAAACGGGCTCTTCCCAGGCGTTCTATGAGTTCATCTATCCTAGGCATAGGGAAAAATTTGGAAATAGCGTTCAATTGTCTAAAATCGTTACAAAACCGAATCGACCCATCCGGTTTTGGCACCAACACAATTGGACTACACCATTCGCTATAAGATTCCTCAATAATTCCGGCACTTAGCATGGCTTTTACCTCAGCTGCGATGGCTTCTCTTCTGGCCTCTGGGATTCTGTATGGTCTCAGTTTTACCCGTCTTCCTGGCTCCGTGATGATCTGGTGCTGGATCAGGTCCGTGTGCCCTGCCTCGGTAGAAAATACGTCCCGGTTCCGGTTGACGAGGTCCTGGAGGTCCTGTCGCTGGCTCGGGGTCAGTTGCTCTCCCATCTGGACTTCAACTGGCTCTGTCTTCACAGCGATCTGAGGGGAATTAATAGAGAACAGCACCTCACGGGTCACCCATTTTTTTAATAGGTTCACATGGTATACCTTAGTGGGGGGTCGTCATCCGGGCTGTCGTACTCGGTAGTTGACTGTCCCCACTTTTTCCATGACCTCGTAGGGCCCGTTCCATTTGGCTAAAAATTTACACTCCGAGGTAGGTACTAAGACCAGCACTTTATCTCCTGAGGCGAACTCCCTGGGTTGGGCCCCGCGGTTGTAAACCCGCGCCTGTGCCGTTTGGGCCTCCGCCATGTGTTCTCTTACCATCGGCCAGATCGTTGCCATCCGCTCTTGTACCTCTTCCACGTGTTCCACCAGGGTTCGATGGGGTGACGGCTGCTGTTCCCAGGCCTCTTTGGCCAGGTCCAACAGTCCTCTGGGTCGCCTCCCGTACAGCAGCTCAAACGGGGAAAACCCGGTTGACGCCTGGGGTACCTCTCGAATGGCAAAGAGTACGAACGGCAGCAGCTGGTCCCAGTTTCTCCCATCGGCCTCCATCATCTTCTTGAGCATCTTCTTGAGGGTTTGGTTGAAACCTCTCGACCAGCCCATCCGTCTGAGGATGATAAACGGAGGTGCGTAACTGGGTTACCTTCATGAGTTGGCACAGGTCCCTCATGATCTGTGACATGAATGGGGTGCCCTGGTCGGTTAGAATCTCCTCCGGCAGCCCGACCCGGGAGAAGAGTAACATCAGCTCCCTTGCAATCCCCTTGGTGACCATGGTTCTCAGGGGTATAGCCTCCAGGTACCTGGTGGCATAGTCCAACACGACCAGGATGTACTGGTGTCCTCGGCTGCTCCGGGGTAGGGGTCCCACCAGGTCCATGCCGATCCTACTGAAGGGTACAGAAATAATGGGTAGAGGTATGAGAGGGCTCTTCTGATGTGGTCGAGGCGCCACCTGCTGGCAGTCGGAGCAGCTCCGACAGTAGTCTTCTACGGCCTTTTTGACCCCTGGCCAGTAGAATCGCATTTTAATCCTCTCCAGGGTCTTCTCCACCCCTAGGTGGGCCCCCAGCAGGTGTGTGTGGGCGAGCTGTAAGACCGAGGGGATAAACGGGCGGGGCACCAACAACAGTTCCTGCTGCACCCCCGCCTTCATTATCACTTGATACAGTAAGTTATTTTTAATGGCAAAGTGGGGAAATGTTATCGGTCTTACCCCGTCTAGTTGTTTGCCGTTCACCACTGCCACCTGCTGGAGCGAGCTGGTGAGGTTGGCTTCCTCCAACTGGGCTGTCCCGAATCTCCCAGCGAGAGGGGCGGGTAGAGGCTGGTCCTCTGGGTTTTGGGGAAACAGGTCGCCTACGTCATCGTCCTCCTCTATGGGAGGGCTTTCCTCTTCTTCCCTGGCTGTCTCCCAGGTGGCCTCTTCAACTGCTCGTGCCGTCTCGCTGGCCACGCCGTCTGAGAGCGGCTCTGTGGATGCCTCTGGATCCACCTCCTGGAACCCACACAGCTGTTCTGGCTTTTGAGGTTTTTTTTTCTGTTTTCTGGCCCGTCCACTCCCGGCCAGACCGTGCCATAGCCCCGAGAAGACGTCGGCGTCCCTGCCAATGAGGATTTGAATGGGGAGGTCTGTTACAATCCCCGCGGGTCCGCTGTACCGCCCTCTGGTGGTTTGGAGGTCTAACTGTGTGGTGGGGTACTCCCGGGTCTCCCTGTGTATGCACGTCACTGCTACCTTCTCCGTCAGATGGGGAAGCCTGGCAAAATCTGGACGTACCAGGGTCACCGCGCTTCCGGAGTCCAGGAGAGCCGTTGCGTCCTTTCCATTGGCTTTGACGGGAGTGAGAGGAGACCCGCTACTCTCCTGGGCCCAGCAGGCCGTCAGCAGCTCGTCTCGCCGGCTGAGGCGGTGGGCATGGGAACATCCCCCCGGTGAGGGCAGCTCCAGGCGATGTGGCCCTGTTCCCCACACTCATAACACCTCCTACTGTCTGCCGTTACGAGTGGCCGGCGCCTTGGTGGTTCGGCCGGGGTTTCTACTGGGGGGCCCCGAGTGTGGTCCTTAAGCCTGGGGTTCGTGTCAGTTTTCACCGCCGGCCCACTGCGCACCAATGCTTGGGACGCCTGATATCCCTCCATTACTTCGACGAGCTCCTCCATGTTCTTAGGGTTGCCCTGACCCGCCAGTTTTTTTGCTCCGAATGGAAGGGCGTGTAAGAACCGGTCCATAATCACCCTTTCAACAGCTCCCAGAGTTTTGGGCTCCGATATCAGCCATGCATTGGTGATCCGGGTGAGCTGGTGCATTTGTGCTCGGGGTGAGACCGATGGGTCATACGTCCAATCATGGTAGCGCTGTGCCCTAGTAAGCAGCGTGTATCCGTGTCGCTGCAGAATTTCTTCTTTTAATTCCTCAAACGTCACAGTTCGACCCTCTGTTAGGTCTTGATAGGTGGTCTGCGCTACGCCCGTCAAAAATGGAGCCAGTAAATCCGCCCATTGTTCCTCTGGCCATTTCTCCCGCTTCGCGGTGATTTCAAACGTGCGCAGGAAAGTTTCGACATCGTCCGCGTCTGGTTGTTTTACTAAAAACCGGGCGGGGTTTGCGCGTTCTACTCGAGCCGCTTCTTTTTGCTCGATGTCGGCGGTGTATAATCCCTTGAGCTCAGCTTGTAGGACGTTTGTCTGCTCAAGCTGTCTGGCCATGAAATGATCCATATTCAGCTGTTGCTGTTGAATTTGCTGCTGTTGCATCTGCATGCTTTGTTCATGACGCTGTTGCTGTTCCTGATTGCTGGCTACGAGCCTAGCGAGGAGCTCTTGAAACATTGTGGGAGTGGTCATAATGTCTGCGGATCGCGTATTATTGTTTTCAGTCAGAAAGCGATGCCCGCATTCTCCACCATATGTGACAAACTCCGAGGCGGTTAGAGTTGTCACGCAACTGAAAACAATAATCGCAATGTCCACACTGCGGCAATTCAATTTAAATCGCAAGTTTATTGCTGTTTGCGGGGAAAGAGAGGTAGGGGTTAGCGGGAGCGTCAGCCAGTCCGTGATCCGGGAGAATAGTCGGGGTACGAGGCCGGGGGTCGGTACACAAAGACGGGTTCTCACACGGTCCAGGGCTGATGTCGGCGGAGGGTTGTCGGACAGGCGGGGGTCGGTAACGGGGCGGGTTCTCAGATGTTCCAGGGCTCGGGCACACAGCAGACTTCTCCTGACAAAAACAGATCAAACACAGCACTTTTAGATCTCTCTCTCTCTCCAATACTCCAACACACCAAACTCACTCTCTCACACTCACTCTCTCTCTCTCTACTCCACCTTGGTTTCACCTAAGCTACTCCGTCTTCCGGTTGTTTGTCAGTCCTTTTTCTAGGGCTCAGATTAGCCCGCCGATTCGCTACAGCTGACCAGCCCGGCGTTTTCTCCAAGTGCCGTGTATTTCCTGGTTGAGGTGGTGACGTCATCGGAACTCCTAATATGGGCATGCCGTCCTTCCACTTCAGCCTAACATACCTTCCATCTATCACCTCTCCGTGGTTTCGTCCCCGCCGGTTGCCACAATATATATATATATATATATATATATATATATATATATACATTGTTTTAAAAGTGCAGAATAATGTTTTCAGAATAGCTGTTGCATATGGAGCGCTGACATTATGTCATGTGTTCAGTACTATTAGCATAATATTTTACTGTTCTTACTTACTTCTTATATAGACCTTGTACTGTATGTATTGGATTTTGCAAGAAAATTTCTCACACATATCAGAATATTGTAATTGTAATATTGTCAAGTGTAAACACAGCTGTTTGTTATTGATATAACAATGAGAAATGCATGTTCTCTTACATAATAAATTGAGATATTTGAATATTTCTGTCATTATTTACATTTTACCATACGTACAGTTAAGAACCAAATAAAAACACTTACTGTAATCTATTTAAAAATATTACAAACACTTTAATTTCTTTAGAATTCATGTTAAAGCAAAATTGACTGAATCCAAGCCTATATGTTTCTTTGAGCTACAATGTATGTGTGTTTGCATGTATTTATGCGCATGCATGTCTCTCTCTTGTAATTACCTCCATCAAGGAGGTAATGTTTTCACCCACGTCTGTGTGTTTGTGTGTCCGTCTGTTATATGTTATGCACTGATTTGCACCAAATTTGGTGGGATGGTTGGTCATGGGCCAAGGAAGAACTGATGAATTTCTGACATTAGTTGGCTGAAAGGGGTGTGTGGCTGTGGCCTATTCACAAAAACACACATAACTTCCTAACCGATTCACGGAAACCCACACAACTATCACCAAAGGTTTCACATGGGTCAAGGATGAACTGATGAACTTCTGCCACAAATTGGCTAAAAGGGGGTGTGGGTGTGGCCTATTTACAAAAACACAAATAACTTCTTAATGGATTCATGCAGCAACACAGAACTTTCATCAAAGGTTTCACATGGGTCAAGGAAGTACCTGATGAAGTTCTGACAGTCCTTAAATATTGGCTAAAATAACTATAACAAGGAACAACTACTAAGCCATGTCTGCTTATGGTTTTGTTAATGTCTTTGGTAGCCTTGTGGGATGATGGGCCGAGGTCTGTGGTATACTGAGCACATTACTGCCTATGTTATGGTTTATAAATTTATATTCATTATCATTATCAGTTACTAGTAAGAAACACAGTACAAAAATAAATGATATCTCAACAAAAAACGTTTTCAACGTACAAAAATGCCAAGTTACTCAAGCATATGAAAAAATGTTTTGTCATGGAAACTAGCAAAATCTAGGCCTGCCATTAAAAGTATTGATATCAAAATGTGGCCAAGTTACAACAAACAATATTGCCTATCTTAGCTCACACAAATTAAACAAGCTCCATTCCAATGCAATGCTACCCAATGTTTCCTAAATTACTTCCTGTAACTTGGCCCTGTGTTTTTTCATCTTACCATCTGAAGAGAATGTGGTCATTCAATTTTTTTGTGTCACATCAAAGTGTCAAATGCCAATCATTTATAATGGAAATAATCTGCAATTCAGCTGTTACACTTTTATAAATGACTACACTATATGTTTGAACAATTGTCTGCATCCAGTGTTTTGGGTGTATGAAAAGCACATCATACAATTATTATTATTATCAGTAGCATACATCTTTGTTCTGTTAAATTATTAACTCACACAAATTAAACAAGCTCTATTCCAAAGCTATGCTACCCAATGTTTCATAAGTTATTTCAAATATCTTCACCCTGTGTTTTTTCATCTTACCCTCTCAAGAGAATGTGGCCATTCCAACATTATGTGTCACATCAAAATAATCAAATAACAAAATTGCCTCATGGAAGAACACATCATTTAAATTAATGTTTTAAATGGATGACAGAAAATGACACTCTATAAAGGATAGGTTTATAATTGGTTTTCAAGTTAATTTTATAAAATGGCAAAATTGCAACTTAAAATAAACATCTGCTGTAAAATAGATAAGTTACTGTGATCAAATAAAGTTTAGCCAAATAAAAAAAATATTAGTTTTATCGTCAATAATTTATGGTACTGCTAACTGTATTTACTACTGTTACAGACCTAATGATGTAGAACTTATGTAGGTTATAACAATACAAATTCCATAGGAGCTATATTATATCCAAGTATATTACAAACAATTGAAATGAAAAATTACTCATCAGCTGATAATAATTGCTTTTATTTCTAATGTTCTAATGCTTAACATAACAAAGATATGTGCTACAGGGGAGGGGGGTATACTACTAAGCTGGATTACTTAGTTAGCTGGATAACTGCACAAAGTAAATCCCGGAACCATCCCAAATTTAGAACACAGACTTAAGTAAAAAGATCCGTTCCCGGTTTTGTCAGTGCAGTTATCCAGCTAGCTAAGTAATCCTGCTTTGTAGGATATCCCCTTGACACAACAAAAACAATAATAATAACAACAACAACAACAGCAATAATAATAATAATGAGAATAGCACTCAGAGAGATGCTACATCCACGCATGGGGCTAAAACTGTGATCCTGCACTGTGAAGACGAAGGTGACCGATTGGGGAAAAAAATGGAAGATTCAGGTCATTGGCCAACTATCAACATTTCCACTAGGTTTCAACACAATCGGAGTAGAATTGTTCGAGTTATGATAGGGACAAAAACACAGACAGATACACACACAGACAGGGGCGAAAACAATACCTCCTCCTTGTGGTACGCACGCGTGGGTGTAATAATAATGCATTTTGTTCAAGATGTGCTTTTCATACACCCAAAACACTGGATGCAGACAATTGTTCAAACATATAGTGTAGTCATTTTTAAAAGTGTAACAGCTGAATTGCAGATTATTTCCATTATAAATGATTGGCATTTGACACTTTGATGTGACACAAAAAATTTGAATGACCACATTCTCTTCAGATGGTAAGATGAAAAAACACAGGGCCAAGTTACATGAAGTAATTTAGGAAACATTGGGTAGCATTGCTTTGGAATGTTTGTTTAATTTGTGTGAGCTAAGATAGGCAATATTGTTTGTTGTAACTTGGCCACATTTTGATATCAATACTTTTAATGGCAGGCCTAGATTTTGCTAGTTTCAATGACAAAACATTTTTTCATATGCTTGAGTAACTTGGCATTTTTGCACGTTGAAAATGTTTTTTGTTGAGATTACATTTACAGTACATGAAATGATGGGTGAATGACAGTAGTAGTAGTAGTGTTGGTGGTGATAGTAGTAGTTGTACTTTATTGATCCCACAAACTTTCTTTGCCAGAGTTGCACTCAAGTATTCACATAAGAAATAGGACATGCAAAAACATACACGACATAAATACACAACACATCACAGCACATCACATGTGTCCATCCATACAGGGAAGCATGTCCAAAAGGAAGGGTTCCACTATGCCTACCACACCTACGGTGGCCATTTATACCACAGGATTTTACAGTGGCTGCTGCCATGATTGTGCACAGTGAGCTATTAAATTTTGTGCAAAAACGAAAAAAAATTGTTGAATGTACAGTGTCTTTCTGGAGCAACTTAATTTAAAGCTTTATATCAACTCATAATCAGCCAGGTCTAATTAAATTTTGGCAAAAAACATATATCACAAATATATAAAAAACTTATGTTTTTGTCCAAGCACGTTACAGTTACAACAGTACCGTTACCTGCTTACATACTATTCTCAAATGGCAAGATTTTCATTAATTTATCTACCTTGTGAATTGCTACACACAAAGTGTCTTCTTCTGAATCATGTTCGACGGAGCTGGAGAGCTTCTGTTCTGTGTTCTCCTGAATTGATAGCAGAGGTTGCGGATATGAGCACTAATAAATACTGGGGAGAAAAATATTGAGGGTGGGGTGGGGTGGGGGGGAGGGCATACAAAAAGTACTTACTGTAACAGGCTAGGTTGGACAAATGGCTAGGTTGGAAAAATCTTATTGTTTCCCATTTAACACAGGAAACTACTCCCTTGCCTAATTTTGTATAAAATGTAAAAAGAGACTATGTAGAGGTGACATCATGCCAAATCTGTTACAGATCCAAGAAGGGACTGGACTCAAATGCACGACTCTGAGACAGAAAATCCAATAATTCCAATAATTTATTACTTCGTCAACAACTCCAGAGGTATTGGGAGAGATAAGGGTAGGGACTGGATCCTGGAATGGTGCGAGCAGGGGTAGAACAGGAGTGGGAGTAGGCAAGGGGCTGGATGGTGGCTGAATCCTGGGTTTGTTTTTGGTGAGGAGGATCGGGATGCGGGAGACAGGGCTGCGTGGAGTGGAGCTAGCATTAGCTGCAGGCTGGCAGACAAGCAGAGCAGAACAAGACGTTAAACACAGCAAGGCATGAACAACCTAAGTAGCGTTAATTAGCTTAGGCAAGGCAAGACTAGATTGTAGCAAAAGCAAGACAAGGCAAGGCTTACTTTCTCGATACAAGACTAGACAAGACAAGAGTTTTTCAACAACAAGACTTAACGAACTGGCACAAGACAATGAAGACCGGAAGAATATATACAGTCAAGCCGGAAAGTCTCCCCACCCTTTCACCTTCTCCACGTTTTATTACGTTACAGACTTATACTACAATAGATTGAGTTCATTTTTTGCCTCAAACATCTACACACAACACCCCATAATGACAATGTGAAAAAAGTTTTTTTGAGATTTTAGCAAATTTATTAAAAATAAAAAAATAAAATTTCTCATTTACATAAGTATTCATACCCTTTGCTTTAACATATTTTTAAAGTATCATATTTCATACTTGGTCGCATATCCTTTACATGCTGTTACTTCCTGAAGTCTGTGACCATCAACATCAAAAAACTGTCGATATCTTATTTTCAGGTACTGTTACAAGCGATACTATAACCTCTCTGCATTTGAATGGATCTCTATGGAAATTGGGGGGTGAGACTAGATTCAGCTGTAAATTACACTGGTACAGTATGGAACACATGGCTGGCTAAATGGCTGTAAGTTATCAAGGGTCTGAGCTATCAAACGAGCCCCAAACCATCACTCTGTTACCAGATATGGAGTAGATGTGGATGGATCACTTTAAGGGTTGTTTCTCCTGACTTTTTTCCCCATAGAGTTCTATAAGAAAATGAGTCCGGAGAAATAACCCTTGCAGTGATCCATCCACATCTACTCCATATCTGGCAACAGAGTGATGGTTTGGGGCTCGTTTGATAGCTCAGACCCTTGATAACTTACAGCCATTTAGCCAGCCATGTGTTCCATACTGTACCAGTGTAATTTACAGCTGAATCTAGTCTCACCCCCCAATTTCCATAGAGATCCATTCAAATGCAGAGAGGTTATAGTATCGCTTGTAACAGTACCTGAAAATAAGATATCGACAGTTTTTTGATGTTGATGGTCACAGACTTCAGGAAGTAACAGCATGTAAAGGATATGCGACCAAATATGAAATATGATACTTTAAAAATACGTTAAAGCAAAGGGTATGAATACTTATGTAAATGAGAAATTTTATTTTTTTATTTTTAATAAATTTGCTAAAATCTCAAAAAATCTTTTTTCACATTGTCATTATGGGGTGTTGTGTGTAGAATTTTGAGGGAAAAAATGAATTTAATCAATTTTGGAATATGTCTGTAACGTAATAAAACGTGGAGAAGGTGAAAGGGGTGGGGAGACTTTCCGGCTTGACTGTATATGAGAGTTAATGAGCTAATGACTGTGTGCAGCGTAAGAATGTATGCGAGAGTGATTAACAGAGAAGAGTGTGAGGAATGCAAGCGGGGAAAAGGAATGAGATAGGCGGAGAAAATGCGAGAGGAAATAGGTGACACAAAGAGGGAAAGCCACGCCCAGCCTGCAGCACGAGGAAGACAAAGAGGAAACATGAAAACAAAACAAGAAACGTGAGGGAAAAGGGTAAAACAAGGAGCACAACGGGGACGGGAACTGGGAGGAATGGAGAGTGTCACAAAATCACAACAAACAAGTGAAAGGATGGTTGCAATATCCTCATATTAATAATAGTAGTTGTAGTTGTAATTTTCAGCAGATCTAAGATTTTCTTGTTCTAAGGCAACATAGGGCTCTAACTTGACGATCTTAGCGCTTGGTTTAAACGCTTGGCAAAAGTGCATTTAGGGCGTGTCCAAGTCCACTTTTGCTAGTTAGATGGCGTATAGTACTAAGTATAGCGCTAAGTACGGAACAATGAGCAAATGGGCTGAACTTAGTCTCTTCATTAATTATAGGTGTGTCTGTCACGATCCTATTAAAGGGCTGGACCTAAATGCACGACCAAGAGGCAGGGGGACAGAAAAGGGAGTTTATTTAAGGGGCTTGGGGTAGTCCCAAGCCGTACACAGATAATACACAACAGTATAACAAGGGTGGTTAGGGAGTTCTCCGGAGCTTGGAACTACTCCAAGCCGGAGCTGGACTTGGATCTGGACCGGACGGTCCAACAGGAACTGGATCACGGGAACGTGGCGTTTGTTCCAAACCGGAACTGGGCTTGATACGGGAGACGAGTTCCAAACCGGAACTGGACTGGTTCTGGACCGGACGGTCCAACAGGAACTGGATCACGGGAACGTGGAGTTGTTCCAAACCGGAACTGGACTTGATACAGGTACTTGGACTGGATCTGGACTGGGTAGTCCAATGGGATACTGGGGCTGGAACTGGACTGGACGGAAGGTACCGTAACACAAACAGGAAGAGGTACACAGCTACAGACTGGCAGGAACAATAAAGGTGGTTAACATGACAGGCAGTATACAAACAGGAGAACCGCAAACAAACAGGACTGGGTAGTAACAACAGCAGGCAGTGAGCATTTAAGCCCCAAGACAGAACCAAACTGAAGTTAGCAACAAGGACAGAGATTCAAGGAAGAAGGTATAAGCACACGTTATAGAGAACCAACAAGGTTTAGGAAAGCAACTAAGGTAATGAACCAGCCCTGGAGGGGAGACAGCAGGTGGGTTAAATAGGGGAGTGTGATTGGAAACAATCAGGAAAAGCATGAGAATGAAGACATGGGTAATTGAACAAATGAAGGGTGCAGAATGCATGCAACAACGGGGAAAGGAGATTGGTTGAAACCGGAGTGGGTAAAAGGAGTGAAACAAACAGAGGGAACACGCCCAGTCTGCAGCAACAGGGAAAACATGGACAAGGGAATCAAACATGACACGGAGGGACATGGCAAAACACGGAAAACGGACTGGATGGGAACGGGACGTTACAGTCTTGGGCATAACATGCAATAAACCAATCAAAATGTCATATCCCATTCCCTTGGTGGATTGCGTATATGATGGCGAAGCTTGTGCGTGCATAGTGCGAGCAAGGAATAGGCTATATGGATCAATAGTATGATAAAAATTATTCGGACTAACCATTATGATGCGTTTTGATATACACAATGCGGTTTCATTTTATTAAAAGCACCTACAACAGCTGAGAATAAGATACCAGAATATGGCTTCCATCTTACCTTAGAAAACACCAAATTAGACTGCTTGTTTAACAAATTTCATTTGATTATAGGCCTACAATGAAGTATTGTCAAACATCAATTCCATGAGGATATTCTCATGGAGTTCTCAAAGTTCAAGCTTCATCCAAAGTTCATTATGTGCATTCTAGGCTATTGATTAATACATGAATACGGTTATTTTGCCTTAATGATGACACTAAATACACTAAAGCTGTCAGGTTTGGAACCCATAGGTTCACGCATATTTTCCTTTGTTTTATAATGTCCTGCTTATGGAAATGTGACCAATGCGTTTTACTAGCAGCTTAATGCTTTAAAAACAAGCCCACTTTCCCGGGAAGACCGTGAAAAGCGCGACCTGCTTGTGCATGAACTTAAAGAGCACATGCAGAGAATGTCATTCAAATTATTGTGAATTAGGCTAATTGTGTAATGTTCTGCAAATTTGTTTTCATTTCTAATTAAGCCCTATTCGGGAAGTTTTCAGGACACTGTAAAGTAATTGTTATCACAGGACGTCTGTAATGTTAATGACCGATTCGGACGGGATAAAGTTTCTCCGTAATCAGCGTCTAGAATTGCAGAGATGGGAGTGTCTACTCCATGTTGTTGTCAAAAATGTTCCCCACGCATCATTCAACGTTACACATCCAATCTTCACTGCAAACTGATTGGTTCTGGTAGAAAATCACTGGCAAGGAGCAATTGAAAAGCAGGCGCCGAAAAAAAAAAAACGGATACAATGTTGGCATGGAAAACTGTCCACAAAAATCATGAGGAATGCTGCATTATACCTCTTTATTAACGTTAGCTTCAGAAAAATAGTAGCCTACACTGTTAGGCTACACCATAACATGTATGTAAGGCTATAGCCAAGCGTTGCCCCAGTATAGCCTACTTTTGAGCCTGTTTTTTTTAAAATTTGCTCTCTGCTTATTTAGTGTAATGTTACACTTAATTTAGAGGTTGGCGAATAGTTGTAGCTTGCACTTTGACCGAAGAGAGCACAACCAAGGGATCCTCGAGTGCCTCATACGGGAAAAACCAGGATAAAAGACTGGGGAAAACTTATTTCTCACAGGAAATAACAGAATATTTACTGACATGTCAATTTGCACGGGATTGCTTTAACCTGGGGTTAATTTTACAGGGCATTTAACAGTAGGTAAAAGACGCTGGATTCTTTACTGGCACGTGAGCTGGCAGTTTGTAAAAGTTACAGACATGGCAGATTCAGGCGGGACCTCCCATAATTATTACATTACCCCACCTCCCCCAGTAAAGCTTATCCCATCCGAATAGGGTTTTAGACTCTTAGTTCACTTTAAAATCGTTTTGTTCAGTTATGGAATAGGTTAAATTAGCTGGGTTTTAATAAGCTGAGAGTAGGCCTATGGAAACCTGGTCACTGCAATTTAAAAACAAATTCAATTAATCTACATTTTTTAACCGTAGGCTATCGAAAAAATCTTATGTACAACGAATCTCGGCGACTGTAGCCTAAGCTATTTGAAAAACAATAAATGCAATATTCACTGGACAAGGTTTTGAACTTGTTTCAGTCAAAACCATTCTATTTACCATTCTATTTACAGGCTGTAGGCCTAGATGAAGAGAGCTGTATTGTAATGACATCTGAAGCGAATTTTCAGCACTACAAATGTCCGTCTATTGCAGTGCGCGAGTTTTCCATTGAATGACAATTCACACATTAGGTGTAAATGACAGTTTGCGCATTAGGCTTGATATACAGTGGAGGAAATAATTATTTGATCCCTTGCCGATTTTGTAAGTTTGCCCACTGTCAAAGAAATGAACGGTCTATAATTTTAATGGTAGGTTTATTTTAACAGGTTCATTCTGTGAGAGACAGAATATCAACAAAAAAAATCCAGAAAATCACAGTATATAAAAGATATAAATTGATTTGCATTTGATTGTGTGAAATAACTATTTGATCCCCTAGCAAAACATGACTTAGTACTTGGTGGAGAAACCCTTGTTGGCAAGCACAGAGGTCAGACGCTTCTTGTAGTTGGTCACCAGGTTTGCGCACATCTCAGGAGGGATTTTGGTCCACTCCTCTTTGCAGATCCTCTCCAAATCATTAAGGTTTCGAGGCTGTCGCTTGGCAACTCGAAGCTTCAGCTCCCTCCACAGATTTTCTATGGGATTAAGGTCCGGAGACTGGCTAGGCCACTCCATGACCTTAATGTGCTTCTTCTTGAGCCACTCCTTTGTTGCCTTTGGTCGTATGTTTTTGGTCATTGTTGTGCTGGAAGACCCATCCACAACCCATTTTCAGTGTCCTGGCTGAGGGAAGGAGGTCGTCGCCCAATATTTCACGGTACATGGCCCCGTCCATCCTCCCCTCGATGCGGTGAAGAAACACCCCCAAAGCATAATGTTTCCACCTCCATGCTTGACGGTGGGGATGGTGTTCTTGGGGTCATAGTCAGCATTTCTCTTCCTCCAAACACGGCGAGTCGAGTTGATGCCAAAGAGCTCGATTTTGGTCTCATCTGACCACATCACCTTCTCCCAAGCCTTCTTTGAATCATTCAGGTGTTCATTGGCAAACTTCAGACGGACCTGTACATGTGCCTTCTTGAGCAGGGGGACCTTGCGGGCGCTGCAGGATTTTAATCCATTACGGCGTAGTGTGTTACCAATGGTTTTCTTGGTGACTGTGGTCCCAGCTGCCTTGAGATCATTAACAAGCTCCTCCCGTGTAGTTCTGGGCTGATCCCTCACCTTTCTCATGATCATCGATACCCCACGAGACGAGATCTTGCGTGGAGCCCCAGACCGAGGGCGATTGATGGTCATTTTGTGTTTCTTCCATTTTCTAATAATTGCACCAACAGTTGTCTCCTTCTCACCAAGCTGCTTGCCGATGGTCTTGTAGCCCATTCCAGCCTTGTGCAGGTCTACAATCTTGTCCCTGACGTCCTTAGATAGCTCTTTGGTCTTGCCCATGGTGGAGAGGTTGGAATCTGATTGATTGATTCTGTGGACAGGTGTCTTTTATACAGGTAACGAGTTGAGACAGGTGTCTTTTATACAGGTAACAAGTTGAGATTAGGAGTACTTTCTTAAAGCGAGAGGACTAATCCGGTCTGTGGGAGCCAGAATTCTTGCTGGTTGGTAGGGGATCAAATACTTATTTCACTCAATCAAATGCAAATCAATTTATATCTTTTATATAATGTGATTTTCTGGATTTCTTTTTGATATTCTGTCTCTCACAGAATAAACCTGTTAAAATAAACCTACCATTAAAATTATAGACCGTTCATTTCTTTGTCAGTGGGCAAACTTACAAAATCGGGGGATCAAATAATTATTTCCTCCACTGTAGGTGTTATCAGCAAAGTATTTAAAGGATAGCCATTGTCCTGCAACAGAAGATTGTCCCCCCGTAAGATTACAGGAACTATTGGCAAATATAGGCTAAGTCATAGCTTGATCCAGTATAATTGTGAACAGTCTACAACGTTACTGAAAGTAGTAGCTAAATCCACAGGGTTTAGCTAACACACTGGCCGTGTTCGAATAAGGCATTAATGCGGGAACGCATTAGTTTTGACAAATGCTGGTGGGAGGGACAAGTGACATCAGCCTTATGATTGGTTTGGGATTAGTGACGTCACCATTCCCACTTATAGTAACCGCCCAACTTCAATCCAAAAACGAAGGTAAAAGTATCCAGTATCTCTGGACTTCAGAAAGTAATTATTTCCAATACAAGTATATGCATATTGTATGTCCACAAGACCCAAATTAACGTAATTAGAAGAAAATCACCGATATTTGTTTCCTGGGGCTTTAAGGATTGTTTCACCTGACAAATATTCCTATTGAACTCTATGGAAAAATAAGTCAGGAGAAGAATCCCTTCAAATTATCCATCCATATCTACTGCATATCTGGCTGCAGAGTGATGATTTAAGGCTTGTTTGTTACCTCAGACCTTTGATGATTTACAACCATTTAGCCATAGGTTCCATACTATTCATAATTTACATCTTAATCTAGTCCCACCCCCCAATTCCCATGGAGATCCATTCAAATGCAGAGAGGTTCAGTGTTGTGCATGAATGCGCTAAAAGAGCGTGTTCATTGAACGTGCTCATGTTTTTGGTGAACGGTGAACTGAACGTATCAGTTTGCAACTAATGAACGTGAACGTGAGCGTCGTTAACTCCCGCGAGAGTTAACGACGCTCATGCACTGTGTTTTACGGCACCCGAGTAGTGATGGACAGTTCGGCTCTTTTTTCTGAGTCGGCTCTTTCCGTACTGTTCGGTTTGAAGAGTTGGAGTCGCAAATTTTTGGTTCTTCCGGTTAATACAGTCCCATTTGTTTGTTCGATTCTTTCGAACTACCTGAGCATATAGACTGTATAAAAATAACCCGAGCCGCATCTCTTTCTCCCAGTGGTGCGAGCTGGAATTTGAAGCCGTTTCAGACAGCAGAGTCTAGCTGGTATCAAATCAAGTTAGTAAACTAGCTTTGATATTTTATTCAGACCCAAATCACCTGATTGATGCTCATTTTTAATAGCCTATGCTCAATGTTTTCTGTTCACTCTCCCTTACTTTTCAAGCTACTTTGCAATCGCATCCAGTTTACATTTATTTACGACTTTCCCTGTTAAAGGGATAGTTCGGAATTTTGGACATAATGTCTCAATTACGACTTACCCATGATGTAGTTGATTGATGGAAACCATTTTCAGATAATTCCATGCTGTCCCTTCTTTTGGACATACACACATTGCTAATGCTAGCGCAACTCTGAGGTATCGAGTAGCATCCATGACCAAACGCACGTAAACACTCCACAGTGCACCCAAAGCAAATAAAATACGACGACAGTCTATCGGGGTTATTTTCAGTGATTATACCATAATTTTTCAAGTCAAACTATAGTTGAATCCTTTACTTTGTGCTCAACTGGACTTGTAACCGAAAGGTTGCAGGTTCGATTCCCAGGTAGGACACTGCCGTTGTACCCTAGAGCAAGGTACTTAACCTGAATTGCTTCAGTATATATCCAGCTGTATAAATGGATAAATGTAATAAGAAGTTGTGTAAGTCACTCTGGATAAGAGCGTCTGCTAAATGCCTATAATGTAATGTAATGTGTATGTCCAAAAGAAGGGACAGCATGGAATTATCTGAAAATGGTTTCGATCAATCAACTACATCATGGGTAAGTCGTAATTGAGACATTGGGCCCTATCTTGGCTATCTTGGCGCTTAGTCTAAGCGCATGGCGCTAAGTCCATTTAGGGCGTGTCCAAGTCCACTTTTGCTATTTTAACGGCGTGTTTTTTGGGCGCTAAGCACGGCGCAAGGTGCAACTGGGCTGATTTTATACCATGGCTTGGATAAATACTCGATTCTGATTGGCTGGAGGGTGGGCATTTAATTAGTGTAACTGCCCGGCTATGAAGTAGCGCTGGCTACTTTACGCCGTCTACGTTATCTGCTGCCAGCGCCATTAGAGTCGACCCTTTTATGAATGGTAACCATAGCAACACCAACAGCTGATTAATAAAGCCGGCAAATAACGCTAAATTCGCTTATTTAAAAAGTTTGTATTCGCCAAATATCTTAGTTACAACAACTTTAATCTAGCAAAGAATGCGAGTAAGTTACTTCACAAAGCACGTTAATCTGTGTATTAAAAAAACATTTTATCCAGCGAAATGTCTTAGATATGACAAGTTACATCTAACAGTAACAAACTCTGTATCTACAGTAGGCTATTTTTTCAGATGTTCCCATCTCATGATGCAAATCTGAAATGCAATTTCCTTAGCCTAGGCTGTTTAAAATAGGCTGCATGACCAAAGCATTTTTAAAAAGCAAGACAGGGAGAGGGAGGTAAATTGAGTTGTGGTTTCATGCTATTTTCTTAAATAATGTAACAAATGACAAAAATAACCAAAATTGGTGCTAATTCTATGGTATAAAGTTGAGAAGGAACTATTTGTTTCCTTATAGAATCAATTGTTTTCAGAACTACCAACGAGAGGTTTTTGCATAACTACGGACAAAATACACTGCCTGGCCAAAAAAAAAGTCGCCGCTGCACCCGTCATGCATAGTGCTCACTATACAAACCTCTGGAGGCAGTGTTATGATCTGGGTTTGCTTCAATTAGTCAGGTCTAGGCTCAGCAACGTTATGCAGCAATAAAATCAAGTCAGCTGAGTACCTGAATGTACTGAATGACCAGGTTATCCCATCAATGGGCATATTCCAGGACGACAATGCCAAGATTCATCAGGCTCAAATTGTGAAAGAGTGGTTCAGGGATCATGAGGAATCATTTTCACACATGAATTAGCCACCATAGTCCTGACCATAACCCCATTGAAAGTCTTTGTGATGTGCTGGAGAAGACTTTACGGGGTGGTTCGACTCTGACTCGTTGTCAATACAAGATCTCGGCCAAAAATGAATGCAACTCTGGATGGAAATAAATGTTGTAACGTTGCATAAGGTTGTCGAAACAATGCCACGACGAATGCACGCCGTAATCAAAGCTGAAAGTGGTCCAACGAAATATTAGAGTGTGCGACTTTTTTTTTGGCCAGGCAGTGTAGAACTAGTAACGAGAAATAGAATTAGCAACGAGATGTTTTCTGTTCAAATAGTACTATCAACGAGCAGTTTTGCATGACAACGGCAAACTACATGCCAAAGGAAGGATATTTCAGCTGATAAAGTCGATAAAAATAAATAAATATAAATGTAACTATATATAATAATTGTTGGTAACCATAGTATACCATAATAATGACCTCGGAGCCGGGCATTACACAGTTTAAATGCCCTTCGCGGCAATTTGCGCCTCGGGCAATCTACTACCTCTGCGTCGGGCTTTTAAACTGTGTAATGCCCGGCTCCTCGGTCATTATTGCTTACTAAGTTGTAAGATCTAATTTGTCAGAATTATATGCTCCCATATTATATGATTTAAGACCAGAGTTTTGTGCACTTGTATTATAAGTAATACGGTCTTGTTTAAGTGACGTAAACTGAGGAAGAAATGATAATGGCGACTGATGCTTTTTCTGGTGCTGTGTGTAAAAGAATAAAGTAATTATATCCAAAGATATCTTCTGCATGATCCTTCCTTAAGATGGAAAACAGAACTGAAAACCCAACATTCCCATCTCCAATATACTAGCAGAAGTTAACGTTAGACCTATAGCCTAAAATAACGCTGTTGGTCATTGATTGTAACGTTAGATATTACGTGGCCTAAGAATAGACATTGAATGGTTATATTTGCATATAGCTATTTTATTAGTCTATGGAAATATAAATCTTATTTTTTATCAGATCCTAGAATCCAGTAGCCTACTGAAAATGTGGTGGATGGATGGCTGTATAGGAGAGATAGCCAGCCAAATCCGACAAACAAACCAGATCTTGATGCGTGTGTCTGTGTACAGGAGCCTGTTTCATTTATTAGTTTTAAATAGTATTTGGTAAAGATTTATTTGGACACCATAAAATATGTTTATTTGAACCATTGGGCTATTTATTTCTTCTATAAAACAAAATTGTAATTATCTGTTCACTGTTGTTGTTGGGTTCTAAAATAAGAGTTATAAAATAAAAATGCCACCACTTTAAATAAGAAGTAGCCTATATGTTGTCATTAGCTGAACACAGTCGCATATTAATTATGTTTTATACTGAAATTCGCTTGCAAACAGTCACATGTAATAATTTCGTAATAAAAAGTTGGATATTAAAGTGTTGGCGTCTCGGAATATCATTTGATATAACAGAATACCTTTGTCAAGGTTTCTGGTTGATCCACGCTGTAGCTAGGCTAAACCCGATTATTAATGGTGTAGGCTACAGCATTTTCTCTCTGTTAAAACTCTAAATAACTTTGGTTTGTGTCACGACTCTGGAGCCGTGGAATATTGCCGCAGCTCAGGGTTCTTGAGTTGAGTTGATTTTGTGCTGAGAGTTGGGTAGTAGATGACTGTAGGTACAGTATTTTTAACCGTTAACAGTAGTAGTAATAATCACTTTGGAATGAGCTGGGGCGATTATCTAATTCACAAAAATGTGTGCAATATTGTTAGATCGGAGCAGCTAATTTTTTTATAAACAGAAGAAATTAACGTGAACTCGTAAATTTTTTGGGACTGTGAACTTAGTTTCAAATTCAAAATTGTGAACGATGAACGTGAACTAGTTCATTTTAATCTGTGTGAACTGAACTTTGAGCTAGCTCTTGTGAAGTGTGAACTTGCACAACACTGGAGAGGTTATAGTATCGCTTGAAAAGAGTACCTGAAAATAAGATATCAAGAGTCTTTTGATATAATTTTATACCCAGTCATGATAGCGTCACCTGTTAAAGGAGCTATATGTAACACATTTACTGTACTAAATCACAAAATGAACATGATATGTTGTCAGAGATTAAGGAAACATGCTAAGTCGAAATACTGGCTTCTCCGACAACAATGCTACAGCAGTATGTTCTCCTTTGAAATTTCCATTCCAGGTCGGAACGACTGTTATTGTCCTGTGTGATTCACTATTCTCCGAGTTGACTCCTCCCACTACCCATTTCGACACCCGGGGTTGCCAGATATGAAACAAATTGGCACACAAACAGTGCGCTGCAGCCATGGAAGCAAGCAAACAAACAGGATCAACTGAGATTGTACTAGATTCTACCCAACGTTAGGGAGGTCAAACCCGTTTTTGTGATTTTTCAGAAAACATATTTTGCCAGCTTATTTTTCATGTATATTGTCCTAAATGCTACAATATAATAACAATATATAAATCGCTAGCTTGTCAGAAAAAGGACGTGTGTTCGCTTTAAAATTATTTTTTAAATCACTTCCATGTAATCACTCTCGTTGGACGGAAACACATCATCTGTGCTGCTTTTAGGATACCGTTATCCTTATTTTTTTCAACAACAAGAACCGATATTTTGTGGTATTCGTACAGGAAAACTAATATACTCTACAAATTTACTCACATATATTGTTATGGTGTGTTGTATTTAATTAAATATGTACTCCCAAAACACCATATGTGCCAAACGTCTCAGTTTCAAACTTGGCGGATCCCGCGGCTTCAGAATTCCACTGTATTCGCAACAGTAACATTGATTAGCCTACTTAATGCGTCTGGGTCTGACCCATTTTGACAATGCGCGGCTATTTCATAATTTGTTTATTAAACCCTATTGGCTTTATTCAGGTAATGCATTCGACCATAGAGATAATTTAGCGAATAGCGATTGCATAATAAAGCTATAAATACAGTATTTGCGCCACAAAATGTTAGTTTTTATTTCTATTGACAGCATGACCGATTGCTCATTGCCACGCGTTTGGATCATCGGGAGCTCGCTTATCGCCAGGCTGCAGGCGCATTTAGGAGCATTTGGACTGGACCAGAACCTGGGGCTAGATTGCCAGATCACCTGGGCTGGCAGAGGGGGCAGAAAGTGGGAACACTTAATGCCTCTTCTCCGCTCGAAACGGGCTGACATCCGCGACGACCCAGATGTGATGGTGATTCACCTCGGTGGGAACAGCATTGGCACGTACGGAAATAAAAGGATCAGCCTAATGCGGCGCATGAAGCCAGACATCAGGGAAATCGATTTGCTATTTCCCAAAACCAAATTGATGTTTTCGGACATCCTCCCTCGCTGGAACTGGCGGGGTCAGACCGCAACTACCGGATATGGCCTTGAAAGGACCAGACGACGGCTAAACGGGGCCATGTTTGGCTTTCTGTCAGACATGGGTATGGGCTGCATTATGCATCCTAACATTGGCTTAAATCATTTAGACAGTGATGGGACACATTTAAATTTAGAGGATAACAGGCTATTTCTTGACAACATTTACACAGCCCTGTCCTTACAGCTCTGATGGTCTTATTGCACACCCCAAAGGCTCTTTTCAGAGCCACCTACTTTCTTATCAAAAGAGAATTATATCTACACAATGCACACAATTGCAATAATGCATCTAGTCTACAGACAACCATGTTTTCAGTGTTGTTCTCTTTTTGGGTCCCAAGCAGAAATATTTTTTTTAAATATTAACAGCAACAGTTATGGGTAGGGTAAAAGCTGTAAAAGTGTAGGGGGTGGGGGCCTTTGATTGGAAGTTGTATGTTGCATGTTGTTTTGTAGAACCAATTACACAGCGAACAGAATTTAAAAAGTCATAAACAAAGTGTTTAAAGCGCCACCTTCCATTCTCTGTTTTTGGACTCTGAATCTATAAGGTGCATGTTCCTTTTTCACGTTAATTAAAAAAACACCCATTCGCAATATTAAAATGCTTTATACCGTACTGTAGACGAGATTTTGATGAAGATCTACATGTAAAAATGTCGTTGTTCATCTGGAGTTTACCGCGATATGGTCCAGAGAAAAACATAGCAGCTAGCGACTTTAGCTGGCACTGGTTATCAGAATTCTCAATTTTTGGATTCGGAATCTATAAGGTGCATGTTCCCTTTTCATGTTAATTTAAAAAAACACCCATTCGCAATATTAAAATGCTTTATAGCATACTGTAGATGAGATTTTGATGAAGATCTACATGTAAAAATGTAAAAATGTTGTTGTTCATCTGGAGCTTACCGGCGATATGGTCCAGAGAAAAACATAGCAGCTAGCGACTTTAGCTGGCACTGGTTATCAGAATTCTGTTTTTGGATTCGGAATCTATAAGGTGCATGTTCCCTTTTCACGTTAATTAAAAAAACACCCATTCGCAATATTAAAATGCTTTATACCATACTGTAGATGAGATTTTGATGAAGATCTACATGGAAAAATGTCGTTGTTAATCTGGAGTTTACTGACCTAGCCACATCAGAAAACATTTCAGAGCGCCTCTTTGCCAGCATATCTTGGACCAATCGGATTTGAACAATCGGCATGATGTCAAGACAGGGGATGGCTACAATTTGAATAACATTTCATTTCACCATTACAAAATCCCTTCTGGGGTTATTTTGAATAAGGTGGCGAGCGCCTTATTTTTTTGGTGCCATTTTGCTTCTGAAGTGGCTGTAGAATTCCCACAGGACGCGCAGCACATGTAACGTTTTCAGGACACCTAAATAGACGAAAGTATGGATACATACCGATCGATTAACACCTAAAACATTTCACAGTGAGTTTTACTTGTAATAAAATGTGTATTAACGACTTCAATGTGGCTGGATGTTTTATAATGACCCCATTGATTTCGGCACAGCGTTAAGTATAGGCACAAATGCTCGTAAACAGAGTCAAATTAGCATAATAATTTCTGGCTTCTAAAGTAAAAAAATAACATTGTTGAAGTGTAAGTACACTTCTGAAACAAATTAATAGCTTAACACCTTTGCGCAGTCCCGCCTGCGGGACCTTTTTTGCTCAACTGAGACATTCGTTGCTACTGCAGCCGAAATATTATTGGAAATCACAAACTCTGTGTTTTAAATTTATTGGTAGACGGTTTGTGACGATTTCTGCCGAATACGTAGTTTCTAAGTGCCACATGCTACATGCACTCTAACAATTTTGCGTGGTGGTCGATAGAGGGCTGGCCTAGTGGATCGGATAGGATCTCCTAGTGTGGTGTGAGTACGATTTTCTATCAAAATGGCTTAGAAATAGGATTTCCCCGTGTTTTCTGCAACTTCTGGCCATCGTCACGAAAAAATTAAAAATAAAAGTCGTCGGGGCCTTTTTCGGATGTCGGGCGGGGACGATCAACAACTTTTTTTTTTTACATGGCCTAATATAGGCTATGGCGTATACTTGTCTTTTAGGGCATGACAAATGCTCATTCCAATTTACTGTGCGCTGATATGTGGTAGATTAAGGTAAACATTTCCTTGGAGTCATTATGAATAGGAAAATATAAAAGATTAAAAGAATACAGAAAAATGCAATCCCAGGACAAAAGTATACATACTGTAGAGTACAGGGACAAGTGATGTTTTATTGAGGTAGAAGAGTGAATGATTAGGCAACATATTTAGGTGTATGTAACACTGTGATATCAATGTTTTTCATCTTAAGCCATCAGAAGGAGCAAATGTATTTGTTTTGTAATGGACAAAACTATTAATTCATTTTATGACATGTTTTGCATAGGGGTTTTGGACCCATAGATATCTACCCCCTTATACTGATGAAAATATAGTAAGTCCCACTTGTAAATTATGCAAAGGTGAGTTTTATGAGCCAAAACTGTTGATTTGTAGTTAAATATATCGTCATTTTTTAAAATTTAGAGCAGTGCACAATTTAGCCATTTGGATAGATTTGGAGACACTAATGGACAACAGGGTACACTGCTATATTTTGCATCATAGACTTTTAGTAGTTCTGCATATCATCCTCAGATTTTGCTAAACTTCTGGACATGGAGTTTAGGATCCAGGAAATGTATATATATTACCGATTTCACTTATGTAGCTCTCAGCAAAATTAAAAAAAAAACTATTTTTTTATTTTTTTTTCCAAAGTTTCTTTGCATTTGTGGCACTTTATTTTGAATTAAATTATGAAAATAAACAAATCTAAGTTTGTATTGTAAATGGTACACCTGTCTTCTTTCATTTAAGCCATTTAACAAGTTTATGTGATGCTCACACCTGGAGTTATAAAGCCTTAAACAGAGCACCCCCTAAATAGGTGAAATTTGCCATCTGCGCCAAGGGGTTAATCTACTCTCGTTTAGTAGATTTCCTTGTTAAATGACATGTTGAAATGAGCCCAGACGTCAATTTTGTTTTTTGTTTTGTGTGTGGAATGCCCATTGTGATTACATTGCAGGCAGAACGTTCAACCTCCCTACCAACGTAAAAAGCCTCGTCCTCTTTCGAAAAATCTCCAAGACCAGAGCCGTGCTAAAACACGGGTAAATCTTGGAGTTGCATTTGAAAAATGGAGACAGCTTAGAGCCCGGAAGGATTTCAAGACGAATGCCAAGTTGGCTAATTTTCCTGAACAGGTAAGCATTGAGCTTCAGCTAACGTTAACTAACCTTAGCTAATTTATCACGGCTACTAGCTAGTTATCTATCTTATCTAATGCAAACCAGATGCCTGTTTTAGAAGAGTTTATTCAATTTTGTGACTGAATCAATGAATGTGTTCAAATTTCGCTAGCGTTAGATTGTTAGGTAGATATTTTAGTGAAACGATGTAGCTAACTTAGCTAGCTAGCTTCTAGGTAAGGTATTCTTTGTTTCGAGGCTAACGTTAGCTAACAAGTGTTGGATTTTAAGGTTTTTTATAGTAATATCAGAGTTACAATCTGTTTAAGTCCCCCCACCCATCCTGTTTCAGTCCAGGGGTTAAGTACCCTTTCAAATGCAAGCTCTCCCCCAAGACTTAGGTGCCAAGAGTCATTGATAAGCAACCCTGGGTGAATAGAAATTATAATGTGTGAAGAGTCATTGATCTAGCCAGGAAAGGGAACCAGGGAAGGAGTGAATTCTCACCTGAAGCCTTTCCTCCTGGCTAGCCACCTTTTGTTTAGAGATTGTATTTAAGTTGTGCCATGTTACTGTATAGGTCATGTTAGATTGGAAGCTGACATAAACACCATGCTAATAAAGAAGCTATAGCTACTGTCTTTCATCACAGAACCGATTCAAGACCCTCTTATTCCTCAAACGTAATTGCAAGTACTGGCAATGAACAGAAGTGTAATTGAGAAATACGAAGCAATTCTTCACAAGCTAGCTAAGGTTACATCGTTCAAACAAAGGAATTTTGTTGTCTTACATTTCAGAATAATGTTAGCCAAACACTGACATTTAGGGCACTGAGATGGCTGAATTTCTCACTGCCACGGTTTAAAACAGGAAGCAGTCCTGAGATCACAATTAAGCTTGCAAATGGGTTTAATGCAGTTATAGGCCTATAATGAAATAAAATCAGTTTTTAAAACTTATGATTTTCTCAACCTAGTGTAATTTCTGAGTGCACGAATGATTACAGCTCCAGAGTGTTTTTAAATGATCAGGGGAGCTTGATGTTGTAACCTATGTCATCCACTCTCACACCAGGAAAATAGTAGGTTTCACATAAAAATCCATGAAACCACTGGCAACATTTACGTTCCGAACATAGAATAGTCAATTAAAACTGCGTTCGTCGGAGACGGCAGTAACGATAAGCCAGATATATGCTTCCTAGCAGATGCTTTTAATCAAAGCGACGTACAGTATATGAATGCATACATTATGAAGCAGGGGTCGATGTTGGGGAGCTGAGGACTTCAAAAGTTTTCGATTTCAAAAGTGTTTGCAAAAGTGTTTATTTAATTGTTATAACACTACCCAATTACTGTTACCGTATAGAACAATGTTGCTGAAAATGTTATTTAAATTTTATATTTTCTTTTCACCTGTTTCTTGCCTGTGCTATACAACCTCTGCCTCAACGGAGGGGAGTGGGGGGGTTTAGAACGGAGGAGGAGACTTTTTTGATTGTAAACACAGGACTACAGCCAGGCTAAAAATCCTGCATAGTGCACCTTTAACCTGTGGAATGTTCCAAACAGGTGTTTTTCGAATGTCCCAGTCTTCTTTTTGCCCCTGTCACAACTTTTTTGGAACGTGTTGCAGGCATCAAATTCGGAATTAGCGTATATTTACAAAAATCAATAAAGTTGATAAGGTAAAACATTAAATATCTTTTCTTTGTACTGTTTTCAATTAAATATACAATACCAGACACAGTTGATTAAATGTATGTTTCGCATTATCTTAGAGACACTTTGATCTAAAGGCTTATGCTTAAATGCTTGAATTTGTCTTTCTTAGACAAATATAAATAGTGAAGTTCATGCCCCTGTATTAATTTCCTTCCAAAACAAAAACCTTTTAAAAAAATAAAAAAAATGTTTTTTAAATGCACCCCCAACAAGTAGTTTTAATTTAGAACTTCACCATTCCCACTATGAAGCATAGGAAAGAGGGGTGGTGTGGGGTTGCTGTGCTGGTGACACTGTTGGATGAGTTATCTAGAATTGAAGGCACACTTAACCAGCATACCTACCACAGCATTCTGCAGTGACACGCTATCCCATTATAGCGTGCACTTTAGTTGGGCCCTCATTTGATTTTCAACAGGACAATGACCCAAACACACCTCCAGGCTGTGTAAGAGCTATTGGACGAAGAAGGAGAGTGATGGATGCTGCATCAGATGACTAACTAATCTAAATATGAAACCTCAACCCAATAGAGATGGTTTGGGATGAGTTGGACCGGAGAGTGAGGAAAAAGCAGCCAAGTGCTCAGCATATGTGGGAATTCCTTCAAGACTGTTGGTAAAGCATCCCAGGTGGCTACTACCACTTTTTTGGTCACTGCATAATTACATTTATATTATTTCATAGTTTGTATGTCTTTACTATTATTCTAAACTGTAAAACAAATAGTAAAAATAAAGAAAAGCCCTTCTATGAGTACTGTAATTTACTGTTCAAAGCACCCAATAACAAATTGCAAACACCGTTGAGAAGGATATGCTGTCATCTATCGGATAAAACAGTTGTGAATAAAACCGGAATGATGTGAAATACATCAGAGCTACAGGTACAGTATATGGTGTGTTGTACAGACTGCATGTTGTGTAATGACATTCTAAACTGGTGTGTATTTCTCAAACAGATTATCCAAGACCACTGAATTTTGAAAGGAACTTCTCTATGTGTAAAACTAATGGTAGGATTGTAGATGTATTTCATATTCAGTAGCAGATATTTACGGAGCCTCTAAAGGGACATGCAAAAAAAAAAGAATTAGTAAAGTTTCGCGTGAGCACGAGATTCTTTCGCGTGCGCATGAGGTAACTTCCCCCAGACCGTAAGGAACGTGTTTGCGCCGTGTGTGTGTGTGAGTCTCAGATCTCAGATGCATTAAATAATTTAGGAAAGTTTGGATAGCATTGCTTTGGAATAGAGCTAGTTTATTTAGTGTGAGTTACGATAGGCAATATTGTTAGTTGTAACTTGGCCACATTTTGATATCAATACTTTTAAAGGCAGGCCTAGTTTTTGCAAGTTGGAATTAAGGACTTATAGACAGTGCTCTGTCGGCTATGCGTGAGTAACTTGGCTTTTTTTTACGTCGGAGACGTTTTTGTTCAGATATCACTTATTTTTGGTAGCTAACTAATGATGAACAATGCATTAAGATAATGACATCGAGAGACATGCATACAGAATAGTACATGCATTCCAAATAAATGCATGCAGACATTCGCGTAACCATATCGCCCTCTACTGACGAGAATGATAACATTTATCCTATTAGCGATAGCCCACAATTACATTAAAAGAGTTTGTAGATGAGCTGTATTTAATGTCTAATGAAATACAATGAACAGCACCACCTGAACTATGGGTCATGAAGAAGCATGTAAATTAATTAACCAAGTCTATATGGAGACATGCATGCACAATAGGCTAGACGCAAACACATTGTAGCTGACAGAAATGCATACAGCCTAAAATATGGAAATAGGCATAAATAGTTGTAAAATAGGCATATTAGTATTCTATAGAAATAACATTAGGCTATTCAACACTGGCTTGTCGGATGCGTAACGCCAAGCATCCATGTCTGGGCTACGAGCTGCTGAACTTCATAAGCACAGCATAATACCTCCGCATTTTTTTTTTTTTCCGGTAGTGTAGTCTAACGTTGTCTGCGGGAAATCTTTTGGTACCGGACCATGTAGCTAGGTTTAGTTTAGCTTTCTGTAGTGCAATGGATGTAAGGCATGTTTATTTGCTTCGTAGTAGCCTAGCTTGTACCTGCTTCCTGACTAGCAGCTGACTGACGTTTCTCTGGCAAAACTAACGTTGGCTAACAAGCTTAATTGGACAACGCATATTTCCCAGGAATCTTAGCCAGCAAGAAAACAATAGATACTACTAAGAAAGTAGCCTACCAGAGATTATTCTTCTGATTATAATTATAATTAAAAGTTTGTTTGCAGTACGATACATTATCTGCAGAGTACCGTAGACTAGAGCAATGTTCGGAGGCTATAGTATTTTTTTTAAAGTGACTAACCATGAATCATATATGTTTAGGGAATTGGAGGTTTATAAATACGATGTCTTAAGAGATTGCAGCTTATAGTAGGCTATCGACAATTCTTAATGTATTATCGTAAATTCTTAATTTTCCTAGTAGTTAATTTTATGGTGACATTGTGTTCTGTGTGAAAAGGATAAAGTGAACAGAGCTGAAGTGAAGAAATGAATGAATAAAGAAATGTTGGCCGAGGCAAGGGTACGTTGAGGTTTGGTTTCCACAGTCAGTCAGTCATGACCGCAAGAGCAGAGCTTAACACCCTCCCCAAACCAGACAAGAGCGAGCGTCTGATTTGGGGAGGGTGTGATATAGTACAAGTGAAATACATTACATTACATTATAGTCATTTGGCAGGCGCACTTATCCAGAGCGACGTACATAGTGCATATTCGAACTAGGAACAAGTGTGTTAAAAGGACCCTAAAAGGTAAATACGAAATACACGTGAAACACTTAACAGTTAATATTGGAAACCTCTTTTGCCTTTGCAATAAAAATATGTTAATGTGAAAATAATAACAGTGTAATAAATGAAAAGTACTTAACAGTTGCACATTGTTTTTGTGGAAAGTAAGCATGTGCCCTGCTGGGCTCGAACCCACAATCCTCTGTGTCAGAGACAGCAATTATGACAATTAGGCCACAGTTACTTCTTGGAAAGAGTGAAGCCATTAGCTATATTAACATTAAAAACCATTAGTATGAAGCGTTATTATTGGGCGATAAGCTTGATGAGCAGGTATACGGACCATACCCTCAAAGAATAATTCTCCCCCTTGGATAACATCGCGACAGAGGCAGGCAGTTTGGCAGGAAAAATAGGAAGAAGAAGGAGAAAAACGGCAAAATAACCCAAGTTTGGGGCTTTATTGTGTGGATGTGTGCAGTTGTATCTGAATGCTGTGTGGTTACATGAGGTCAGAACATACAGAAGTTAATGTTTTTAAGGGCTGAGATTCTTGGCGGATGGCATACCTGCCATCCCAATCTGTACCAAAAAGATGGGCCCACTCCCAGAAGAGGTTAAAATTATCAATGAAACTCACGTTGTGGGCATCACAGACAGATGAGAGCCAGGTGTTCAAGCTAATTAGACTGCTAAAGCACCCCATGCTGCGACCGTATATCCTGGGGATAGGACCAGAAATAATCATCTTTTTCTTCTACGTTTTCTTCTGTTTTTCTAGGTTGGAACTACTCTAGGTGAAAGAGGAAAATGATGCTCAATGATGTGCAGTAAAGAAAAGTTTTTCACAACCGTGTAGTGACAAGCAAAAAAAAAAAAAAACTGATCTTGTGCAATGAGACTACTGCTCCCAGTCCTTACAACATTTAACATGGGTTTAAACAGCCTTTCCATGTCCATTTTATTTAAAAAAAACACAATTTTCAAAGCTGTCCATTTGTTCCAAAATGTGGAAGTGTGTGTTTGCTAAAGTGTAGAATTAATCATTTTCAGAAGCTGATCTGTGCTTTGGGATGAGAAATCGCATTGTGTTTAAGTTCCCATGTAATGTGGTAAATTTAAACACTCGCCCCCCCACATGGTGGATTTGCATTTGAGAAAACTAAAATATGGCAAAGGTTTAACCCTTTAAAGCCGGACCGTTCTAATTTCAGTACAATTGTGCTGATGGTTTGACGTATAATAGCTCTGCCGTCCAATCACTGATTTTCTTTTTGAAAACTGCTAGTTACAGATGACAAAATAAGCTACAATTGCATATAATTGGTTCATGAGCTTAGTGGGCGGGGATTTATTTGTAGACCGCTAAATAAAACCGCACGTCAACCTCGTAAATCTCCATTTGCTTCACCGCGGGCAGAGCGGACCACCTCGGACAGAAGACTATCGTCTGGAGACTTTACTGCGACTGAGGGAAAGCCAGTAAACCCCCTGAGGTAAGAAATATTTACGATAATAATTAACCATAGATATTACTTCAGAAACGATTTTATTTTGAATAAAATCCTGTTTTTGTACCGCAGACTTTCTCATATTTTCACTTGAAATTCGCTAAGGTAGCTAACGTTCGGCTCTAGCTTCAAATGATGCCACTGTGTTGTTGTTACCCCAGCTCGTTTTGAGATGAAATTGTGAAAAAGTCTGTCATACAATGAATAAGTGAAGTGATAACGTTAGATGTGAATATTTTCCGTATCTTAGTGTAGACTTTGATAACTAAATAATAGCGAACTAAAGCTAAAACAAATAACGTTAGTCTAACAGTGAGCTGTCATCCTAAACCGCGCGAACAGCCATTTTCTTTTCTGCGTTTTTGTTTTCCTAATTTGAAACGTTAGCTCTGCTGTCTGTCTTGCTAGCTTTATAAATGTTATACTCAACTATTAGTCTTATCAATAGCAAGTACTAACTAGCTAGTTTTTTAACATAACGTTATGTATAAATTTGAAGGTTGTTGTTGATCAGTCCTGTCGAAAATGAATGGAGTAGAGAACTAAACAGCAAACATTTCCTAACGTAACGTCAGCTTCACGTTTTATTTTCTGACTCACGTTTTTGACTTGAGCAAGATTAGCCTGTTTAGACAAATATGACAAAAAGACATCATTCAGTTGAGCCAATGTCACTGATGATTTAGGTCTGTTCATTCAAAACAATATCTTATATGAATGGACATTATGCTAAGTAGTCTAACATTGTGTTAAGTAGTCTAACATTGTGGTGTTGTTGTGCTTTTTATCTAACGTTATTCTGGAGCATAAAGTGTTTTCTGTAAAATGTCATTCTTATTATACACCCCTTTAATGACTCAGAAATTATTTTATATGTTATGGATTAATGAAATGGCAATTGATAATATATTTATCTATTACAGCGATGGATGGACATTATGCTTGTGTCCAGAATAGCTATTTTATCTATTCCTGACATAAGCATAAAGCGTTTGCTGTAAGATGATGTTATTGCAAGCCCTTTAATTACTCAGAAATGGTTTTATATGATATGTTATGGATTAATGAAATGGTAAATGATTACATATTTATGTATTGCAGCAAAGGATGGACATTTAGCCATCTGATACAGTCCCTGAAGAGAAGGAAGGTGCGGAGGGTCATTGCAGAGCATGACACGGAGGACCATCAGGGCATGCATGCACTTACTGTTATCTTCTTGATTTTTGAATATATTGAAGGTATTTATGCTTGACCATAGATTTGTCTGCTGTATCTGTACTAATACATTAATGATTTTACTGTAAATAAATCCAATGCATTAATTTTACGGGTATCTAAACTGATATTTGCCATGGGTTGTATCTTGTTTTTATTTGTTTTACAATGTTATCCATTTACTTAGTTCATCCATTCACTATGTTATACATTTTTTTTAAATAAAGTGTGTGTTTCATTGAACACATAAATTGTATATTTCAGTGTATGTGTCTTTCAATTTTGCATTATATCAACAGATTCTCAACAGTGACCCATTAGGAGTATGGATAAGTGGTAATGTGAAATGTCAATGAACCTAACATTCTACTAAAAGATTTTTTTTGCCTTTTCCCATACATCACTAAGATGTTATAACTTTTTAGCAGTAAATGATAAATCTGTTCTGATTTCTACTCTATATCACTTACAAAACAGTGAAGATACCACACAGTTTGTCTCCCTCGATCTTGAACATGAAATGTTTAAAAACCTAGGTTTCTCATGGAGAATAGCCATTTAGAAAGTTTTTTTTATTATTATTTATTTTGTGATTTGTTTTAATAATTGATGATATTGTGTTAAAGTAAGCATATTATTGTATATAAATGGAAAGCTCCAGTTATCCTGTTTAAAATGGTATATTATCTTTAGGGGTGTAACATAATATGATCACACCACAAACAGTTTTGCATACACATGTCATATTTTCAATGAACCTAACATTCTAAAGCGTTTATTTTAGCCTTTTCTTACCCATCACTGAAGTGGTTATAACTTTTGAGCAGTAGAAGATAAATCTATTCTGATTCCTATTCTATATGACTCACACAATGGTGAAGATATCATATGCTGTAAGTTTCCCCCTATCTTGAACATGAAATGGGTAAAATAGTAGGTTTCTCATTAGAAAATAGAGTTTAGAATGTTTTATAAATTTAGTTGGTAAATGTATTTCCATAATTGATGATATTGCCATCAAGTAATCCTATAATTTTTTATATCAATTGAAAGCCCCAGTTATCCTGTTTACAATGGTATATCAAGTTTAGGTATCCGATGTAATATGATCACACTACAAACATTTTTGCAACGCACATTAAGAAATAAAATGGAATAGAATGTTGACCCAATATTCGCTTAGGCTGGAAAGGGTTAACCAAACAAATGACAACTGCCAGCTGGTAACAGTTAAGTAAATGCTGCAGAAGCAAGTGATTTCACAATGATGCTTTGAGTAGTTAAAGAGAGACCACATCATTCTGTAAATGTTTTGCAGAGGCAAACCTGATTAACTTGAGCTACAACGAGAATGAAGGCTTCAATCTGTGCTATCAAGCAACATTCCTGAATGTAAGACAACGGGGCCAAAGTAAATATTGTTCTTCCTTGCAAAGCGGATTGCTTGTTTGCTAATATCTGCAAAAATAAGCACTCTGAAATTACGTTAATCAGATAGAAAAATATTCACTTGAAACAAATTTCCTGTTGTGTCCAGCCGGTCATGTTTGGGATGTCTTCATCTGTATATTGTTTTTTTTTTTCCAAGAAGGAAAACAAACCAAATAAATACAGGAACAAGCCAATACAAACCAGAAGTTATCAAATGTAAATCAATACAGGCTATTTATTTTATTTGGAGGGGACATGTCAGACATGGGTTCATTTATGGCTTGGTTTTGCTATGTATTAACAGATATGAAGCCTTTGACCCAGAGTTTGCACCAGAAGTTCAACCAGAATTTGCTTGTATGTGGTGGTCAATAGATTCCAAATAAACTGGAGTGGAACCCCCTTGAAGTTCCCTGGTGTGAGGCAATCACATAATTTTCAGGACAGAAACCAACTGTTGGTGAGGTAATCCATGTCCAGAAGGAAATTATTTGCACAAGAAGAAACAATGCTTTCTACATGCTGAGTGACTCGACTAAATTCAGTATTTTAGAAGAAAATAAACACCAGGGAACACATGGGAAACTAATGAGATCAAAAACCTTGGAAAATCTGCCCTGATTAAAGTGTTCAGACTACAGGAAGATAAACTACACAGACAAAGGAGTGTGTCAAGTTCAGTGAAACCTAAAATGAAAGGATCCAACATAATGTACACAAATGTACTTGAAGCAAACTCAAATGTATATTATTTGTCTGCATGAGATGCAGAGCTAAACTATCTGTATATTTTTTTTAACAAAATTATTCAAATTTCCAGTACAAACATACAACAGTGACTCCCTTCAGCTTAAAACTATACATAGCACTATTTGTTATGTAAGTAATACACAGTAAAATCTCTGAGATATGTACATGGGGAATTCAAGTCGTTTAGAATGCTGAAATGTTCATAACTTGAAAGTGACATTAAAATGGACCAGTCTTTATCCAGTTTTGTAGGGAAAAACACATTGGGCCCTATCTTACGCCCGGCGCTAAGCGGCGGTAACCCAAACGCAAGTGTCTTTGCTAGTTTCAGACCGGCGCAGGTGTTATTTTAGCGCGCAGCGCTCACATTGAGTGCACTCGCCCTGCCCGCCCCCCCCCCCCCCGGGGAGGGAAAATGCCACGAGCCGGGCCCTCAACCCTGTGGAGGCAAACACATAACCTACATTTTAAATAAAATTTAAATCTAAGATGAATTATCAACAGTGTAGGCATAACTGAACAAAATATAGGCTATAGCCTATATTTAAAACATGGGGAAATATTTTCATTAATATAATTCATATTACGTTGTTTGACTTCCACAAATGCACAGTGCACACATGTTCGTTTCCGACGTCAATTAGCGGCACAGTTGGAGAAACAAAAATCGGGTTATAGTACAAAACGTAAACAAAAAGAACAGCGGGAGAAAACAAAAGCTGCGTTGACATGTGTATCACTAACTAACTTCTTTTTGATGCATAATCAACCCAATGAGGGCTCAAGTTGTGAATGTCTCAAGTTGGAGAACGTAATCAACAAGTTTTCCAGGGAAAAAGAATGAAGAATTGATCTGTAAGAACAACTGTGACCACATAGACAAGGAAACGCAATTAATAAACTTCATTTTTTGACGTAGCCTAGGCTATTACATTTTAAATATAGCTACTACATAAATGAATGAATGGACTGAATATTAAATTTCTCACATAGACCTACTGTTTGAAAATTTACGATTTTGGTTTGTGTGGACAGAAACATTAGCCTGGCTTACAGTTCTTATTTTCCAAAGCAGAATAAGATGACGAGTTCAATGCATAGGACCGTATGCAATGTCATAGCGAATTGATTTGTTTTTGTCAGAATAATAAAAAACATATTTTTTTGTAAATATTTATTTGCAGACATTAATTAGCTACGCTTGCTATGGAGTGTATTACTTGCCTGAAGTGATTAATGTTATATCAGCATTTTAGAGAGATGAGTTAGGCTATTGCTCCTCAAGTATTCAAGTGCTCCTCGGAAGCTCCAAGTTCCCAGTCGCCAAATCGTAATTACGAGGTTGACACATTCACATGCTCCGAAATCGGAAATACCAGCAAACATGGATGTCTAGAAAGTAAATGTTTCTTTTGATCCTTTACGAATAAAAAAATACATGGAGAGCTGCTATCACTTTCTGCATGAGAAAGAAGAGGAAAGGAAACATATGAGAGTAGCAAAATTAAAAATCTCTGACTTTCCCACTTGTAACTCACAAGCTCCGCCTCCACGATTTTCCTCCATAGGCTACACGCAGTGTCTCTGTCCACTGTCAAAATGGAGCTCAGCCTTCCCCGTCGCCGCCTCACTTCTCCCCCGCATTATATTCTCCTTCCCTGGTGGCCTTTTGAAGATTGCCTGCAGTCCTGGATCAGTCCCGACATCTTCAACCCCCGGTGAAGAGCGATGGTAAACTTTGTGGCTGCAGATCCAACGGACATTCCCGAGCATAATGCGAATGCTGTAATGTTTCCCTCAACGGGTATGGACCCAAATGCAGGACTCGGAGACAGACTCACAATAAAGCTCCAACGGAGCACGTTTATTAAATGAGCAAGAAAACAACGAAGAGGGCGAGTGGGGTGAGGAACTGGATCCAGGGTAGGCGATAAACAAAGGGCAGAGGAGTAGGTGGAAGCAGGAACACAGCAGGGCGAATGGCAGGCGAATGGTGACGGACTGGAAGCGGGGTTGGCAAGGGCTTAAGGGCGTACAGGTAAGCAGGCTGGCGGGTAACTGAAAAGGCAGACTAGACAAGGTTAAAATAAAGGCCGGAAGGCGGTGCAGGAGAGACAGTTCTGGAGGGCGGCGGCGCAGGCAGGACCGCTCAGGAGGGCGGCGGCGCAGGCAGGACCGCTCAGGAGGGCGGTGGCGCAGGAGAGACAGTTCTGGAGGCTGGCGGCGCCGCGAGCAGGACCGCTCTGGAGGGCGGCGGCGCAGGCAGGACCGCTCAGGAGGGCGGCGCCGCAGGCAGGACCGCTCAGGAGGGCGGCGCCGCAGGCAGGACCGCTTAGGAGGACGGCGTCACAGGCAGGACCGCTCAGGAGGCCGGCGGCGACGGATGCATCGCCCTGGAGGCCAGCGGCGACGGCTGCATCGCCCTGGAGGCCGGCGGCGATGGCTGCATCGCCCTGGAGGCTGGCGGTGATGGCTGCATCGCCGTGGAGGCCGGCGACGAATGAGCGGCTGTAGGTTAGGCGGCCCAGGGACAGGAGGCGGCAGCTGGCTCTGCAGCTCAGGACAGGCAGAAAGCTGGCTCTGCAGCTCAGGACAGGCGGAAAGCTGGCTCTGCAGCTCAGGACAGGCGGAAAGCTGGCTCTGCAGCTCAGGACAGGCGGAAAGCTGGCTCTGCAGCTCAGGACAGGCGGAAAGCTGGCTCTGCAGCTCAGGACAGGCAGATAGCTGGCACGGGACAGGGGGGCTGGAACGTGGCGGGACAGGAGGGCTGGAACGTGGAGGGACAGGAGGGCTGGAACGTGGCGGGAAAGGAGGGCTGGAACGTGGCGGGAAAGGAGAGCTGGAACGTGGCGGGAAAGGAGGGCTGGAACGTGGCGGGACAGGAGGGCTGGAACGTGGCGGGACAGGAGGGCGGGAACGTGGCGGGACAGGAGGGCGGGAACGTGGCGGGACAGGAGGGCGGGAACGTGGCGGGACAGGAGGGCGGGAACGTGGCGGGACAGGAGGGCTGGAACGTGGCGGGACAGGAGGGCTGGAACGTGGCGGGACAGGAGGGCTGGAGCGGGGCGGGACAGGGGCAAACACGGATGATTGGAAAATGGATCCTCCGTCGACGGGTAGCTGAGTCCGTCGACGGAGCCGGGAACCAGGACCCCCTCGTCTTCTCCTGGGCCCATAGTTCCCCGGACACAGGACCAGGCGGGTCCCTTCAAAGGGTGACAGTTGGGGTTGGGTGGATGAAGGGGTTGTGGGTTCAGGGCTGGCCGGCTGGAGGGTCAGTACTCCAAGCCCAACGGAGTGGGAGGTGGGCTGAAAAAGGGTCCGGGGTGATGGGTGGTGGTCGGCATGCTGACAGGCGAACTCAGGGTTCTGCCCCCAGATACCCATGAGGTATTCTTCGTAGTTGTTGTGGAAGAAGGGGTCAAAAAAATTCTGAGTCGCCATGATGACTCTGGTGACTGCCCGCTGGGTCCTAACTGGCGAGTTCCTTCTGTTAGGTGTCGGTGGGGGAAGGACCCAAACGCAGGCAGGAGTATGAAAAAAACCGAAGTTTAATAAAGGGCAAGGCAGCGATCCGTGGTGAAACAGGCAGGGTCGAAAAACCGGGTAGACAGGCAATGCAACAAAACAGAGTCCAAACAGTGGTCAAGGGACAGGCAGGAGTCGTAACCAGGAAGGCACAGCAAAGGTACAAAAGCAGGATCCAAAGCAGGGTCGCGAGAACACAGGCAGGGGTCAAAAACCGGGGAGGCAGAGGAGTAACAAAAAGAAAACAAAACAGAAATAAAACAACCATGGGTAACGGACAAGGGATACAAAAAACTCGGAAACAAATTACTCAGCAACTAACAGACAACTCGGAATATACTTAGACAATCAGACAGAAGCAAAAAATCTAGTGAGGAACTCGCAAAGACGGACTGAAATAACAGGGGTTAAATACACAGGGAGAGACAGACATAATGGGAATCAGGTGTGCAGACACAGGGAGGGGAGATTGCTCACAAGTGAGCACAATGAAACGATAAGGGAAGCTGATAGTACAATAACGAGGGAACACATAAGACGCGGACCGGACTAGCACATAACATATAGACTATACATGACATGGATCGAAGAACACCCGTGCACACAATGAGGTAGAGGAATGTGGAAATCAGATGCAACTGAAACGAGTAGGGAATCACAGTAAGATATTCAGAGATAGGACAGAAGAAACAAAAGACAGGTGCAGATGGAAACTGAGATTGCATTAGTAAATTAGTAGGTTAGTAGTAACTCTAATTCCCTGCCGTTAGCCATTAGTTGATTAGTACTATTTACAAGTTAGTTGTTAGTGTATTAGTAAGAAACCTAATTCTAAGCAGTTAGTAACGATTAGTAGATTAGTATTATAAACAAAAGTAATTAGTGAAGAAGGAAGTAAACGGAAATACAGCGAAACCTGAAATCACCAAAGGCTCCCGAATAGTGTGACGACGACAGGGAGTGACAGTGATACCAAACATGGAACAGTGAAAGCTCAAAAAATAATCAGAATAAATAAACATGGTAAAAATCAGAAACATAAATGAAAAACTAACAGGCAGAATACAGAAACCTAACACTTGACTTGACATAACAAACTGGTGACGAGACAGAGAGAGAAGGGAGAATATATAGTGAGGCTAATCAGTACCAGTACTAGTACAACTAATGAGTGGAGCATGAGGAATGTATGCGGGAATGAATGAGCAGATGAAGGTGCGTGAGGAATGCGAACCGTGGGGGTGATTGATAGGGTGAGAGATAATGAGGAAACGAGGAGGAAAACCACGCCCAGCCTGCACGACACGAAAGACAGACTGGGTAAAAGTAAAAACGACATGAAACGAGCAGAGTGGGGAAAACAGGGAGAACAAAGGGAAGGTGGACTGGAAGGGAACGGAGGACGTAACAAATGCGTCTCCATGGTGACGACCACAAACAAAATATCCCGGCTAGACAATTCGTCAATATTATAAAAATGAGCAGGAGTGCCCCGACAAATCTCCAGCCCACTTCCCCGTCCCACAACAGACACACAGCGCATGAAAAAGACGAAAGCCCGACATAACAAAACACATTCAAATCAACAAACACGAACACGAGAGACAGCTGGATTACATGTCTCCATTACAGCGCCACGTGACGTCACCATTCATTACTTCTTTGTATCACTTCCAGGTTTTTTAGACTACGTACCACCAAATACATTACCATACTTTCACCTTTTTAGATCCCTTTATACCGCATTACCAATTCATACCATTTCCACATTTTATTTACCACCTCACACTATACAGTACCAATTGATACCACTTCGAAACAACCACACCTACAATTTATTTAGGAATTGTTCATCTAGTTACACAGTGTGAAACAAGGCCAGCCCTGCTACATCACTCCTGCTGAAATAAAATCATTCAATATCATAAAGACACATTGTGAAATTAACTGGGTTTATTTGAGGTGTGTCAGGGAGATGTGGCCTATGAGTCTAACTAAAATATTTCAAAATATTCACATGTGTAATTAAGAAAACTGTTAACTATTGTTCAATGTTACCTACATTGGAGTTACTCAGTAATAACCTCTTGTTACCAAATTAGTTACAATTTAGCTACACATGTACAGGTGAAACTTAATGTAAAGTGTTACCCCAATAACCAAACATGGACAAAGAATCAGATTTTCTCGATATCACTGTCGACTTTCTCGATATCACCCTTTCCATATTGTCAAGTATTTAATTTTCAATTGATTCTTTTAATGACATTTGGCTATACAGGGTAAGTACAAACATACAAGGTTTTAAAAAAAAATAATTTTGATTACGTTATTTGATTGCAATTTACCATTAATTTGAATCAGGAAACTGAAGTCTGCACATATATGGACTGCCCTGACCTACATATTACATACTCAAAACATGTAGCAAGCTCATACATGCAGGTAAACATCCTTGCAACATCCAAGCAAGACATCATTTTGCATTATTACATGTAAGCTTCGCCTAGTGGGTTAACTACCTAATTGGCTGCTACTGCCTTGGCTGCTAAACCAAGATTTGCTGTTCTACCCAGGACATGCTTGATGTTCCTTGCAGTTGACTTTTCTGCAGCAAACAACCAAGATTATCTTGCAGTATGCCCCTGTAGCGTAAGCTTACAGTGTTGCTTTCAATAAGCTTTGATAGTAATGGTAACAGACAGTTCCCACCAGTAGAATTGCATATATGGAGAGGAGATGTTTCATTGTGCTTATAGTACAGCTACCAGCCATACATAAATATGACAGGCCCCATCCGACAAAAGCTGCAACCTATTCTTTTGCCTTTTTACATGTACCTTTGTTTATGCCATATTTATATTTGTCTCATCTAAGGTATAACAACCAACTTCACATGAAACCAAAAAGGCATAATCCAGCAGTAATATACAGTGCATCCGGAAAGTATTCACAGCGCTTCACTTTTTCCACATTTTGTTCTGTTACAGCCTTATTCCAAAATTGATTAAATTAATTTTTTCCCTGCAAGGGTTATTTCTCCGGACTCATTTTCCGAAAATGAGTCCGGAGAAATAACCCTTGCAGTGATCCATCCACATCTACTCCATATCTGGCAACAGAGTGATGGTTTGGGGCTCGTTTGATAGCTCAGACCCTTGATAACTTACAGCCATTTAGCCAGCCATGTGTTCCATACTGTACCAGTGTAATTTACAGCTGAATCTAGTCTCACCCCCCAATTTCCATAGAGATCCATTCAAATGCAGAGAGGTTATAGTATCGCTTGTAACAGTACCTGAAAATAAGATATCGACAGTTTTTTGATGTTGATGGTCACAGACTTCAGGAAGTAACAGCATGTAAAGGATATGCGACCAAATATGAAATATGATACTTTAAAAATACGTTAAAGCAAAGGCTATGAATACTTATGTAAATGAGAAATTTTATTTTTTTATTTTTAATAAATTTGCAAAGATCTCAAAAAAACTTTTTTCACATTGTCATTATGGGGTGTTGTGTGTAGAATTTTGAGGGAAAAAATTAATTTAATCAATTTTGGAATAAGGCTGTAACAGAACAAAATGTGGAAAAAGTGAAGCGCTGTGAATACTTTCCGGATGCACTGTAGTTCATAGTTTTGTCAGATGGATGGGATGTAGCATTACTGGCATAGCACATGGTAATAATACTCAAACAATGACTGTTGTTCTATGGCAAACCATTTTCATTTGATCTATACCATCGCATCCACGTACAAACTGGTTGATTGCATCACATGGTGGGTTTAAAACATCTAAAAACATTTAAAACAAACTTTTTAACAAATTTTAATTGTAAATCATTTTTACATCGTAGATTATTTTATTGATTAAACTTATATAAAAGCTAATTTCTCCCCCTGTTAATATTTCGCAGATATGAAATTAAAATGAACTGGGTAACTGGAAGGTTTATTCGTTTCACCATGTCACTCCCTCTACAGCTGTGGAAGAAAGCACAATGGCTCCACTATGTGGTGAAAACCAGTAAAAGCACTTAGATTTGTTTTCTAAACATATACTGTCTTTATTAAAATAATTATACTGGAAAGGGAAAACTAAATAATTATTTTTTGTTAAAACCTAAATACCCATCATTACGCACAGGTAAATCTGCTTGTGCCTACAAGTGTATTTTGTGTTTGTATAGTGCATATGCATCGCACTACAGGATGTGATGTAAAACTGGTTATCAAAAAGAAGAGGATCTTTTTCATTCTGTGAAAAGTCACCAAGAAGAAGAGGCCTTCTTCACAGTGGGAAGTAACTTGAGCAAACAGAAAGCATAAACCCTGCACTGCTATAAATGTGCCGTTCAGAAAAATGTACACATGCACAATCAAAGATTCAGAGTCAACTGAGGATGGGCTCAATGGACCATGTGTACTTTAAAGTTCTCACTGACTTACGGGTTCCTCAAGGAGTCTTTATGATCCTACAGGGCTCCTCTAAATCCCATGTTGCCAACAGATTTTGGTTTGCTTTCCACTGAGCTGCACAGTTCTGTTAGAGCTCAGAATACACAGCTGGCAAGACTACAGGTAACTGACCACATGAGGACACAGTGAGATGCTGACAACCCCAAGACTGAAACCCACCCTCCCAAGGCAACACTATGGCAACATCCAATTACAAAATCCTGTAGGGCATCCCTCCTTTCTGCATTGGCACTGGCTAGATTTGAAATGAGGCTGTGAGTCACATCAAATAACATTCTTATTTTGTGATCATTTGTCCTTTCTTTTGGTCATGATCATGAATGAAAATAAACAGTTACACTCATTGCAATGCTCATGAATCAGTAGATCCTCTTGGTTGGCATAGCTGGCTAAAACGGCAGTCTTTGATGCAGTGACATGCCTCACAGTCTGTGTCTGAGTCAGACTTATGCCAGCAGTGTCGTCTGTGGTTGGGAGTCCCATGGGGCAATATGTTTCAACAGTTATTAAACATTACAGTGATTATTAGAAACAGGACAATCACATACAATAGTAGTTTTTAGGGTGCATTAAAACCAATTAAAAACAAGTTAAAGTTCAAGCTGGAGTAGGCAACTTTTAAATTTGAAAAAATATATATATCGGGGAATGTTCATGCTTAGTTGGTATCAATCATTGCGATGGCATGTATGTATGGCTTGGCGGGGCATGCCCCATACCTATACAGCACCGAGAGTTTGGCACTTTTCAGGGTTTCCTACAGAAGTAACCACAATGACCATAGACTCTCAGCCCTTAAAAATATTAACTTCTGTATGTTCTGACCTCATGTAACCACACAGCATTCAGATACAACTGCACACATCCACACAATAAAGCCCCAAACTTGGGTTATTTTGCCGTTTTTCTCCTTCTTCTTCCTATTTTTCCTGCCAAACTGCCTGCCTCTGTCGCAATGTTATCCAATGGGGAGAATTATTCTTTGAGGGTATGGTCTGTATACCTGCTCATCAAGCTTATCGCCTAATAAAAACACTTCATACTAATGTTTTTTAATGTTAATATAGCTAATGGCTTCATGCTTTCCAAGAAACTACTGTGGCCTAATGGTCAGAGTTGCTGTCTCTCACACAGAGGATTGTGGGTTCGAGCCTAGCAGGTCACATGCTTATTTTCCACAAAAACAATGTGCAACTGTTAAGTACTTTTTATTTATTAGACTGTTATTATTTTCACATTAACACATTAACGTATTTTTATTGCAAAGGCAAAAGAGGTTTCCAATATTAACTGTTCAATGTTTCACTTGTACTATATCACACCCTCCCCAAATCCGACGCTCGCTCTTGTCTGGTTTGGGGAGGGTGTTACGCTCTGCTCTTGCGGTCATGACTGACTGATTGTGGAAACCGAACCTCAATGTACCCTTGTCCTCGGCCAACATTTCTTTATTCATTCATTTCTTCACTTCAGCTCTGTTCACTTTATCCTTTTCACACATAACACAATGTCACCATAAAATAAACTAATAGGAAAATTAAGAATTTACGATAATAGCCTACATTAAGAATTTATGATAGCCTCCTTTAAGCTGCAATCCTTTAAGAGATCCCATTTATAAACCGCCAATTCCCCAAATGTATCTGATTCATGGTTAGTCACGTTAAAAAAAAAAAAACAATAGCCTCCGAATGTGGTTCTAGTCTATGCTACTCTGCAGATAATGTAGCTTACTGCAAACACTTTTAATAATAATAAGAAGAAGAAGAAGAAGAAGAAGAAGAAGAAGAAGAAGAAGAAGAAGAAGAATCTCTGGTATGTACTTTCTTAGTAGTACCTATTGTTTTCTTTCTGGCTAAGATTCCTGGGAAATATGCGTTGTCCAATTAAGCTTGTTAGCCAACATTACTGTTGCCAGAGAAACGTCAGTCTGCTTCTAGTCAGGAAGCAGATACAAGCTAGGCTACTACGAAGCGAATCTACATGCCTTATAGCCTACATTCATTGCACTACAGAAAACTATACTAAACCTAGCTGTTCGGTACCAAAACATTTCCCGCAGGTAACGTTCTACACTACCGGAAAAAAAACTGCGAAGGAATTCTGCTGTGCTCATGAACTCACTAACTCGCTCGCTAGCTCGTAGCCCACACATGGAAGGTTGGAGTTATGCATCCGGCAATCCAGTGTCAAATAGCCTCACGTTAAATGTATTTCATTTTCTATAGAATACTAATAGCCCTATTTTAAAACTGTATTTCCATATTTTAATGATGCAAACTGTATGTCTTTCAGCTAGAATGTGATTGCGTCTAGCCCATTGTGCATGCATGTCTCCATATAGACTTGGTTCATTAATTTACATGCTTCTTCATGATCCATAGCTCAGGTGGCGCTGTTCATTGTATTTCATTACACATTAAATACTGCTCATTTACAAACTCTTTTAACGTAATTGTGTGCTGTCTGTAATAGGATAACTGTTCTCATTCTTGTCAATAGAGGGCGTTATGGTTATGCGAATGTCTGCATGCATTTCTTTGGAATGCATGTCCCTCTCCATGTTTATCTTCATGCATTATTCATCATTAGGTAGCTATAAAAAATAAGTGATATCAGATCAAAAACGTCTACGACGTAAACAATTTACTCACGCATAGCCTAGATAGCGCTGTCTATAAGTCCTTAATTCCAACTTGCAAAAACTAGGCCTGCCTTTAAAAGTATTGATATCAAAATGTGGTCAAGTTACAACTAACAATATTGCCTATCATAGCTCACACTAAATAAACTAGCTCTATTCCAAAGCAATGCTATCCAAACTTTCCTAAATTATTTAATGCAACTTGGCCCTGTGTTTCTTCATCTTACCATCTCAAGAGAATGTCGTCAATGAAACTGTATGTGCCACATCAAACAGCAAAATTCTAATAATTTATAGTGGAAATACTCTGATTCAGATGTGTCGCATTTAGAAATTAAAGAGAAAAAATACTACACTATAGGGCATGTTTGAACAATTGTCTGCATCCACTGCTTTGGGTCTATGAAAAGCACAGAATTAATAAAATGTATTATTATTATTATTAATATTATGTATTTATTGATTTATTTATTTGGATTTCTATCAAAACCTGTGTGGTCCTACAGAGCATAGATCCTTGTGTTCACAAAATTCTGTTTGCAAATATCATAACTACTATTATGTTAAGAAAATTGGTACTATTACTTATTTGACACCATCTGACCCACAAACATGTCTGGATATGTTTGTAAAAATGCCATATGTACGCTATTTTCTAGGTAAAAATATTACTAATTTGTATCTGCATTTATTATTCATCACCTCTTTCTCTATTGTACACGATGTTTCTTGATATAAATGTCTGTTTGTGAATTGTAAAGAAATCTGTAGCAGCAGTTAACATTTTAAAACCTGTACATTTTCTAAAGTAAACATGCCAACAAAGTACAACCATATCCTTTCTGGAGTGTATGTTACGATCCCGGATATGGACTGGACTCAAATGAATGACTCGAACACAGGGAATGCCAATACTCAATTATTTTATTGCTTCGACCAGAATCCCTCCTGAAGCATAGGGAGAATAAGCAAAGGCAGTTATCGTTCCAAGCTGGAACTGGATTCACATAGACAGACAATATAGAGAGCGCTAAGCTCTAATAAATGATTGCTTCGACCAGAATTCCTCCAGAAGCATAGGGAGACATAAAAGACTAACAGTCCGGGTAATGGGTACAGCAGGGGAACAGCAGGAGCAGGAGAGGCCGGGGCTGGTGATGGTGACAGGAAACCAGGCAAGCTGAGCAGAGGAGGAGCGGGGAGTGGGAACCAGGGCAGAGCAGGGTGGCAGGAGCAGTGCAGGTTAGTGGAGCAGGGTCCGGGCTGGGCGTGTACGCAGCAACAGGACAGCAGTGGCAGCAGCACAGGCAGGAGGCGGGCAGCACAGGCAGATGGTTTGGCAGGAAACAGCAACACAGGCAGGGAATGCAAACAACTGCAGGTTGGTAGACTCAAAGCAGACACGGTTAGTACAGAGAGGCAGGACAGACCGAACAGCGAGAAGCGCCGTTCCTGGCGAAAGCTAGACGGAAACCTGATGGAGTGGAAAGGCGAGTTAACGCCGGTAGCAAGACAAAAGGTTTTAATTAAAAGACTAGACTAGATACCAAGTATCACCAAGACAAGACCAGAGGTTCATACAAGGAGAGTTAATGAACTGGCACAGGACAAAGAACACCGGATGACTAAATACAAACATTAATGAGTATCAATTAGGTGTCGCGTGCGAATGTATGAGAGAGTGATTAACGGAGCAGAGAGTGTGTGGAATGCATGTGAAACGGAGGAGTGGGATAGGCGGTTGAAGAGTAGTGGGACAGAGTGACACGAAAGGGAAAAAACCACGCCCAACCTGCAGCACGAGGGAAACAAACTAGGGAGAGACAAACATGAAACGAAGGGAGAAGGAAAACACGGGAAACAAGAGGATGGGAGTGAGAACATCACAGTGTAATTATTATTCATCATCTGTTAAAAACATTCATTGAAATCATATGTTGTTCCATGAGGCACAATCTCTTCACATGCAAAGATGAAGAATCACAGGGCCAAGTTGCATTAAATAATTTAAGAAAGTTTGGATAGCATTGCTTTGGAATAGAGCTAGTTTATTTAGTGTGAGCTATGATAGGCAATATTGCTAGTTGTAACTTGGCCACATTTTGACATCAATACTTTTAAATGCCATACCTACGAGGTCCATACAATGGACCAGTGCTTGAGCAACTTGAAAGTGAACTGGCCAGCTATGTACAGCATCTAACCTTAATACACAAGACCATTTTCCAACAGGTAAAAGGAGCCACGGAAGGAAGGACAAGCGACATACCAGAGGACTTAGGCAATATACATCCAGGCGACTGGGTGTATATTAAAGTGTTCAAAAGGCGGTGGAGTGAATCCAGGTGTGAGGGACCATACAAGGTGGTCCTAAGAACTCCTACCGCACTTAAAGTTGAAGGTAAAACTGTGTGGTTCCACCTCAATCACTGCAGTAGGGCACAAGATCCGGGACGTACACTTCGGGAGGTTAGAGAGGATTTACGCCAGCAGGCTAGAGATCAAGCTCAGCAATCGATAGAAATACAACATGAGGAAGGTGCACCTTCAACAAGTAGGGAAGCAAGGGAAGGAGCACCTTCAACGAGTAGGGAGACGTAGAGAGCAGGGGAGGGGCGTGTGGGGTATAGTAATTTTAATATTATTACTGATGATGGAAATACGCCCTGTGACATCCACTCCTCCAACGACTAAAGGCAATAGTTGTTTTGGAAAACACAAAGCAGACGTGGTGCAGCAAACTCGCAATGTACTGACTAAAGACACAAAACGGGATCGACACAGAAAGAATAACATGTTCTATCAATGGCTAGAGTATTCTGCAAAGCAGATAACTCAAGAGACATGCATCACATGCTATAACCGCGGACTGAATAGAATGCATTGCATGAGACCGTTGCCATAGGATGCCCTCCCGATCGCACATGCCGTCTGCAATGCATGTTGTATTACATGGCAAAAGAGGGAAGACATGAGATTCCCGAGGACAAAGCCATTTGGCCAAAGCTGAACTATAACAATTGGACTGATGAATTTGTATATTCTGCTTTGGCGAGGCGGTATATTCGGATAACCCAGTGTCAGGATATGTTAGTAACCGTGGATGAGGTGATAGCCAGTGTGATACCAACAGTTACAATACCAGATGACATTAAGTTCCCGTTGTGCATAGCACGATCAAAGGATCGAGCGTTGGAGAATGAGACTTACCTGGCAGGGGAGATACCATGATCAAGGAGTTGATCAGGGTTTTCTCTCTTTCTGGGTAGTCATACGTTCCCTGGCTTTCTTCCTGCGACGTATAAATCCTTTGCCTCACACTACCCGTGAGTGTGAGACAAAGGGTTTTGCGGGTAGGTTGTAGCTTGGGAGGGTGTGTTTCTCTCTCTCTCTCTTTTCTCTTTTCTCTGTCTCTCTCTACTGCCCCCTTCTGTTCCCTGAAGGTCTGGTGGAGAATCACAGTACCAGTGGCTTGCCTGCGGCTGTGGTTCGAAACCAGACCGGCGGACAAGGCCGGACCGTCACCAGCGTTTGGGGCGAGGCAGGTACCAGTGGCTTGACCGCGGCCTGCTAAACCCCAGCGCCGAAGCCAGGACAGCACCAGGAGGACCCCTGCTGTTAGGACTCCAGCGCTCCGGGATCGACACTACTGCTGTGGACGCTTGACGCCAGGAGGCCCGAGGGGAGTGCGGATCTTGCCCGGAGAGTAGGCCCGGAAGGGCTGCTTTTCTCTCCGGGCCTCACCAGCTACCAGCTGGGCCTTCGCCCTGGTTTTCCGCCTCTCCCTCTTTTTCTCCTAGGCCCGCAGCAGAACCAGCAGGCCAGACCCGGAGGACGAAGCTGAGGAGCAGGCAGTTGGGAGGACCGGAGCAGCAGACCCCCCTGAGACGGAAGGCGGCGATCCAGACCTCAACACCATCTGAGGATCAACGCTTGCCGCCTGCACCAGAAAGGGAGGTCCTTACGCAGCGGTGTGAGGGGCCAGCCCTCGGCTGGTCCCTTATCTGCCTGTGCTGCTTTGCTGTTTTCTGGTCCGACCGGAAGGAACACCATCTCCTGAGTGCTGTCTCTGTGTTTTTTTTCGAACAGTGCAGAGTCCGGCCTTACCTAGAGGAAGGGGGATGGCAGCCAGACCTGTTCCAGGGACGCGACGCCATAACGCCGTCCGCCTGACATGGATCCAGGGGGTCGAGGAGGGAGGCGGCAGCACTGGTGCGGGCCCCCCGGCGGGACAGGGGGCCGAGGGCGCAGCTACGGAGGGCGCCCCTGGACCAGCAACCGCAGGGGGGGCAGGTCGTGCTGCAGGCCCGAACCCAACTCGACCCGAGACGAGAGTGACAGGTTTGACCCGTCTGGAGTTTAGCAGGGCAGTGCTACAGAGAGGTATGGGCTTCGTGCCAGCTGACCTTAACTGCCTGGTAAAGGTTCCGGGTCAAGGGGACATTTTTGAGATTAGTTTCAAGAACCCTAATGTACTGGAGAGGTTCTGGAACCTCTATAGAGAGGGGAAGGACAGGCGTCCCCTTAACAACTTTGCGGTCGAGCCCCTGTCCGACACGGAGAACAAAGTGGTTACTGTACAGTTCTATAACGAGACTGTGCAGGACCACGATGTTTCGACGTGGTTGGGCAGGTATGGCAATGTAAAATCTGACGCCAGGAGGGTTCTTGATGAGGATGGAGTGTGGAACGGGGCCAGGAAGTGGCTGGTCCAGCTAAAGCCCGACCCTTATGTAGTGGGGGGGGTATGCCATATCCCCAGCATCATCACGCTGGGGAGGAATAGGGGTGTGGTGTTCTACAACGGCATGCCCAAGCTGTGCAGGAACTGCGGGGAGTTAGGTCACTTAGCCGCAGCCTGCACAGTGGTCAAGTGCAAGACCTGCGGAGGAGAGCATGAGACCAGGACATGCCGGGACCCAAAGCCCTGTAACCTGTGCGGGGAGAGTGGGCATTTCTTTCGTGACTGTCCACTCTCATACGCAAACAGGGCTAGGAACACTGCACCTCCTCCACCATCTACTGCTGCCCCCCGACCCCCTACCCCTACCCCTACCCCTACCCCAAGACCAACACCAAGAACTAGAACCCCTGCCACAACCCCCCCTCAGCCTGGAACAACCACTCCTTCACAAGACACTGCACAAGCCCCCCCAAGCACTATCAGTACCGGATCTACCCAATGCACAGGTTCCTCTGCAGCCCCCTTACCCACACAGACAGTCACTACCGTTAAAGAGGAGCCTGACTCTGACACCCCTATCATGGTGGAAGGGTCATACTCCTCTAGCATAGACTCAGATTCGGACAATTCAACGTCATGGCAGACAGCAACCAAAAAAAGGAAGGGCAAACATAATAATACAAAAATTACAGAACAACCCAGTCAACCCCAAAACCCAGCAATAACCCGCCTACACAAACAACCAATACGTAAAACACAGCATGGAAATATCAATACCCGGACCAGCCCCTCCAAAACCAGGCCAGAACCCCCACCTCGCCCAAGTAAACCATCACCACCACTTATACACCAAAAAGAAACCCATACAAAAACCATCACATTCCAAAACAGGCCCTCTAATGACCGGTCACTTCCTGGCCCCGACCCCACACTAAATAAGAACACCCAGCAGCTCTCCTCTCGGGGACCCTCCAATGCAAAGGGGGACCCTGGGGCAAATCCATCACGTCCCACCTCTCCAGGACGGAACCCACCAGGCAGTATGGAGGGGAGACCTGTGGGCGGACCGAGTCAGGGGGTGAGTAGGCGCCTAAATAACCCGGACATAGTACTGGAAAGGTTAAATCAAATCTGTGAAGAAATTGCAAACAATAAACCCGGAACAAATGACACAACTAAACAATAACCATAACCATCATGACACTAACACTCACAACATCAAACACCAGAAGCATAAAAGACCCCAACAAGAGACACACTGTTTTCTCCATATTACAACAGCTTCCCTCGGACATCATCCTTCTTCAGGAGTGCAGAATCCCTTTCTGCACTATGGATGATGTTCTGAGAGAGGAATGGAGAATGGGGGACTCTCTCTGGTCGGGCTCTAACATTGCCCGGGCTGACGGGGTCAGCACATTGACCAAAAATCCCTATGTTAAGATCATGGGAAATAACATATTGGAGAGTGGGCGAATCCTCGTCACTGATTTTAGTGTCGGGGGATCCCCACTCAGAATGGTCAATGTGTACGGCCCGGTCGGTGAGGCAGGGAGGGTCTCCTTATTCCAAAAACTAAGACCCATCTTACTTTGCACAATGCCGGTTGTCGTGGGGGGGGATTTCAACTGTGCCCTTAGGGATGAGGACCGCAGCAGACCACGGAAAGATCGGTCGAGTGAGGAGCTGCGGTCCATCATGGAAGATTTCTCCCTCCATGACGCCGGGGGCGCCTCTCTACCCCAACATACATGGGTGAGTTCCTCTGGTGCTTTCTCTTCCAGAATTGATATGTTCTTGCTCTCCCCAGGCCTGAGAGTGCAGACCTATTCCACCAGGGCAGTGCACTTCTCAGACCACCACATGGTGACCGTGACCCTGACATGGGAGAAGACCGTAACTGTTGGTAGGGGTCTCTGGAGGATGAATACCAGCCATCTCCAGGACCCCAAAGTGCGTTTGTCCTTCTCAAGGCGCTACCTGGAGTGGGTGAGTCTTAAACACCTCTTTGACTCCCCGATAGAGTGGTGGGAGATGGTGAAGGAGCGGGTGCAGGGCTACTTCCGGGCAGTCGGGCGGAGGAAGGCAAAGGAAAGGAGGGCGGCGTTTGATCGTGCTAATGCTGCCCTCCAAAGACTAAGCCTCCTCCAGTCCCGAGGCCTGGAGGTAAGCAGCGAAATTGCACTCGCAAAACAGAACCTCTCCGCCCTCTATCGGGAGGAGCGGAAAAAACACACCTTCCGCTCCAAACTCCAGGGCCTTGAGGAGGATGAAAAATGCACGAGGTACTTCTTCCGCAGGGCACGGTCAAAGACTAATAACATCTCTTCCCTTTATAACAGCAGAGGGGTGGTGGTGTCTGAAGAGGCGGAGGTCCGGGAGGTGGCCAGGGAGTTCTATGCGGGTCTGTACAGCATAAGGCCCGCAGATGGGGCTCTCATGGACACCTTCCTGGACGGCCTGGACAGACGCCTTGGGGATGTGAGCAGGGAACCTGAGTTGAGCGCCGAGGAGCTCACCCGGGCCGTGCGCTCCCTTAATCAGCACAAAGCTCCTGGTCCTGACGGGATCCCGGCCGAATTTTATCAGGCATTTTGGGATCTCCTGAAGGAGGACGTGGCGGAAGTCTTCAGAGCGGCGTACAGGGAGGGGCGGTTGGGGGCTTCACTGAGGCAGAGTGCGGTTGCTCTTGTCCCTAAGAAGGGGGACCTGAAGGACCTCCGGCACTGGCGGCCGATTAACCTCCTCTCAGCTGATTATAAGATCATGGCGAAGGCGCTGATGAGGAGGTTCCAACACCTGATGACATCGGTGGTCGGCCCTGACCAAACGTGCAGTATACCAGGGAGGTCCATAAATGACAACCTGCTCCTCGTGAGGGATGTCATAATCCACTCCGGGGAGCGCGGGTCCCCCTTGGGCCTTCTCAGCCTAGACCAGGAGAAGGCCTTTGACAGGGTAAGTCATGTGTGCTTGGAGAGGGTGCTAGAGAGGTTTAACTTTCCTAGCTCCCTCCTGCGCTGGACCAAAATGTGTTTGACTGACATCTCGGGGAGGGTGGTTGTGAACAAGCAGCCATCCGCCCCGTTTGCCATTAGGTCTGGCGTCAGGCAGGGATGCCCCCTAGCATCCCTCCTGTACGTCATCTACCTCGAGCCGTTCCTTCAGGCCATCAGGGGCAACCCGGGCATTGTTGGATATCCACTGCCCGGGGCCCAGGGGGAGCGGCTTAGGGTGATGGCGTACATGGACGACATCACCATCGTCGGCACAGATAGTCATTCCATCGCCGTTGCCAACAAGGTGCTGGATGACTTCTGTGCAGCCACTGGCGCCCTAGTCAATAGGGACAAGAGTGAGCTGTTCCTGTCTCGTCATTGGAGTGAGCCACTAACCGTTTCTTTCCCTGTACGCAGGGATAAAATCAAGCTCCTGGGGGTGACCTTCCAGTCAGACGGTGAAGGAAGGCTGAGCTGGGAGGGAACCGTCCGCCACGTCCAGGCTAAACTCCGGAGCTGGAGCGTGCGGCCCCTGACTCAGACGGGTAAGATCCTGGTCCTGAAGGCAATAGTCCTTCCCATTTGTCTCTACTTGGGGAGGGTGTTTCCCCCAGACAAGGCCACTAGTAAACTTATTACTAGAATGGCCTTCCGCTTTGTCTGGGGGAGCACCATGGAAAAGTTAAAAAGAGCTACCCTCCTCAAGGAAGAGCAGAATGGGGGCAGGGGGGTTCCAGATATTGTTACCATCGTGTTGGTGCAGGGTCTGGCCGCACTGGTCCAGAATACTCGGAAGGTCGAGAAAGCCTCTGGTGCCTTTGCTAGGTACTATGCCACTCCCTTCCTGAGGACGATGGGCCTGTGTGCGCTGGACCTCACCATACCGTACAGCTGGGACCCCCCATATGCATATCGAGCCCTGAGGGACTTTGCTTTTGGGGCAGGATTGCCCAGGGCCGGGCTGACCTCGTGGAGCTATAAAATTATCATGGCTCACTTAAGATCAAAGGAGACCATGACACTCCCGAGGGGCAGCACGACCCTGGACCCGTCTATAATCTGGGCTAATGTCCTACATAAATGTTTAAGCAATAAGCAAAAGGACATTGCCTGGATGTCTGCCCACATGTGTCTCCCCACCAGGTCCTTTATGTTTAAGCGGCACTTGGCCCTGACCGAGCGCTGCCCCCACGGATGCACTGACTCAGAACACATCTACCACCTGTTCTGGGAGTGCTCCGTGGCCAGACGGGTCTGGGGCCTTGTTGTTTCCTCTGTCTCCCATAACAGGTTGCTGCCTAGGTCCTCCCTGACTGCTGAGAGCGTCCTCTACGGACCACGTGGAGGATGCAGAACACCGGAGCTCCAGCGTCAGTGGAGGATCGTTAATACTATCAAGCAGGTCCTGTGGGAGGCGAGGAACATCAAGGTCTACCAAAAGACTACTGTAGACCTGGTCACTCTCAGGAGGAGGGTGCAAAACCTCCTCCAAGACGGCGTTATGGTTGACTTTGCGAAGGACAAGTGTCTGGCGAGAGAGAAATGGGGGGTGGACCATTGGAAAGAACTGATCATTTAGTCCACCCCCCTCCATCCCAAGGAAGGGAGAGAGAGACAGAACATTACCCACCCAACAACCCGGGAGCACATGTTCTTCCCTCATTTCAATGTCTTGTGTTTTTTTGTTTTTTTTTGTTTTGTGAATCCTTTGAAAGTGATGTTTCTTATTGTGGTGTCTTGATCGTTGTATGTTTATTTTAATATAAAAATAAAAAGGGATGGGAAATAAAACTCCCTCCCCGATAAAGAATGTTTTTTTTTAAAATGTGAAATGAAATAAGATGAATTGAAAATGGAAAAGAAAATGTTTTAATTGTAAATGACTTTTAAAACCAATAAAAACAAATGTTGGAGAATGAGATCAATCAGTACACTCGCAAGAAAAGAAATGCGACAACAGATCCCTGGATCTATTGTCACGAATGGGACAATTGGGGCAACCGAGCATGCATCACCACAGACGCCGCACCAATCAAATGTCAGGAGATAGTTACAAGTTTTGGGCTCACATCCCCACGAGTGGATGGGGAGAAAATAACGCAAATAAGACTTTCCATACCGGATTTAGATGCAGGCACACACCCAGTAGCGGACATATACTGGTACTGTGGGGAAGATACACCAATCAAATCAATCCTGGAAGCGAACTGGACTGGCATATGTGCGCCAGTAGCAATTACTGGACGCGTATCGGTTATCGAACTGAAAGAGCATCACAAGCACCGACAACGGAGAGCTGCAGAAGAAGAAGAAGGTAAGGGCATTGATCTCAACTGGGCAGGAAGCCCAATAGGCATTCCTCCAGAGCACAAAGCCATGGACTCCACAGGAGCTGGCGCATGGACAATATTCCCATGCATACTGGGAAAGGGGGGAATATCACCACAGCAGTAGGTGCCCTGGAAAAACTGAAGGAGGTACATGTCAGGAACTCTTGAGGACATGTCGACAGCTGGTCATGGTTGGACTGGCTCTCCTCACTGTCATGGACAGCTATACTAACCAAAATAGGAGTAGTGATTGGACTGATAATCCTGGTAAAAAGACTGTGACTGGACAATTTGCGGTCATTGTGAATCCGGAAAGAGCCGACCCTAGTATAGCGACAGACATAGCAATGACTGAGATCACTCCTTCAGCACCACAGTGTGACCTAGAGGACAAGAAGGAACCGCTGCTCTAGCACCAGTGCCACCCCTGGAGGGGGCGGGATGTTGTAACAACCGTGCGAGTAGGACCTAATGCGTTCCGAGACGAGTACGGGACACCTTTGAATGCGGTGGGTGGTCCGATCGACTGTCCATTCCAGAATCCACTCTGTGAGTATGGGGTGTGGAAAGGCAAGTGCGGATGGGAGTGCCGCCAGCACCACCCGAAGGCTGCTCAGGAGCAGAATGACCCCATGTTCTGGAACGCCTACGCTGACCATATTTGGGGCTTGGAGGGAGACTGCACAGAAACTTGCTGCTTAAAGAAGGCTGAGCCACATCACTGTGCATTGAAAGTGCTAGAAACCTCTCCACAGTGATGACCCTCTACGGTTAAAACACCTGGGTTGAAGTACATATACACTGATTACACATCAACATGAAGATTTGATTCACATGTACAGGAGTAATATACTCCCTTACCAATGGCAGATAGTTTAGAGAAAACGCATAAGTTCATAGCACCCATATAGTCTTAACACACACATAGTTAATACAGCGTACAAATGCTGCCAAAGGCCGGTGGCTGAGTGATGTACTGGTGACCTCTCCTCTGTCCACTGGTCCGACGATTATATACCAAAGGACTAAGAAAGAAGAACCAGATATCCACTCGTCTAAAATGTTTTATGTTAATTTGCGCACAACACTGTAAGCCATGCTGTAACACAAACTTGATTATGCACTTAAAACCCGTGGCTGATCTTAGAAGTCACAATGCTTAAAGCTTGAAAGGCATGTTTATGTGTTATATATATATGAATAGGAGTCTGAGAGTCAGACCACATTGAAGCTCATTATGAATAGATGGTCGTATTTTACCCTGTTGCCATAACTTGGGAAAAGGTGGGTGACAAACACATTCCAAGCCGTCATGACCAAAAGACGATGATAGCGTGGAAGGGGGCCACGCCAGTGCAGGGAAGAGAGGCACACTCAAGGCAGCACACGTAAGCTACCCACAAGTACTGGGAAAAGGCAACTGGGCAAACCAATTTATGAGCGGCAAAAATAGAGCAGCAGAAAGGCAGAATTTAGGAGTCTGCTGAGTTGTTAAAAGTTCTCGATGAGTCAAGGTGGTCTGAATCGATAAATATGAGAATGTGTTCACAAAGATATATCAGTAAAATCACTATGTTACTAACTATGATTGATAACTGTTTATTATACATGCACCATTGTTAATCAAAATACACACATGATTAAATGATTAAAGGAGACTGTATCTCATACAATATGCTGAATATAGTTATGGCATTCTAAAACCAACCATATTTAGAGATGAGGGAAAGGAGCATTATGAGGTTTTTACCTACTCCAGCCAAAAGGAGGGGATGTTTGCCCCATAATGCCCAACTCTGCTGTTAAGACTCCCTCCAGGTGACAGTCATCATTTTGATGATCGCTGGGGTCAGCGGATGGCATCTTGCCATCTGACCGGATGGAACTTAGCAACAGACAAAAGGGATAGCATACCTTTGAGTGTGACTATGAAGTCACAAAGGGGGGAAATGTGGGAGAAAAATCCCAGAAAACGCCTGTAAAGCATCTCAGTAGCACAGCTGGGAAGAATGCCATAAAAACCTTGACTAGCGCCATGGGAGGTCAGGGGATGCGGGGGGAACTCCAGCATCCCCTGGGACCCACAAGGACCATCATGTTATTTGATAATCACAATGTAAGCAAGAATCAGGCTATAAGCCATATGATCAAATGTAAACCAAATTATATGTATACAATACACAACCAATATACAGTATACCTGATCACACAATGCATAGCCAATGTATATCAAAATTATGTATAAGGTGTAAACTGTAATGTTATAAAGTGGGGCTGTTAGAGGGGGGCTGATGCATGTGCATCACTGGACCAAAAACACAGACTAGTGGCAAAAGGATGTACTCCCATCTTTTTTAAAATATGAGCACTCGGAAATCATAAATAATGGTGTAAAATTTATGGGTTTTGTTTAATTAAAAAATTAGGGGCAGGTTATGGGAGGAGATGGTTTCTAAGCCCCACAAAGGGTGGAACTATGGGAAAGGATATAAAGAACAGCCATACAGGTCACAGCAGAGACCCTTCTGACCATTCCGACCACACGCTGGACCATACTGGGATACACTGGAAGACTCAGACTAGACATCTCACACTCAGAACTTACACTCATGCAACCACCACTCATGGACAAAGAAAAGACTTAGACAGAAACTGACTGGGAAGGGTGTGCGCGTCAGACTGCCTCTGACGGGCCCACTTAATGGAGAATGAACTGTTGATGCTTGCATTTATCTGTGCAGATCAGCCTGGGTTACTGCATGTAGTTCCTTTGAATTATATACGTACAATAAATCTTGTTTGCATCAGACTCTGGAAGACCGTGTTATTGCAAAAGAAGTTAAGAGAGTTTGGACTTAAAATGAAGGGTGAATTTCTGAAGCGATCCATATCTGGCCTGGACTGGTGAAGCTGAATTATTACCCCTCACTGTACAAACATACCGCTCACACTTTGGCTCTATTCCCCGCACATTTTCTTAATTTTTGGGACCGAAGAAAAATTATCCAGGTGTAGAAATGTCCGGTTAGGGTTCTAGCTGGAGCAGCCGGCTAACGTTAGCTAGGCAATCACGGTAGCTGGCCAACTTATATAGCCAGCCAGCAAGGATGACTTTAAGGACGTCAAATAACTTTAATTAAAATGGCTTGCCATAAGCTATCGTTAGCTTGCTAGCTAAATATTAAAACAACATTAATTTAGCTATTCCACCGCCTCCCGTACGCAATCGCCGTACTCCCGCTTAGCAATGCTGGGTTAGCTAGCTAGCAAGCTAACGATAGCTCATGGAAATTCTAAATTGATATGGTCATACTGGTATGGAGAAATTGATTTGAGATACTTAACCCACAGTTTGGCTGCTTGCTTCGAGACGCTAGGCCTGTAGTATAGTTGCAAGTTGCTGTCTCTCATCTCACAAAAGTTATTTTTTTTTTCGTAGTAGACACATCATAGCTCGCTCCAACCAAAATGAATATGTGATGACAAACATGTTGAAGATGAGTAAGGCAGTCAATTTATTATGTTACGAACTGCGTCCACAAAACAACAGCTTGTTCAAGGTAGGCTACTAAGGGATGTTCTCCATTGACTTCCACTCAAAAATACAGCGTGTCTCCCTGTCCCAAGCATAGACTATAAAAATAGGTCCGTTTTAGACCAATGATTGTTGTCTCCCCCTTCTAGTCACGCCCCTCCGAGTGAGGGCAGTGAGAACCATATAGAACCTATCTATGCCAGTGACCCCAGGACTCAACCTGTCCCTCTGATTAGTCCTGAACAAATGTTAATACCCTGTCCAAACGACACAATATTTTTAAAAATCAGCACATGCAGAGGCATTAGATGAAGGAAAGACACCTATTGCAATTACATTTTTTTTTTGGGAAAATTTTTTTGAATGAGTATTTTGACAAAATTGCTGCCATTGACTTACATGGTGAAGAACCTATACTTGAGCCAACCGCAGTGGCGCTAGTGAGCAACGGCACCAGGAAGTGAGCTTCAAAATGAAAGCCCAGTCTTGGCCCCTTGGTTTAGACAAATACAGTTGAAGTCGGAAGTTTACATACACTTAGGTTATAGTCATTAAAACTCATCTTTAACCACTCCACAGATTTCATGTTAGCAAACTATAGTGTTGGCAAGTCAGTTAGGACATTTTTCCAACAATTGTTTACAGACAGATTATTTCACTTTTAATTCACTATATCACAATTGACCTATTACTAGGCTCCCCCCCAAAGCAGAAATGGTCCAATCATACTTTAGCAACCGTTACTATGCGTTCTGACCTCGGTCAAGCGGTTTGGTCAAGGTGCACTGAAACCAATGGAAAGATTGCAGTAGCTCACTGAAAATCATAAATTAAAAAAACAAAACATAAATTGAGTCAGACAGGATGGTGAAAAGATTTGCTTGGGGAACCTGTAATACCTACACCGGGTACCCTGAAAGATTGGAGGGAGAAGACATTTTTGTCCCTTTTCTGAAACCCAAAACCAGCGACAAATGCATTTGTGGTAACTTAACATTAGCTAACTTATGTAAACGTCCCAGTTCTGCTCACAAAGTGACATTAACGTTTGCGCTTCATTTATTGAGACTGCACTGCTGTAATATTAATGCTGGTCTTGGAGCTAGTAAAGCCAGCTATCATTACCACCATATCTGATGTGATCTGAACAACAGTCAACTTGAGGTAACATTAAGTTATTTAACGTTATAGCTGGTGTTAACGTTAGCTCGGCTGACCAGACCTCCTCTTTTTCCTAGACAGTTATTCTTTGGGACTGAAAATATCCGGCCAGACGGGATTTCTAAATTCCTAAAAGTTTTGCTTGTTCTATCAACCATATATAAACAAACAGGAAGCCTTTCTTATGTTCATAAAGCCTGTCTACCCGTCCCTCTTTTTGAAATCAAAAATATAGTCACCCTGATGTTACCTAGCTAGCTATTCAGTAGCCTAGCTCATCCTGGCATCTTAACATGACAGTTTCAGGTCACTGGCTTTGGGGGGTTTACATTCATAATGTAAATGATAACTAGGTTAGTTCATTTGCATAATCTTACCTGCAGTGCAGGAACAACACTACTCCTCGATGGTGTTGTTTATCAGCAACATCGGTAATTAGCTGGTGCAGCTTCTCCAGTGGTAGACTTTAATTGACCTCGATTTTAATCACGTTTTCATTTTTACACACTTTCACTTCTTGCACAGACCGCTCAATTCCATATTTCAAACCTTTCTGTCTGCTTTGAGGAAATCGCTCTCTCGTTTTTCCAAAATTAACGTTACACGAGTATCTCAGAAAGAGCCACCGTGGCCATTGTTTACACTGTGAAGTTCTGACTTGAAATCCAAACCTACTGTAGCCTGTACAATATAGCTACTATAGTAACAAGCTACGGCTCCTACAGCAAGTTTTCGCAGTGACAGTCAGTGAAGCCTACAGTGAAGTCTTTCCATTAAACTTGATGTTATATCAGTTTAGAAAATAGAAACTACCGTAGAATCAGACATTTAATAGTGTTATGAACGGTAGGGCTCGCTCTCGCTTGAGCTGGAGGATGCAGCAAGGAAGGAAACTTTTCAGAGCCAGATGCTTGAAGGTCGTTTCTACATAGTTCTCATGTAATGATCAAAGAAAGCACCCAGGGTGGCATAACCGAGGGTCTCTTGATTAGTCTTGGCCATTTTGTTTTTTAGTTGATTAATAGGTATAAAAGCTAGAGGAGTTTGAGTTTCAGCTGAGATTGAATGGTTCTCTATGGGATGAAACGTTCAAAATGTCAAGCTTGTCCGAGTTTTGAACATTAACCAAGAGGGGCGGGACTTAGCGATAGGTCAATTCCAGTGGGTCAGAAGTTTACATACACTAAGTTGACTGTGCCTTTAAATAGCTTGTAAAATTCCAGGGAATGTCATGGCTTTAGAAACTTCTGATAGGCTAATTGACATTATTTCAGTCAATTGGAGGTGTACCTGTGGATGTACTTTAACCTCTTAATACCAAACGCCCCCTAGCGGTAACACGGGCATTACGGAAGTTATTAAAGTTTATATTTCATTAATTTAATAATAGAGAATAAACCCAATATGTTGATTAAATATCCTTAAGATACATCCATTCTATCTAGGAAAGTGGTTTTTAAGCCCAAAACGTTGAGTTAAAACTTCGTAAATAACGTTGTAAACTCAGACCTAATTACCAAACATTTATTGCAGCTTGCTGCCAATCCATAAACAATGCGTTGGTAAACTATTCTGCTTGATTATATTTCACAAAACTTTGCTTTGAAAAATCGTTATGCATTAAAGCTTTAAGAAAAAACACTTGAAAACGTTCTACACAGCTGTGCATGCTTTCTTCAAGTTATTAAACGGACTTGTGATTTTCTGCTCTTCGTCGCGAGTAGTTCGGCTGTGTCCCGTTCAGCATTGTGAAACTCGGCCAGTTGAGTGAGTACCAACCCCTTAGCTTAGGTTGTTTTTGACAAACCTGTTTGGGACTTGACTGCGGAGTTTTATGTCAGACCGTCGTCAATTGGGTGCATTGTCTTGATTGATAGCACAGTAGGCCTATCCAAAGTGGGAATGACTGGTTGGGGGCAGCCTCCAGATTCAGTCTCGTTTTTCTCCCATTGGGTCTTAAACCTGTCTGTCAATTTTTGAGCCAATAGCCAAGACTGTTATCTTTCAAATAAGTGCTCATACATCATATCCGATTCAAAATATACAAGTTATCGCAGTGCGTAACAGAGCGTTCAATTTCACTGTAGTACGCGGACGCATTAGAGCGCAATAGGGTTAGCTTATCATTTAGCTTTGCTTGTTCATAATTTACTTAGCTACGTTCCGGTTAGTAAAGAACAATTAATTAGGTAAGACCCGCAGTTAAATTTTTTTACTTTAGAGTATTTTTGATACAGTTTTTGTGTAGTTATGTAGAGATTTTTGAGGCGTTTATCCATGCATCAAGTGCTAGACGAACTGGATAAGCCAGAATATGTTTTTGCCGAGGGAGACTCATCCTGTCTCACTGACGTTGAATCCACTGATGGCCGAGATGATGTTGCTGACATGTAAGTTGTTTTATCATACTAACAGTGTTATGCTATAAACGCATTGAATTTCGCCATGGCAGGTAATGTTGTTAGGGCTGGTGGTATTACCGATTTTTCGATATACCAGTGTGAATTCACGCAATGCCATGCGGGTTCGTAATTACATTGTCAACTGTATTTTATTGTTTTTCATACAATTAATATTATAAATTGCACATTCCAACGGTATGATAAATAATTTATGAAGTAAACTTAGGGTGTATTGTCTGTGTTGACAAACTCGCACGTATTACGTGGCGTTGCCAACAACACAGATGTTGGTGGAAACGGTAAGTTTGGTGTAAGCATCGAAGGAAATGTGCAATTTAGCTGCAATGCGTGAATCCCTGTGTTTCTTCTGTGAAGCTAACTAACCTTATATACTTATGCGTAAAATCGGTCCCTCTCAGCTAAATTAATATAGATAGTATTACCTTTACAGTGGCAAGCTAGCAAGCAAAATTACAGGTAACAAGCAGCTAGCTATCTATTTGTGTCTGAGATGAGCTACTAAATCGATTTTTCTGAGTGTGAAATGGCTTCTGGAAGTGTTTAGTAAAGTAATTGTTCCACATGAGTAAATTGTTCTGTATGCAGTACAGAAGGCTGTGCTGGTAAACAAAATGGCATTTTATGCATGGTATGAGGGAGAGAACATGATAACATGAGGGAGTACTTGTTTATTATAATTATTATTGTTGTTGGATAAGTCAAGTCAAGTCATTTTATTTATAAAGCACATTTAAAAACTCCAGGAGCTGACCAAAGTGCTGTACAAGGTCTACAATCCTATCTGTGACCCTAGCACAGTGGATCGCTCCCGCAAGGCGTCAGCAAGCAGGCAGCGATGTGTTCATTGCACTGCTAATGGTGAGCATAATCTAACACCCTGTAAATGCTCCCAGTGCGATGAACCTCTCTGCCTGATACTGGACCGGAACTGCTTTCAAGCATGGCACGTAAACTGGGCACAGGTGTTGTAGCAACCTCACCCTCCACCCCCATGTTTTGATCCTTTGCCTTTTTTTGTTTTTAGTTCATTTTTTCAAGCTTTTTGGACCCTGCCATTTTGTACTTTCTTTGTGTAAATACGGTAACTTCAGCAATTAGAGGGCAATGATCTTTTTATTTGTACAGCAGGGGTGTTTTTATTTTATCTAGGAAACTGGTGGACTTTTGATTTTTTATCCACTGCACTTTTAGTAGTACACCTTAGTGCACTTGTATATAGTTGATATATGTTTGTCATGTATAAAGTTTTGCCTCCTAAAACCCAACCCCAAAGTCCCCGTCGTAGGAGGTGGCAACAGAATAAAGGACAGGACTGGCAAGCAGTAATGTGTAGGGAAGTTTCATACTATTCCCATTATTCATTTGAAAACCTGTTTGCACATTCCTGGACTCATTTCTGGCTAATGGGGCTCTGGTGAAATACACAAGATTCACTGTGCTGCTACATGGGTTTTGACAGCTTTTTATGACCTTGGGTAGTTAGTTGTATAATATGAAGAGCACCAAGGACACGTCTAAATATTAACTTTTATTGCCAATATTGACAAATTATCTCATTCTATTGTAAAAACCTAAAAAATAAATCATATTGAGACCTTTCTGGAACATTGCCATTTTTTGCACCATTTGGATAACGAAAAAGGTTCACCTGAAAAAAACCCTGTAAAATTTGAATGGTTTGAGATATTGACACCAGATTGTTACCAGAGATAGAGGCAGCATGTTGATGAATCAGATAGAGGAGTCATTTCCTCCATAGCATTTGTAGCTCCCCAGGTAAAAATTCCTAAACTTGAATATAGTTTTTGAGATAACCACCTTTGTTTGTCACTAGTGAAAACAGGCGAAAATTCGCCTATTTTGCCCTCAGTATGAAGAGGTTAAGGCCTACCTTCAAACTCAGTGCCTCTTTGCTTGACATCATGGGAAAATCAAAAGAAATCAGAAAGAAAATTTTGGACCTCCACAAGTCTGGTTCATCCTTCGGAGCAATTTCCAAATGCCTGAAGGTACCACGTTCGTCTGTACAAACAATAGTACGCAAGTATAAACACCATGGGACTACGCAGCCGTCATACCGCTCAGGAAGGAGATGTGTTCTTTCTCCTAGAGATGTACATGCTTTGGTGCGAAAAGTGCAAATCAATCCCAGAACAACAGCAAAGGACCTTGTGAAGATGCTGGAGGGAACAGATACAAAAGTATCTATGTCCACAGTAAAACGAGTAACCTGAAAGTGTCATGGTTATTTTCTGCCTTTTTACTATTTAGTGTGTGAGGTGCTTTTGTTAGTTATTCTCGCTGTTTATCGAGATCGCCTCAGTTTGTGGAGGTTGCTTTGTTTTGCCTTGTGCTAGGGAAGTTTTGCTCCCGGTCCTGTGTTTCTCAGTCCTGGTACGGCTACCCTGCGCGTTTTGTGGCGTATCTCTCTAGATACGCTTTTAGAAATCCTTATCGGTCGCGTTTGGTTCTCCGAACCTTACACTCCCCCTCACAAAAAGGCTGCTCAGCAAGGAAGAAGCCACTCCTGTCATGGTTTATGACCCTTTTTCCCTTGCGGTCGTGTTCCTCGGTCGCCACACATGGGCGCTGCTCTGTTAGTGGAGTTTTGGCTCTGTCTCGGCTTTTTGCGGAGAAGTCTTGTCAGCGTTCACAGGTGTGCGTGTTTGCCGGTGAGCTATATAAGCCTTCCGTTTCCTTCATTATTGGAAATATCGGGCTTCGATATTGATTGATTGTTTGTTGATTTGTATTGTGGTGTATTGTCTGGCATTATTTGTGCTGTTTTGTGTGCGGTATTATTTTGCCCTTTTAATGTTTAGCCAGTATGTTTAGGTCTAGGTTTTTAAGGAGACCGTTTTGCTCTGTTGTGCTTTATTGGAGTTTTGCGGGACTTGCCTTTGTGCTTTGAGCTTTAACATCGAATTCCTTTTTTGTGTGCTCGTTTTTGTCACCGCTTTCTGGTCTTTCCTTTTTGCCCCTTGCCTAGATCTTTTGCCTTTTTCTGTCTCTTTCTCCTCTCCCTGTCTGCCGTCTTCCGTGAAAGCGAGAGGAGTCTGTGTTTGTTTGTGTGTATCTGTATAGTAGTTTCTTACTAAGAGACAGGGCATTTTTATCATACTGACTTTAGGGCTTTATTTATTCTTAGAGGCAGGGCGGTTATTTTCGATTAAGTTTGCGTTGGTCTTTTGGCCGGTGGATGTCCGGTGCAGCTGCCCTGTTCGTCCTTTTTACCTGCGGGACGATTGTGTTCGGAACTGTAGTTCTGTTCGTTCTCCGGGGATGTCTCTCCTTATATGGAGCTTGGGCGATGTTGTGGACATGTTTGTGTGTGACTGCGCGTTTCTGAAAGTAGCCTTGGAACGTTAGCTCTCTGTTCCTTCGCCTCGTTACATTTTCCTTTACCGAGAGGGTAGGGCGTTTATTTTCTACTAAGCTTGTGTTAGTCATTTTTGCTAATAAAGTTATGGGACGACGGTGCTCCGTCGGCTCGCCTGTAAAATGTTTCTCTCTCCTGGGAGATCAGGCCTTTACCTCTTTACGTTTTCTGGAGTAATGCGGGACTTGCCTATGTGGATGTAGTTATTAGGACTCTTCCCCCCTGGCGTACTTGCCTATGTGGATGTAGTTATTAGGACTCTTCCCCCCTGGCGTACTTGCCTATGTGAATGTACTTATCCGGACTCTTCCCCCCTGGCATACTTGCCTATGTGGATGTAATTATTAGGACTCATCTCCCCTGGCTCTTTTCTGTTCCTGCTTCCTGGTCTTTGCATGTGACTGCGAGCCTATGAAAGTAGCCATGGAATGTTATATCTGTTCCTTTGCCTCCTCATTACATTCCTCTTTACCAAGAGGCAGGGCGTATATTTTCTATCAAACTCGCGTTTAGCCGGTAATTCTGGTGCAGCTATTCAGTTTCGTCCTTTTTACTTATGGGACGATTTTGTTCGGAACTGTACTTCTGTTCATTCTCCAGGTATGTCTCTCCTCATATGGAGCTTGGGCGTTTTTGTTGACAGGTTTGCGTTTGACTGCGAGTTTCTGAGAGTAGCCTTGGAACGTTAGATCTCCGTTCCTTTTGCCTCCTCGTATACTAATTCATATTAGTTTGCAGTGTTCGGTACGTTTGGTGTGTGTTATTTGTGCCATTATGCTACTCACCTGTTCTTATGCATCTCGTTACCGAGACAGGGCGTTTATTATTTCTGGCTCTTTCTTTAGTCACTTTGCTCGTAGAAGTATGGGAGCCCAGTGCTTTGTTCCATTAGCCTTGTTTGGTTTTCTTATTGAGAAACCTGGCGTTTGCGCTTCTACTCATTGGTGTGTGACAGTGAGCCAGTTTGTAGCCTTGGTATGTGTGTTTCCCTGTCTTGTCTCCTTCCCTTAACTACGGGGTTTCCCGTCCTTGTGGGCTAGTGCTTAATGAATCCCCCTTGCTGCGTTTGGCCCCTCCTACCTCACACGTCACGCCACCATTACAACTCCTCCAAAATTGCCATAAAAAAGCCAGACTACAGTTTGCAACTGCACATGGGGACAAAGATCTTACTTTTTGGAAAAATGTCCTCTGGTCTGATGAAACAAAAATTGAACTGTTTGGCCGTAATGACCATCGTTATGTTTGGAGGAAAAAGGTTGAGGCTTGCAAGCTGAAGAACACCATCCCAACCATGAAGCACGGCGGTGGCAGCATCATGTTGTGGGGCTGCTTTGATGCAGGAGGGACTGGTGCACTTCATAAAATAGATGGCATCATGAGGAAGGAAAATTATGTGGATATATTGAAGAAACATCTCAAGACATCAGCCAGGAAGATAAAGCTTGGTCGTAAATGGCTCTTCCAAATGGACAATAACCCAAAGCATATTTCCAAAGTTGTGGCAAAATGGCTTAAGGACAAGAAAGTTAAGGTAGTGGAGTGGCCATCATAAAGTCCTGACCTCAATCCAATCAAAAATTTGTCGGCAGAACTGAAAGAGCATGTGCGAGCAAGGGGGCCTACAAACCTGACTGTTACACCAGTTCTGTCAGGTGGAATGGGCCAAAATTCCAGCAACTTATTGTGAGAAGCTTGTGGAAGGCTACCCGAAACGTTTGACCCAAGTTAAACAATTTAAAGGCAATGCTACCAAATACTAACAAAGTGTATGTAAACTTCTGACCCACTGGGAATGTGATGAAAGAAATAAAAGCTGAAATAAATAATTCTCTCTACTATTATTCTGACACATTCTTAAAATAAAGTTGTGATCCTAACTGACATAAGACAGGGAATGTTTACTAGGATTATATGTCAGGAATTGTGAAAAACTGAGTTTTAAATGGATTTCGCTAAGATGTATGTAAACTTTTGACTTCAACTGTAGGTTTAGGTTATAGATCTATAATGCACATTCGTACATTAAGGTCGGCATATGTGTACATGATGCTGATTATTTTACACAGCAGACATAAATCACGGAAACTAAATATTACATGCTGCTTGAGTGCATAAATACAGCGTTTCTCACTGTGATTTATACCATCATAGATTCTACTCTTAATTTGCAGATGAGAATCATCCATCCAAGGAGTAGCCTATACTGGACATGTGGCCTAGGCTTGTACCACCACCCATGAAAATCACTAATGTGCACCTAAACAGTATGATGTACAGTGGCAAGAAAAAGGAAGTGAACCCTTTGGAATTACCTGCATTTATGTATAAATTGGTCTCAAAATAAGGTCTGTTACGTTTCCCTCAACTGGTATGGACCCAAACGCAGGAATCGGAGACAGATACAATAAAAGCTCCAGGGAGCACTTTTATTAAGAGAGAACACAAACAACGAAGAGGGCGAGTGGGGTGAGGGACTAGATCCCGGGTTGGCAAAGGGGCAGAGGAGGAGGTGGAAGCAGGAACACAGCAGGGCGAATGGCAGGTGAATGGTGACGGACTGGAAGCGGGGTTGGCGAGGATTTAGGGGCGTACAGGTAGCAAGCTGGCGGGTAACTGAAAAGGCAAAACTCACACAGGGTTACGGTAAAACACAGATAAAGGCCAGGAAAACACAACTTGACTGAGCAAAACAAACTGGCGATGAGACAGAGAGAGAAGGGAGACAGCGTGAGGAATGCGAACCGAGGGGGCGAGTGATAGGGCAAGAGATAATGAGGAAACGAGAAGGAAAACCACGCCCAGCCTGCACAACACGAAAGACAGACAGGGTAAAAGTAAAAACAAGACATGAAACAAGCAGAGTAAAACAGGGAGAACAAAGGGAAGGTGGACTGGAAGGGAACGGAGGACATAACAGTCTGATCTTCATCTAAGTTACAATAATGAACAAACACAATCTGTTTCAACTATTAACACACAAATTATTGTATTGTTCTTGTCCATATTGAATACATCATTCAAACATTCACAGTGTAGGTTTGAAAAAGTATGAACCCCTAGATATCCAAAAGATAATTGGAGTCAGGAGTTAGCCAACCTGGAGTCCAATCCATGAAATGAGATTGGAGGTGTGGGTTATAGCTACTTTGACTTATAAAAAACACTCTACTTTGACTTATGAAAAACATTTTGAGTTTGCTATTCACAAGAAGCAACTGCTTATGTGAAACATGCCTTGCAAAAAAGAGATCTCAGAAGACCTACGATCGAGAATTCTTGATTTGGGTTTGATTTGCATGAAGCTGGAAAGGGTTACAAAGTAATCTTAAAGAGTTTAGATATTCATCAGTCCACAGTTCGACAAATTGTCTGTAAATAGATACAATTTAGTACCGTGGCTACTCTCCCTAGAAGTGGGCACCCAGCCAAGATGACTCCAAAGGCACAGCACATAATTCTCAATGAGTTAAAAAAGAACCCTCGAGTAACAACTAAAGGCTTGAAGGAATCATTGGAACTGGTTAACATCTCTCTTCATGAGTCTACCATACACAAAACATTTAACAGGCATGGTGTCCATGGCAGGGCACCACGGAGGAAGCCACAGCTCTCCAAAAAAAACATTGCTGCGCGCCTGAAGTTTACCAAAGAGCAACTGTGCGGAACCAGTTCTGCAAGGAAGAATGGTCCAAAATTCCTCCTGAACATTGTGCAGGTCTGATCTGCAGCAACTGGAAGCACTTGTTTGAGGTTATTGCTGCGAAAGGAGGTTTGACCAGTTATGAAATACAAGGGTTCACTTACTTTTTCCACCAGCACTGTGAATGTTTAATGGGTGTTGTTGGATTTTCAGGTTTTTATAGTAATATCAGAGTTATAATCTATTTAAGTCCCCACACCCATCCTGTTTCAGTCCAGGGGTTAAGTACTCTTTCAAATGCAAGCTCTCCCCCAAGACTTAGGTGCCTAGAGTCATTGGTAAGCAAACCTGTGTGAATATAAATTATAAGGTGTGAAGAGTCATTGATCTAGCCAGGAAATGGAACCAGGGAAGGAGTGAATTCTCACACGAAGACTTTCTTCCTGGCTAGCCCCCATTTGTTTAGAGATTGTACCTAAGTTGTGCCATGTTACTGTATGGTCATGTTAGATTGGAAGCTGACATAAACACCATGCTAATAAAGAAGCTATATCTACTGTCTTTCATCATCAGAACCGATTCAAGGCCCTCTTATTCCTCGAACGTAATTACAAGTACCGGCAACGAACAAAAGTGTAATTGAGAAATACAAAGCAATTCTTCAGTGTGTTCAATAAAGACATGAAAGATTATATTTGTGTGTTATTAGTTTAAGCACATTGTGTTTGTCTATACTTGTAACTTAGATGAAGATCAGATCACATTTTATGACCAATTAATGCAGAAAACCAGGTAATTCCAAAGGGTTCACATACTTTTTCTTGCCACTGTATATGAAACCATACAATGTTGGCATACAAAGTAGCCTATAAGATTTCACTCATAGCATAATGAATGTGGAAGGAAAGATTTTCTTCAGTGTTATGGCCCAAAGACTCTCAGCATTGTTGCAGAAAAACAACTTCGCCGACATCACAGTGTAGAAGGCAGGGATAAGTGGCTTTTCAGGGTGTCTGGAACACGCAAACATCATCTGGCACCAGGTGCAAACGGCCAAGAAGGAAAAGAAAGACCTGCATGTGGTTTTCCTAGATCTTGCCAATGCCTTCGGGTCAGTGCCTCATGAGATACTGTGGACAGCATTCAACTTCTTCCAAGTCCCAGAGGGCATAACAAAGCTGGTTAAAGCCTACTTCCAGGACCTCCAGTTCTGTGTCACAACACAGGACAGTACCACCGCCTGGCAGCACCTAGAGATAGGCATAATGGCGGGCTGCACCATCTCTCCCCTGGCATTCACCATGGCAATGGAGATGATTATTCGAGCATCACGGTGGGTGGTTGGAGGGGAACGTTTGGAGAATGGGCTGCGTCTTCCTCCAATCAGGGCGTATATGGATGACATGACGACAATCACAACAACAAAAGCATACACCAAACGCCTGTTGGCTAAACTCCTGTTGGCTAAACTCCAGGGAAACATCAATTGGGCACGAATGGAGATAAAATCCAGCAAATCCCGCAGCATCTCCATTGTCAAAGGCCGGCTTGCCAATGAGAGGTTCTGCATCAATGACGAGCCAATACCAATGGTCCGGGAGAAGCCCATAAAAAGCCTTGGATGTTGGTACAACGCAGACCTCAAAGACACCGAACAAGTGGAACAACTCAGGCAGGATACAATCAGCGGCCTTAAGCAAATCAACAACACTGCTCTCCCAGGGAAGTTGAAGCTGTGGTGCTTTCAATTTGGTCTGCTGCCCCATCTCATGTGGCCAATTACCATCTATGAGGTCACACTATCCCATGCCAATCGACTGGAGAGACTGGTGAATGCACAAGTGAGGAAGTGGCTTGGGCTACCAAGATGCCTCAGCAGCATAGGGCTGTACGGGAACGGAGCCCTCTCTCTGCCAATTTCAAGCCTGGTGGAGGAGTACAAATGTGCCAAAGCAAGGCTGGACATGACACTCACCAAGTCCCAGGATCTGTTCGTAAGAGGCGCTGCTCCCACCCTAGCAACAGGGAAGAAGTGGAAGCCAGCTGCAGCAGTAGCAGAGGCAAAGGCCGCCCTCAGACACCGGGACATAGTGGGGCACGTCCAACATGGCAGAGGGGGATTCGGGTTGGGAGCAACAACACCTACATGGCAAGAGGCTACTCCGAATGAATGGCGGCACCTGGTGATGGAGGAGATGCACCACCAGGAGGAAGCAGCCAGGTGTACCAGAGCAGTTTCCCAAGCCCAGCAAGGTCGCTGGATGAGGTGGGATGGCATAGAGCGAAGGAAAATCACATGGAGCGAGCTGTGGAACATGGAAACTAACAGGCTAAGTTTCATCATCAGAGCCACATATGATGTCCTGCCCTCTCCAACAAACCTACATCTCTGGTTTGGAGAGGATTCAGCCTCCAATGTGCAGCCCCGGCAACCCTCAAACACATCCTGGTGGGTTGTAAGAACAGCCTAACTAAGGAAGATACACCTGGCGCCACAACCAAGTGCTGAGGTGCTTAGCCGCAGCCCTTGAGTACAAGAGAGTTACAACCAATGCCATTCCCCTAAATGCCCAGACCACCTTCCCACAGCTAACTTCCTTCATCCAGGAAGGGGAGAAACAGCGGATCAACCCCTCACCTCCAGTCTCATGCTCACTAAATGCAGCCAGGGATTGGGAAATACATGTCGACTTAAGCCAGAGACTAACCTCCCCATCTAAAATCGCAGTGACCAACCTGCGCCCAGATCTGGTTCTCTGGTCCAACACCTGGCGGCGTGTCTTCATCGTTGAGCTGACAGTCCCTTGGGAGGATGCCATCGATGAGGCATACGAAAGGAAAAAGCTGCGGTACGCCAACTTGGCAGCTGAGGCAGAGGAGCGGGGCTGGGATGTGAAGCTGCGTCCAGTGGAGGTGGGCTGCAGGGGCTTTGTAGCCAGTTCCACCACAAGGCTCCTGAAGGAGGGCAGGCCCAGCGGAAGGCAATCAAAGAACTTGCCACTGTCGCCGAAAGGAGCAGTCACTGGCTGTGGCTGAAACGAAAGGAGACAGTGTGGGCTGCCAAATGACCACTTAGTCACCATGCGGCACACACCCAGGTCTGATCAGCCTGTGGTGGGCCTGCCTCGGCTGAGGGTGTCTTGTGATAAAAGGCCGAAACACCCAATGAGGCCGGGGTACACAACTGAAGATGTGTCCTACTGGTGGAAACATCTCTAAGTGGTCATCGCCAAACTCAACCCCACCCAAGAGGTCATCTCCAAACCCACTCAAGGCAAGTGTTGTGCTGAATCGTTAGGGATTGTAACACCTAGTCCTATTAAGCAATCTAACATAGTTTTCCTGGTATGTCATAAACAGTAGAAATAAAACTATTAATGCAATCACAGCATACAATTATATGTCTACCTATATAACTTTAGCATACTTTTAAAAAGGATTTGAAATGTAAACAGTAGAAAGATTTAGATCCACCTTTCAAAAGCAATCTATCAGTATTATTGTAGTTAGCTATCAGTATTGATATGAGGTATAAGAGGAAAAGAAAAATAGCCTACACAAAACTGCAGTAGGAAAATGCAAAGCCATTGTAGGTCACTATAATGGGTAGGTGCACTGTCCAATCTGCCCAGTGGTGAAAAAAAACTGAGTACTGGAAATCCCTGATAGTGTAGTGAGCTGCTTTGGCTTGGTGGCGTTCATTTTAATTTCCTATCTTTTGCGGCTTTTGACCAAGCCAAACTTCACACTTAAAACATAGTTTTTTGTTAATACTAATCACTAAGGGTTACAGTATGCAGTTGGGTACTTATTCTGCACCTGGAGAGGTTGAGCAGTTCTTTGACGACATCAGAGACTTCTGCGGGCATGTCGAAGAGGGACACGGGGCTAATTATACTTCAATCTCTTTGGCTATACTCAAAGCAGTCTGGACGTGCAGGTTGATCGCTAGTAGTCTCTGAGTTGTATTCATTGTTAACTTGATTGTGCGAGCCCCTAGTGGTTGAGACGCAGGCGTCTCAATTTTAAAAACATCACATATGCGTTGCTAGTTCCACGAGAATACGGATTTCATAACCATAAACCACATATCATCATAATTAGTACTTAATATCCTATCAGCGTGCGAGATATCACGTTCCTATCTGCTACCATTAGCTTGTAATTCATGAAAGTAGCATGCTATGCTGCTACACTGTTATCGACAATGGACCCGACCACATGTAAGATAGCAGACATTTAAACATATTTGAGAGTTAATTAAAGTTTTTATTTTATCACCAAAAAATTGTTTACTATCACAGCCGCAAGAAACACCTTCCAAGATCCTGAATACACACAAGTGAAACTGTCAACATGCCTACTCACTCCACAGGAAAAAAAAACGAGTGGTATTTGTTTGTCACCACATAACTTTCGTTTGCTATAAAAAGCTCCGGTAAAATATGAAATTAAGTCGTAACCTTACCTTTGGTTATGAAGATTAAGATGTCCCCTGCAAGAATCAGAGGTTATTTTTTGCCTTGGTTGACCCGTTTTTAAGATGCAATCCTTGTTTCAACGTGTCCATGCTCCAAAATAGCCGTGCGTAAATGATCGCATTCAAAAGAAGCGCTAGTAAATCCTTCAGACAAACTTGATTTTAATTGACACTTATATCGTCCAATAGAGCACATCCTAAGCTTTCTAAAATGGTATGGCATTCCCATAGGTAGATTTAACCTAACACAGTAACACAGGACTAGGTTGCACACATTCGGAAGCCATTTTGGATCACAATTCGGCCTGCTTCATGCGCGTACAGTGCGTCATCATTATTACACGGAGATTCGAATAATTTTTTTTAAAAACAACACAGCCATTTTCGAACTTGTAATTTTTATTTTATATACCTATATATATATATATATATATATATATGATGGCGAAAAATATATGCCCCTGTCGGATGTAGCGGAGGAGATTTTTAGGAGTGAGTCGGAGGGAGAGTGAAAGTGGCTCTGACGCTGAAAGCAAAGACTGTTGTCGAAGATGCTTTTGCCCAGGGCAAAGATGTGGCTGTTGACATGTAAGTATTAACTGTATTAAATTAAGTAATAACTTTATTTGTGCATAGGTTTAATTTTAGTCACAGTAGCCATGTAAAATATAGCATTTATTATCTAATTTCTTGTGGCTAAATGGCATAAGTCATATCATGTATTGTATAATTATATACTAGGGATAGCTGCTACATTATGGGAAGGATGTGCTTTGTCTTGTCTGTTCTGTAGTGATCTTGATGACGTCTCTGTATGCACTTATTGTACGTCACTTTGGATAAAAGCGTCTGCTAAATGAATGTAATGTAATGTATAAGTAGGCCTGTTGATACATAGCTTAGCCATGCATTAGCATGCATCGTATCTTTAGCACACCAGCATAAATGGGCCATAAACTAACCTATGACATTGTTGCTGGTTGTCAATAGTAATCAATTTTTCAATTACATGTTTTTAGTTATATAGCGCTTTTCACAGACGACTGTCACAAAGACGCTTTACAGAACAGAAAGGGGAAATAGGAAATGCCAGCTCTAAGCCCCCAGATAGCAGAGGTAAAAACTCTCTAGTAGGGAGAGAAAACCCTCATACAGTGTCACTGGTTGGCATTGATTTTTGTGATATTTATAAGACTTAAGAACGTAATTTAGAAAAGAATTACAAAAAATAATTATTTTTGTAATTCTAATAAATTTTTGTAATTCTTAACTCTATAGGCTTTGGCCCCCTAGTGGTGGGACGCATGCGGTCCAATTTTTTATAGTGTTCATATTTCTCTTAAATTCTAAATTATAACGTTAATAAAACACGGAACTTTCGACGCAAAATTGTTAAAAACAGTCACAGCCTGCAAGCACATTCGTTTATATGCTTATCAGCTCTCAGGTTACACTACAGAGCCATAAAGCAGCAGGGTGCTAATAGCCCAACCCACTTTTTTTATTTGTTTACAGCCTTCACCTCGCCGCAATCACAGGCAATAAAATGCGTATCACAAAAGCTCTTGGTACCATTTCAACACGCTAAAAAATCAAGATCCGATTCAGGAACAATTGTATATTATTGAAAAGTTGTATAAATAAACATTAGGTGTTTTTTTCCCGTGCTCACTTCAGTATGCATACAACCAATATACTTCCGGTTTTGTATAAATACATTTTATTTTCTACAAATTCTCTTGATAAACATGTTTAAGCAACCAAATACGATACCTGGTTATGCAGTTATAACCCTTTTCTGAAGAATCCTCAACGTTTTTTCGTAACCCATTTATCCATTATCCAGGAAAGTCTCAATTTCCACAGTGCGTACCCTTCGCTTTTGCGTTTGTACTACGTTACTACCGTTGCGTAAAAGCATTACTAGACTGCTACAGGAATGATCTAACGTAAAACACGTAGATTATCTTCTACGGGGGTTCCTGCCCTTTCAAACGAAGTAAAATATGTCATATTCAAGCGACTGTGAACGGCGCTGTATCCACGCGTAAAGACAGCCCATAGGGCAATCGGCTGTGCGCTCCTGACTGTCGACAGCATCAGATGACGCCTGTGGCCATTTTGACTGAGTTTATCCTGTAAGGGATGGGCTGGATTGCTGTTACAAGTAAGTTTGTAGTCTATCCCGATGTATTTAGCAATGTGTAGCTTTTTTGTGAGCTGAAAAAACGTCACAGACCAGTCTTTCTCTGTACGCAGACGCGGGCAGCTGTATTGGTGCAATTGCGCTGGTGATGTCTTTGCTGCTTCAAAGTTTACGATTATTTTATACATTTATACGCGAACGTGGCAATCAACGGTGGAAAGAAGAGCGCTTATTTCACGGTTGCTCAGGTTTTGGAGGTGAAGACGTGTCCCAGAGGCGAAGAAGTCTGTGTTCTGGCAGAGCAATGACTCTGGCATGGACCCGTGCCTGGACATGTAAGTGTTTTTTAAAAATATATAATACAAATTATTATTATTATTATTATTCTTGTTATTATCATCATCATAATCATCAACAGTATGGAGCGCTATTATCTAGAGTATTTTTACTAGTTCGCTAGTTTCTATGGTGTCACAGGCTGCTAAGTAGCGCCTGCTGTTTGTTTGTTTTCTAGCGTTAATTCGCAGTTTCTTTGTGCAGCAACCAACACAGGGCTAGTTGTTGAATTTACGCATGAAACGAGTTCTCATTCTCAGTACTTTATTTCACGGTTCAGTCAAGACATTACAGTATTATAATAATGTAATTTAGTTTGTGCAAGCTGACAAACGAATTCATAAATCCTAGTTAGCTACGATTGCTAATTATGTTGGAGCTAATATCAGACGTACTGTGGATGTAAGATTTTTTAATGTATATACGTATATATAATATATATATATATATATATATATATGTGTGTGTGTGTGTGTGTGTGTATATATATATATCTATATATATATATATATATATCTATATATATATATATATTTTTTTTTATAAAATAATTTTTTTTTTCCACTTAATTGTAATACTTGCCATATGTCTTTTTGAGATAATTTCTGTTCTCATTTTTTAGTGATTCTACTTAGTAATGTACTTGAATCTGTCTTTTTCAGGGAGGACAGTGAAGACACCCCTCCCCCACCTAACACCTCTGTCGTAGGAGGTGGTAACAGACAGGTTTGCCAAATAGTGATGTATAATTCATTACTTTTGCTGTAAAAAGTCAAGTTGAAGGCTTGTTATAGATAAACCTGTTATTCTGCTGGCTTATGGGGCTCTGGTAAATCTAACTTTGAAGTACAGTGCCATTTTAAATGTAAAGCAGATTGGTTGGATAACATTAGGGTAAGTAATCCTTTTCGGAGAGGTATTTGGGCACTTTTGGGCACGCTTTGTAAGAGAATACCCTCATACACATAAACACAAAACATGTGTAGGTTAATTTTCTTCACATTCTGTATTACAAAAAATGTTTTAAAAGAAAAATAAAGTTTTCTGATGATTGACATGCCTAGACAGAAAGATATGCACATGTTTTATATTTGGCGACGTTTGGAAACGTTTTGGGACACCAGGGCCCCGTTTTGGTAAAAATACCAATGCATAAGGAAAGCCTGTAGATATCTTTACCAAATTCTATAGCCAAGTGGACAACATATCAGTGCACTAGTGTAAGGAAGTCTGGCTTGCTCCAGTACTTTGAAGTTGAAATATTCAGTGCTAAACTGTAAAAACACAAGGCGTTTTGTACTTTTTTTTGTTTTTTTATGTGTATTATGTATAAACTGTATGTGACCATTTTTACATAAATTTATTCTGATGCAAATTTCTGAATGGTACAAGCCTCTTCTTTCATTGAAACTTTCAACCAGTGCAGTGAATAGTTTTTGAGATATTGGCACTTAATTGACACTAGTAAAAACTAGGCGAAAATTGTATAAAATAGGCCAAAGTAAATAGGGTTAAAGGGGAAAATGTATATTGTAAGAAGGGTAGGTCAAATAAGCTAAGGCTTCTTCCTACACCTTTTCAGTCAAATTACTTATTTAATTATATCTTTGTACACACATCTTTGTAAAGAAAATGTTAATAACCGAAATAAACTAAACTAACTTAATTTAGGGTAAATTTTAATCACAGTCTCTATGTCAAATGTAGCATTTATTCAATTTTTTTGGAAAAGCCTAGCATTTTCATTTTTGATTCGCAACATACTACATTATGTGGCTCTTATTGTACACTTTATTTTGATTTCTTTTAAATAATTCAGGGTAGAAGATGCTTCTGCTGTGGACAGTCCTTGACCCTCTGCTCCTGCTCCTGCACCTGCACCTGCTCCTCACCCCCGCACGCCTCACGTCAAGGAGGCCCTGCTCTCGTTCACCGCGAGGAGCTAAAACAAGACCAAGCGAGCCAGAGCCCGAGTCTGAGGATGGATGGCACGACATGGCGGATGAGGGTGAAGAGCCTCATCAGTTCCCCTTCTGCCCCCGGAGGACCCCAGAAGTGCAGCTGGACCTTCAGCAAGACTACAGCCCCCTGGATCTCTTTCGGCTGTTCTTTAGCGCAGATGTCCTCAAGCTCCTCTGTGACAACACAAATGGCAACGCAGCCCGCAAACATGCTCAGGGACTGCATACGCCATGGTCTGATGTGGATGCTGAGGACATGCTAAAATATCTGTCCATCGTCCTGTACCTGGGTCTTGCCCCTCGTCCACGTCATAGGAGGTGGTAACAGCACACTATATCCTCTCCAGTCAACGCTGCAACATACATTTTCTATTCAAAATTGTGCTGGCTAGTGGGGCTCCGGTGGAAAAATACATTTTTGGAACCACAAACTGAACTAGAGCTAATAAATGTATCACCCTCTGAATGTGAAGTGATTGTAATTATCTCCTACTACCACAAAGTACATAATAAAATGCTTCATTTGGACAAAAAAGCATTGTATTCATTTTCGGATAGGTTTTTGGACCCTTATATATCCAAACCCAAATTATTTGGAAAAAGGTGAAAATTCCCTCATGTAGTTGACACAAACATGTTTTTCTATGAGCCAGAATAACATATCTGTTGAAAAAAAACTGATTATCTCTTGATTTACTGTGATGCACATTTTATCCATTTGGATAGATTTGGAGACCCTAAGGGACACCAGGATACACAGTTTACAAATTAGCTTATAGAACCTGAGTAGATTCACATATCCCCCTAAAATTCTGTACACATGTTGACAAGTGGTGTGTGCACCAGGAAATGGAAAGTATGACCTGTTTTACATCTTTGCCTTTCAGAGGTTCACTGTAAACTAAGAATTACAACCTCTGTTTTTTTTTTTTTTGCAAAAAGTTTGTGCATTTACAGCCCATAATGTATGTAAAGATTATGAAATGTAATTATTTTAAGCTAAGACACACAAAGGTACAGGGGTCTTCTTCAATTTAAGCCAATTTTCGCCTAGTTTTTACTAGTGTCAATTAAGTGCCAATATCTCAAAAACTATTCACTGCACATCCATGGTTGAAAGTTTCAATGAAAGAAGAGGCTTGTACCATTCAGAAATTTGCATCAGAATAATTTATGTAAAAATGGTCACATACAGTTTATACATAATACACATAAAAAAACAAAAAAAAGTACAAAACGCCTTCTGTTTTTACAGTTTAGCACTGAATATTTCAACTTAAAAGTACTGGAGCAAGCCAGAATTCCTTACACTAGTGCACTGATATGTTCTCCACATGTGTATAGAATTTGGTAAAGATATCTACAGGCTTTCCTTATCCATTGGTAATTTTTACAAAACTGTGCCCAGTGTCCCAATATTTATCCAAACCTCTCCAAATATAAAACATGTGCATATCTTTCTGTCCAGGCATGTCAATCATCAGAAAACTTTATCTTTCTATTGAAACAGTTTTTGTAATACAAAATGTAAAGAAAATAAACCTACACATGTTTTGTATATATGTGTATGAGAGTATGCTCTTACAAATTGTGCCAAAATTGTGCCCAAAAGTGCCCAAATACCTCTCCGAACAGGATTACTTGCCCTAATGTTATCTAACCAATCTGCTTTACATTTAAAATGGAAATACTGGAAATAAATGGAAATACATTTAAGTGAAATACTGTAAAAAATAAATAAAATTATATATATATATATATATATATATATTACATCCAGTGCTTCTGATATTAGCTCCCACATAATTGGGAATTGTAGCCAACTAGGATTTATGGATTCATTTTAGATAACTAAAAACTAAATTACATTATTATAATATTATGTCTTGACTGAAATCGTGAAATAAAGCACTGAGAATGGCCCATGGGTTGGTTTCTGCACAAAAAAACTGACAGAAAATGAACGCTGCAAATAATAATAATTATTATTATTTGTGTGTGCATATGCATATATATATATATATATATATATATTCAAAGAGAACACTTACATGTCCAGAAACAGGTCCATGCCTTCCTCGAACGCCGCTTCTGCTACAGAGTCTTTACTCTCTGCCCCTGAGGACTCGCCTTCCTCACCGCTGGAATCACTGCGGTCCAGCTCCTCCAATACCTGAGCAACCGTGAAATAAATGGTCTTCTTGGCCATTTTCTCGGATAAAAACTATAAAGTTTCGCTCCAGCAACGAAATGTGACCAGCGCAATTGTTCAGTATAACAAACCATGCACGCGTAAGAGAAAATGTAGCCTATATTGACGTACATGCAGCTAACACAGGGCTAAATTTTATCTGGATAGGCTAAAAACGTATGTGAACAGCAATGAAGTCCATCCCTTCAATCACAAGTCGATTGCGCATACCGCTATTACCCTATGGGCTGTCTTTACACATACGTATGTACAGCGTCGTTCCCAGTCGCTGGAATATGACATATTTTACTTCATTTAAAGGGGTAGGAAACCCCGTAGAAGATAATCTACGTGTTTTACGTTAGATCATTCCTGAAGCAGTCTAGTAATGTTTTTACGCAACGGTGGTAACGTAGTACAAAGGCAAATGCGATGGGTACGCACTGTGGAAATGGAGATTTTGCTGGGCAATGGATTAATGGATTACGAAAAAGCATTCAGGATTCTTCAGAAAACAGTTATAAGTACATAACCAGGTAAAATATTTGGTTCATTAAACATGTTTACGAAGAGATTTTGTAGAAAATAAAATATATTTATACAAAACCGGAAGCACATCGGTTGTATGCATAGTGAAGTGAGCACAGGGAAAAAACACATAATGTTTATTTATACAAATTTTCAATAACATACAATTGTTCCTAAATCGGATCTTGATTTTTTAGCGTGTAGAAACTGTACCAAAAGTTTTTGTGATATGCATTTTATTGCCTGTGACTGCGCGAGGTGAAGGCTGTAAACAAATTTAAAAAAGTGGGTTGGGCTATTAGCACCCTGCTGCTTTATGGCTCTGTAGTGTAACCTGAGAGCTGATAAGCATATAAACGAATGTGTTCGCAGGCTGTGACTGTTTTTAACAAATTTGCATCGAAAGTTCCGTGTTTTATTAACGTTTTAATTTAGAATTCAAGAGAAATATGAACACTATAAAAAATTGGGACGGATACATCCCACCACTAGGGGGCCAAAGCCCAAGTGTGTGTGGTGAGCATAACTGTAGTTATAAAGGCTTAAACAGAAAAGTGAAAACAGGCGAAAATTGGCATCTGCACTAACAGGTTAATAGGCATCTTCAAAACTCTTTTGATAAGGTGCTTCCCATTCACATCAGTAAACAGCCTTCCAAAGAGTTTGTTAACTATCATGGATGCACTTTTTTTCCCTTTGGATTGGCACCCTAGGCGACCGCAACAAAAGGCAAGTAAATTACACAAAAGAACATCAGATAAAATCTATCTCTCAAGCTGGTTGACTTAAAAAAAAGAACAAGTTCAAGAAGTCTTTAGAATGGGTTCACATACTGGTTGACTTTAAAAAAAAGTTAAAGAAGTCTCTGGTCTCTCTTGTGCTTGCAAGAATAAATGTTTGCCTGTGCCTTTTATGGAGGACTCCACTGATGGCCACAGTAAATTAATTCCGTGCAAAGATAGGCAAAACAAAGTTTTTTGATGAGGGATGTAACCTGTCTGTATTGTTCCACTAAGGAATTGCTTTAGTACCTTTCATGTAGGACAGCTAATGGACACAATAGGGTATGAATAGATTTTAGTTTTTTTGTTATTCACTCTTCCTAAAATCCATCCCCTCATCCTCGCCGTGAAACATGGAAAAAATTTTCTGGCTGACAGGGCTCTGCTGAATATTTATTATTGTATGTCAGTCAGGATGCATTAAAAACTCATTAGCGAGACAGCAATCTGGCTTGGAATTGAATAAATGGTATGTGCTCTAAGACTGGATAATGATGGACACCCCTACCTCTCCAAGAGGCAAAATTCTGTGTTCTTTTTGACCAAATTATAAGGTAGTATTTTAAGGAAGGAAGAAAAAAATCACAATTATAAGTGTTCTGATTTTTAGGTATCACAGAATGCTGCCTACCACATAGCCTTCATTTGGTTATATTTGAAGGCAGCATCAGATGGATCCTTCACCAGTGTGAGGAAGCGCCCTCACTATTTGGACTGGGGAGACTCATTTTAAAGTTAAATGTATTGAGTTGAAGTTTTGTGTTTGTTTTCCATTTATCAAGCCCTTCAATAACCAGTACTGATAGTCAGATGCACCCAGTTCAACTCTTCATTGTCTTGTTAATCCCTTCTGTGTGTTTATTTGTTAATTCTGTGGTCATTGATTAATTGTGTGTGTGTGTGTGTGTGTGTGTGTGTGTGTGTGTGTGTGTGTGTGTGTGTGTGTGTGTGTGTGTGTGTGTGTGTGTAGCAGCAGCTCACAGTTGTGGTTTATTGCCAATTAGGCCTTGGAGCCAGTATATAACCTGTGTATGCCATTGTGTGAATAATCCACCAGGTAAAGAATAAATTAAGTCATTGAGAATGGCCACTCTTTCACAGCCAGGTAAGATATTGCATTACATTACATATGCACATATAGGAGAATCAGAAGTGCATTCCTATGATTAATATTAGCAATAGTACCAGACCTGGCTAACACCATTGCAGGACAAATGAATAAAGATGCATCATCATTGAAGAACTATTGCAAGTTAACGATGCTAACAAAGAAAGTGCAAATTCTAAATACATACAGACTACATTCAAACAACCCCTAAGAAAAGATAAAACCAAACACAATATAACCTAAAACCATGTGAATACTACAAGGAGGGAGTTGGTGTGGGGATGGATCTTGAGTCTGTGTCACTTAGGAATTTTTTCCACCACTGCAGCGTCAGTACAGACAGCCATCGTGACTGGCAGAAAGAACCACTCAGGGAGAGGAGAACCAGTTGCCTCAAAGGTGTGGAACAGAATCTTGATTGGAGGTATAGTGGAGCTGTTCCATTTCCTGCCATGCAGGCTCGCATTGTAAGCAGATAACCACTGAAGAGAGGTGAGGTGAAATGTAACAGACAAATTGTGCATCGGCATTCTGTATTAATTGAAGGGGTTTAGTGGCACAATCAGGGAGACCGACAAGAAGGGAGTTGCAATTGCCCAGGCATGAGAGTACCAGGGCCTGGACTAAGAGCTGTGTAGAGTGGATGGTAAGAAAGGGTTGATTATTCAGATGTTGTATAGAAAGAATCTACATGCCAGACCGACTGCCACTATATGGAAAGAGAAGGAGAGCTGGTTATTTAGGGTAACCCCTCGGTTTCATAGAAGAGCACAGAGTGAACTCTCCTGCAGTGTCTAGTAGCGCTGAGGAATTGGACGGAATATGGAGCATCTCAGTCTTAGCCAGGTTGAGCTTAAATTGTCAGTGCACCATCCAGCATGAGATGTCTTTGTGACTGGATGAAATGAGAAGTGAGAACTGAGTTTCAGAAGAAAACCTCAGAATCCACAGCATAGAAGTTGTATGAGAAACCAAGGGAAGACATGAAAGACCCAAGGGATTACATATAAAGGGAATTTTGGAGGGGGCTAAGGATGACGTTGGTAGGAAGGCCCTGAGCATGAGATAAGCCAGCATCCCAGGAAACATTTCAGAGATGTAGGATACCCACTTAAGAGCAGTGCCCAAGATCCCAAATTATGTCAGGGAAGAGAAGAGGAGCATGTGCTCTACAGTTTCAAAGGCTGCAGAAAGGTCCAGCAAGATAAGAGCAGAAGAAAAGGAAGATGCTCAAGCTGACTTGAGCGGTTCAGTGATGGAGAGAAGGGCAGTCTCAGTGTAGTGGCCAGCTCTGAATTCAAACTGGAAGGGGTCAAGAAGGTTATTTTATGTCATGAAGTAAGCAACTTCAAAGGCAGCAAGCTACCTGGACAACAAGTTAGGAGGCAGCTGCCTTTGAAATGGAACACAGCCTATAACCAATTAATTTTGTCCATGTCTATTGTGAGATAACCAATACATAGATTCTTCCACCTTTTGGGACATTTTATATTCCCACACCCTTCACAAAAAACACTGTAAACCGTGAAACTTTGGTTTGATCTGGGGTGTGTTTCCCGATAACGATCAATCTTAGGGCTTCGTGCGATTTCAATGAGTGATTCTACGATGGCTCTTCAATTTGTAACACACGTTTCAAAACAGTTCTTAAAGCGTGACTGCGCAGTCACTTCTTAAGTGCTACTTAACCTCTTAATGCCAAACGCCCCCTAGCGGTAACGCGGGCGTGACGGAAATTATTAAATTATACATTTCATTAATTTAATAATATATAATAAACTGCTCACCTCAATATTTTGATTAAATATCCTTATGATATATCCATTCCTTCTGGGAAAGTGGTTTTTAAGCCCAAAACGTCGAGATAAAACTTTGTAAATAACGTTGGAAACTCTGACCTAATTCTCAAACATGTATTGCAGCTTGATGTCACACCATAAACAATGTGCTGGTAAACTGTTCTGCTTAATTGTATTTCACAAAACTTTGGTTTAAAAAATCATTATACCTTTAGGCTTCAAGAAAAAATACTTTAAAACTTTCATAAGGCTGTACATGATTTTTTTAAACCGACTTGTGCTTTTTTGCACTTGATTACAACTCGTTCGGCTGTGTTCACTTTGGCGTTGTGAAACTCAGCCAGTTTCTGGAGTACCAAGCCAACGGCTTAGTATATGTTAGCCAGAGTGGTTTTGAACTTGTTTGCAGAGAATTATGCAAAACCGTCGTCAATTGGGTGTATTTCTTTGACTGATAGCACAATAGGCCTATCTGAAGTGGGAAAAACTGTCTTCGACCTGCCTCCACTCCGAGTATTATTTGCTTTCCATTGGGTTTTAAAACTGTCTGTCAAATATTCCAGCCAATAGCCAAGACTCTTATCTTTCAAACGAGCCCTCATTCAACACTGTAGCCGTCGTATATCAAGGAATTTTTGCCGTGCGTATAAGGAAGTAGCACCCACGCGTAATTATCGAACCAAGATGGCGCAGTGTTTTTACCTTGTAGCGTAGCTCGCTACATTCCGTTTAGCAAAGCACAATTAATTAGGTAAGGCCCGCAGTTACATTTTTTTACTTTATAGTATTTTTGATACAGTTTTTGTGTAGTTATGTCGAGATTTTTGAGGCGTTTATCCGTGCACCAAGTGCTAGACGAACTGGATAAGCCAGAAGATGTTTTTGCCGAGGGAGACTCATCCTGTCTCAGTGACGCTGAATCCACTGATGACCGAGATGATGTTGCTGACATGTAAGTTGTTTTATCATACTAACAGTGTTATGCTATAAACGCATTGAATTTCGCCATGGCAGGTAACGTCGTTAGGGCTGGTGGTATTACCGATTTTTCGATATACCAGTGTGAATTCACGCAATGCCATGCGGGTTCGTAATTACATTGTCAACTGTATTTTATTGTTTTTCATACAATTAATATTACAAATTGCACATTCCAACGGTATGATAAATAATTTATGAAGTAAACTTAGGGTGTATTGTCTGTGTTGACAAACTCGCACGTGTTACGTGGCGTTGCCAACAACACAGATGTTGTAAGTTTGGTGTAAGCATCGAAGGAAATGTGCAATTTAGCTGCAATGCGTGAATCCCTGTGTTTCTTCTGTGGAGCTAACTAACCTTATATACTTATGCATAAAATCGGTCCCTCTCAGCTAAATTAATATAGATAGTATTACCTTTACAGTGGCAAGCTAGCAAGCAAAATTACAGGTAACAAGCAGCTAGCTATCTATTTGTGTCTGAGATGAGCTACTAAATCGATTTTTTTGAGTGTGAAATGGCTTCTGGAAGTGTTTAGTAAAGTCATTGTTCCACATGAGTAAATTGTTCTGTATGCAGTACAGAAGGCTGTGCAGGTAAACAAAATGGCAATTTATGCATGGTATGAGGGAGAGAACATGATAACATCAGGGAGTACTTGTTTATTATTATTATTGTTCTTCTTCTTCTTCGTTTGGGTGGGATCTTTTGTCCCACATCCCCAGGCTCGGGGCCGAGGGGCTATCCTTTTACCACCCCGAGCCTAGGGGGGGGTTCACCCGGACTATATTTCAGGGCACACCTCCAGTAGCCACGTCACCGTGTCATCATCCAGAACCGACAGACCATGCATCCCATTGGGTGCCCGATAAATCGGGCAGTCCAGGATGACATGGTCTGCGGTTTGTTCCTCCGCGCCACACTCGCAGGCTGCGCAAGAAGCCAAGCCCCATCTGTGCATCGATGAGCGGAAGCGCCCAACGCCGGTCCGGAGGCGGTTAAGCCTCACCCATGCCAGTCTAGGCAGGTCCACCCCAATAGGGGGAAAACCAACGTCTGGGATGAAGTCACGGAGTCTAGAGGTGTTCTCCTCCCACTCCGTGCTCCAGATGTAATCCGCCCACCGTGCCGCACTGATGTTACGATCACTGCATTGCTGCAGGAATTCCTGTGCGGCAGGCACAAATGGGTGTCTCGACTTAAGGCGCCGGGGAGGCTCAGCAATTACAGCGAGCCTTTCGTGGAGCAGATGGTTTGGCTCCATGGCCCGGCACGCGAGACGTGCTGTGGCTCCCGCGCGGCGAAGCCCAGCGGGCTGGATGCCTGCAAGAATGGGAAGATTGTCCACGGGAGTGGGACGCAGGCATCCTGTCACGATGCGCAAGGCTTCGTTGATGGGCGTATCGATGAGGCGGGTGTGGGCACTGCGACACCATACCGGTGCGCAGTACTCACTAGTCGAGTAAACAAGGGCCAGGGCTGCCGTACGCAATGTTCTTGCGTCGGCGCCCCAGCCTGACCCGACTAGTCGCCTCATCAATGCCACACGAGATGTTAACTTCTTGCGCAGTGACTCAAGGTGTCGGCGAAACGTGAGCGACCTGTCCAATGTCACGCCGAGGTAGATTGGCTCAGCGCAGCATGGCAGGGGTGTTCCGCCAATATATATTCGGAGCTCACGTTTAGCCTCCCTGTTGTTAAGATGGAAGGCCGCCAACACCGTCTTTGCCTCGCTGAGCTTCAACCTCCATTTCCAGAGGTATGCCACTAGTGTCTGCATGTCCTGGCTCAAAGTCCCCTCCAATGACTGCCAGTCTCCAGCGGAGTACACCAACGCGAGGTCATCCGCGTAGGCATACTTCCGCGAGACTGTATCAGGCAAGTCATAAGTGTAGATATTATAGAGGAGGGGGGCCAGGACAGATCCCTGGGGGACGCCGTTCTTGAGGCGTCGTAACCTGCTTTGCTGTCCGCTACCGGTGGTAAGGTTAAAGCTGCGATTTCGGACAAGCTCCAAGATCATACTGACCATGTGCCTGTCCGGCAGCAGGCGGAGCAGCTTGCAGGTGAGGCCGCGGTGCCATACGGTATCATAGGCAGCCGTCAGATCGACAAAAACGGCTCCGGCCTTCTTCTTGAACGAAAAGCTGTCCTCGATGTCTTGAGTCATCAAAGTGACTTGGTCTACGGTCGATCTCCCGCGTCGGAACCTGGCCTGCTCCCGAGGGAGCAGTGGGTCGACGATCGGTTCGACGCGGGCGTAGATAAGACGCTCGAGGATCTTGAAGGGGATGCAGAGCAAGGAGATGGGACGGTAGCTCTTAGGATCCCCTTCAGGCTTATTCGGCTTAGGGATCGCGACAACTAGGGCTCTTCTCCAGATTTTGGGGATCTTGAGTTGGCGCAAGCAGGAAGAGAGGAAAGCTCTTAACCAGGACTTCAGGGCAGGTGCGGCATGGAGTATAAGCTCCGGGCAGATGGAATCAGGGCCCGGAGCTTTTCCTGGCTTTAGGTGCTGGAGGGCGGCAGCGAACTCCTCCGGTGTGAATTCACCGGAGATGTTATCGCTGCTAGATGTTGGGGCCCTCCAGAGGTCAGACACTTCTTTTGCCACGAGTCGTGATGACTCGCGGTCTTTACCCTCGTATACCCCATTTTTCACAAATTGTGATGCGATTTTATTTGCAGAAATGGGGCAGTGACGAGGGGAGTGTCTTGACCTGCCAGTGAGGTTGTTCAGGATACTCCATGCCTTGCGGCTGGAGTGCGAGAAGTCGATGGAATTGACAGCCTCCTCCCAGCGCTCTTGTCTCCTCCGGCCGAGTCTTGACAACAGGGCTGTAGCAGCCCTGTTTGACTCGGTTCCGGCAGGAGCCTGAAGGAAAACGCGGTAGAGGTTCTCGCACTCCGCATCCCAGCACGGTTTGTAGCTATTGCGACGTCCGCGTGGGATGGATTTCTTGGCCGCTTTTACTAACATGCCACAGAAGTCCCGGTATGCCTCATCCACGTTGTTGGTATTAGGCGATGGGAGACGCCACGTGGATTTGTTAGTGAAGAGGCGGAAGCGTTTCCAATTGGCCTTACGGAAATTCCATCGCTTCACCGGCTCACTCGGGATAGAGTCCACGAGTTTAGGCACGGTTATCAGCGATGGTCGATGTTGGGACCGCGGGAACTTTCCGAGCACACGTCTGTCCGGGAGCTGGTTGTCTGCACCGACACTCGCAAATGCCACGTCAGGATTCGTCCCAGTGTTCCAGCGACCGGAGAGAAAGCTGGCTGCACCCTTTGGATCGTATAACAGGGCCAGGCAGTTGTTAGCTGCCCAAGCAGCCAGGTTCTCTCCGTTGGGTGTGTTGGTATTGTACCCCCAGTCTTCATGCTGACAGTTAAAGTCGCCAGCATAGAGACAGGGGTGGGGGAACACCGGGACAGACACCGGCGTGAATCGCGAGGGGGGAGGCTTGTAGACGTTTACAATTTTAAAACCGGCAACGTCCACGCACAACCACTCAATCTCCGAGTCAGCCGGAGATTGATCGGCGAGAGTCAAGCTCAGCCTTTCATGGACAAACGTGGCAAGGCCGTGTTTCCTGCTTAGGATAGACCCAGCTAGTGTGAAATTTGGTAATACTAGCTTATCTGCTGAAAAGCAATGGGTCTCCTGGAGGAGGATGACGAGGGCCTTGGTGGTATAGGCCAGCTCCTCGATGACGCTGATCTTGTTGGAGGTGAGTCCTTCGGTGTTCAGCTGCAGTATTCTGGGTTGGAGGCCAGCGGAGTAATCACCACCGGCTCTCCTCCCCGACTGCAGCCGAGCACCAGCCCGGGTGAGGGCCCTAAATTGGCAAATTCTGTTTCGCTTATGACTGCGATTGGCAGTCATAAGTTACTGACGGGGGACACCACGAGAAGGTGTTTGCCATGTCCCCCATATTATTGTTGATTGTTGTTGTATAAGGGGGACTAATGGGTATATCAACATGGTGGACAATTCCATGGACAGTGTTAGTGGGGTTTGTAATGATGCAGATTGCTCTCCTGAGGGAATGTGTAGTCTAAATGGCTTCTGTATGAATGGTTAAATAATCTCTCCTCACCCTCCACCCCCATGTTTTGATCTTTTGCCTTTTTTTGTTTTTTGTTCATTTTTTTTAGCTTTTTGGACCCTGCCATTTTGTACTTTCTTTGTGTAAATACGGTAACTTCAGCAATTAGAGGGCAAGGATCTTTTTATTTGTTACAGCAGGGGTGTTTTTATTTTTTATCTAGGAAACTGGTGGACTTTTGATTTTTTATCCACTGCACTTTTAGTAGTACACCTTAGTGCACTTGTATATAGTTGATATATGTTTGTCATGTATAAAGTTTTGCCTCCTAAAACCCAACCCCAACGTCCCTGTCATAGGAGGTGGTAACAGAATAAAGGACAGGACTGGCTAGCAGTAATGTGTAGGGAAGTTTCATACTATTCCCATTATTCATTTGAAAACCTGTTTGCACATTCCTGGACTCATTTCTGGCTAATGGGGCTCTGGTGAAATACACAAGATTCACTGTGCTGCTCCATGGGTTTTGACAGCTTTTTGTGACCTCGGGTAGTTAGTTGTGTAATATGAAGAGCAACAAGAACACGTCTAAAAATGAACTTTTATTGCCAATATTGACAAATTATCTCATTTTTTTGTAAAAACCTAAAAAATAAATCATATTGAGACCTTTCTGGAACATTGCCATTTTTGGCACATTTTTGGATAACGAAAAAGGTTCACCTGAAAAAAACCCTGTAAAATTTGAATGGTTTGAGATATTGACACCAGATTGTTACCAGAGGTAGGCAGCATATATCAGATAGAGGAGTCATTTCCTTGATTGCATTTGTAGCTCCCCAGGTAAAAATTCTTAAACTTGAATGTAGGTACCCGTTTTTTAGTTTTTTATATTTTCTGTACATAAATTGTTGTAGTTAAAGGTTGTATCAGCGATTTTGGGTGACGTCACTTCTGAAGCGAAATCCCAAACAAACATACTTATGAATAATGATGTTATGTTTTAAAAAAATAGTGTTCAAGCATCCGGAATTATAACCACGTTAATAACGTTTGTAAGAAACCAAACCGTTTGTAAATCCGTCAAGATTTCAGCGAGATAAGAGTATTAGCGTTTGTGCAGATCATTGTGATTGGTTGGAATACTGTTTATTTTGGTTTTGAGAGGTTGGTAGTACCATTTGTTTTTGTGTACGATCTCGGAGCATAGGCTGCCTACAGAGACGCGGTTTTTTGTCGGCCTGCTTATGGGGCGGGTAGCTAGCGGATCGTGAGGAAAAATCAGATGAATGTGATCATTTATGTTTCCACCCAAAATCGCTGATACAACCTTTAAGTATCAAAAACTGGATTTCTATGAGTTCTCACTGCTTAGTCGTAATACTGCAGGTGTCTTCTTTAATAAAAGCCATGAACCATATTTGTACCATTTATAGTTTTTGAGATAACCACCTTTGTTTGTCACTAGTGAAAACAGGCGAAAATTGGCCTATTTTGCCCTCGGTAGGAAGAGGTTAACCAGAGGTGTAAAATCCAGGTTCAGAAAGTAAAAAGTCCTCCCCAGTATTTAGTTCCAATCACCTGGATTTGCTAATTTGCACAATTCTTCAGCCAGGAGGTAGAACTAATTAGCGAAATCAGCTGGCTGAGTTCATGGGTGGAAGAAACACATAGTAGGACTTTTCCTTTCTGATCCCTGGATTTTACATCTCTGTACTTCTGTGGAAGTAAGCTGTTTTGTGAAACTGTTCTGTAGGTCCAAGAAAGCCTCATATACAAGCTTCTATATAAATAATTATATAATACAGTCAAGATCTAGTGGAAAAGTACTGAGATGGGGGGGTGGCGAGAGGATGCAGGATAGTTCTCTGTCAGCAAGGACGAGGGCATGTGGCACACCAGTCAAAACAGGAATGTTTTCCTCCTGTGTTCCATAACTAAGCAGGAGTTGTACTTATAAGTAATAGAGAAAGTGATTGCTGATCAATTAATGGCCCACTTGAACTCTGGCCAACACCCACTTCATCCAATGCAGTTTGGTTTTAGAACGAACCATTCTACTGAATCTGCAAATTGTTACTTTGTGGAAGAAATTTAAAAAATGTTAGACACAGGTGGAATAGTTGGAGCTATATTTATAGACTTAAAGAAAGCGTTCGACACAGTTAATTATGATGTACTGTTGTCCAAATTGTCGACACACAATATAGCAACAGATACAATGAAACTGATGAGGTCATACTTGACCAATAGAAAGCACTGTACTAGAGTTAATAGACATTTATCCCCCTCTCTAGACGGCTCTATAGGGGTTCCTCAAGGTTCCATTTTAGGTCCACTATTATTTAGTGTATACATAAATGACCTGCCATCTGTGGCTCCAGAGGTTAAAATGCTAATGTACGCAGATGACACAGT